>LPNX010219249.1:120985-132354 GCA_001517045.1 Pseudotsuga menziesii
AATCACTAAGCAAGTATGCATACTATGTTTCTTTTATTGATGATTTTTCTATAAAGACATGGATTTACTTTATGAAAAACAAAGATGAAGTGTTCAGCAAGTTCAAGGAATTCAAAGCCTTGATCGAGAACCATACTGAAAGGAAGATCAAGACCATTCGATCAGATAATTGTGGAGAATTCACTTCGAATGAATTCAAAGAGCTATGCAAAGAAGCAGGGATTAAGAGGGAGTTGTTAACTCCTTATAATCCTCAATAGAATGGGGTTGTAGAACGGAAGAACAGAACTATCATGGAAGCTGCAAGAGATATGATTCATGATCAAGATCTACCTATGCATCTTTGGGGTGAAGCTGCTAGAACAACAGTGCATGTACAGAACCGTATTCCACATAGAGTACTCGAGAACAAGACTCCTGAAGAAGTCTTCTCCGGCAAGAAACCAGAAGTCAGCCATCTCAGAATATTCGGTTGTCCCGTGTACATACATATTCCAAAATAGAAGAGAACAAAACTAGATCCTTCAGGAAAGAAGGGCATATTTGTGGGTTACTCTGAAAGCTCGAAGGCTTACAGAATCTACTTTCCAGGATACAAGAAGATTGACATCAGTAGGGATGTAACATTTGATGAAGACACAGCCTACAACAAATCCAGAAAGAGACCTACTGAAGAACCTGAAGAAGCAGAAACAAAAGCACCCAGGATCCGTGATACAATCATGAATGAAGAAGCTCAAGAAGAAGATCGAGAGTTAAAGGAACCACTAAGACCTGTAGATCCACCTCTGAAGAAAAACACTCACAAGAGGAAACCTGCTTGGGTACGTGAACTTATCTAAGGTGCAGAAAGATATGGAGCTCCAGAAGAGAACCACAGAGAAATAAAGAGGACAAGATCAAATTCCGGGTATGTAGCTTTATTATGTGATTTCATTGATAAAGAACCTTCCAGTTATGAAGAAGTGGCAGAACAGAAAGAATGGAAGGATGCGATGATCGAAGAATATCAATCGATCATGAAGAATGATGTTTGGGATATTGTCCCAAGACCAAAAGGGAAGTCAGATGTCACTTCCAAATGGATCTACAAGATCAAGCATGCTACAGACGGTAGCATTGAAAAGTATAAGGCAAGATTTGTAGCTCGAGGATTCTCTCAGAAAGAGGGAGTAGACTATGAAGAAACCTTTGCACCTGTAGACAGATACACTTCCATCATATCAGTACTTGCTCTGGCTGCAGTGATGAAATGGAAGATACACCAGATGGATGTCAAGACCGCATTCTTGAATGGTGTAGTAGAAGAAGAAGTATATGTAGAACAGCCACTTGGTTTTGAGACACATGACAAAGAGTCTCATGTATGCAGATTGAAGAAATCCCTATATGGTTTGAAACAGGCACCCAGGACCTGGTACGGTAGAATTGACAGCTTTCTATCTAGTTTGGACTTTACCAAGAGTAAAGCAGATTCCAACCTTTACTACAAGGTTGAAGAAGGCAATCCTGTGATGCTCCTACTGTATGTAGATGATCTATTTGTGACAGATACAGATGGGTTGATTGCTGGTATGAAGAGAAAGCTTGCTGCTGAGTTCAAGATGAAGGACTTGGGGATGATGCATTACTTTCTAGGTATGGAGGTGTGGCAGAGTATAGATGGAATCTTCCTTGGACAAGGGAAGTATGCAGTAGAGATCTTGAAGAGGTTTGGGATGATGGACTGCAAGGCTATGGCCACACCTATGGCATCGAACCTGAAGCTATTGAGTGATGCTTCGTTAGAATCGGTTGATGCTACGATGTATCGTCAGATGATTGGGTCATTGATGTACCTGACGAACACGAGACCAGACATTTGCTTTGATGTGAACACCTTAAGTCAGTACTTGACAGATCCGAGAAGTGTTCACTTAATTGCTGCAAAGCATATTCTGAGGTACCTGAAGGGTACAATTGATTATGGGCTCAAGTACGATGCAAATCAGAAGATTAACCTGGAGGGTTATGTTGATTTAGATTGGGCAGGCAGTGCCGTCGACAGGAAGAGTACTTTGGGATGTTGCTTCAGTATGGGATCATGTGTGATCTCTTGGTTTAGCAGGAAGCAATCCTGTGTGGCACTGAGTACAGCTGAAGCAGAGTATGTCACAGCTTGTTCAGCTAGTTGTGAGGCAGTATGGCTGCGGAAGCTATTGTCTAATATATTTGATCTCCAGTTAGATGCTACTTGTATACATTATGACAACCAGAGTTGCGTGAAGTTATCAGAGAATCCAATGTTTCATGACAGGTCGAAGCATATCGAGATCAAGTATCACTATATCAGGGATATGGTGCAGAGAGGAGCGGTGAAGCTCCTGTATGTTGCAATGGAGGAACAGATAGCTGATATATTGACTAAGCCATTGGCTAGGCTGAAGTTCGAGTACTTCAAAGAGAGACTTGGTGTTCTCCAGATCGAGGCTTCCTCCCAGAGACAGTGATGAGACCCTTATCCATTCTGACATGGTGAGAGGATTGGTTCCTTCCATGGTCAGATGTAAGGGCTTAGCCATTCTGACATGGTGAGAGGATTGGTTCCTTCCATGGTCAGATGTAAGGGTTGAGCCATTCTGACATGGTGAGAGGATTGGTTCCTTCCATGGTCATATGTAAGGGCTGAATCATTCTGCTCATGGCTAAAGGATTAAGTTCCTTCCATGTCAGATGTGAGTGTTGGCCATTCCGACGAGCAAGTCGGATGTAAGGGCAACTGCCATTCTCTAGGAGAATGGAGGCGCCTGGTCAGTTACCAGGTAGCTCAGTCGAGGAGGACTGGGGGCCATTCTGATATGATTGTTGGGATTTGTTCCCTTCATGATCAGATATGAGTGCATGCCCTTCCATCATTGTGAGCAGGATGTGTTCCCGCCTGGATGGATGTGAGTGCTGAGCCTTATCACAGATGATAGTAGGTGTGTCCTATCATGCTGGTGACTATAAGTGCTGTGCCATTTCACAGATGATAGTAGGTGTGTCCTATGATGCTGGTGATTGTAAGTGCAGTGCCTTTTCACAGATGGTAGTAGGTGTGTCCTACCATGCTGGTGATTGTAAGTGCAAAGCCTTTTCACAGATGGTAGTAGGTGTGTCCTACCATGCTGGTGATTGTAAGTGCTGAGCCTTTCCACAGATGGTAGTAGGTGTGTCCTACCATGCTGGTGGATGTGAGCACTGTGCCTTTCCACAGATGATAGTAGGTGTGTCCTATCATGCTGGTGGTTGTAAGTGTTGAGCCATTTCACAGATGATAGTAGGTGTGTCCTATCATGCTGGTGAATGTGAGTGCTGGGCCTTTCTGTTGGGATTGTAGTTTACTACATGATCAGATGTGAGTGTTGGGCGTGCCTTTCTGATGAGCAGGTTAGATATAAGTGTTGGGAAAAGACCTACACGAGGGTAGGCCTACAACCAGCATGAAAAAGGGCTGGCTCTGTAGAACTTCCTATGACAAGAATAATCATGAGATAGCACCAGTGTTGATCCAGATTGAGTGATGATCCAGATCCAGTAATGATGATCCAGCAGTAGTGATCCAGATCGAGTGATGATCCAGATCCAGTCTAGTGAAGATGATCCAGATCTAATGATGACTTGAAGATGAAGATGACTTGAAGACGAGATGATCCAGCTGATACAGAGAAGAAGACCAGTGCTAAAAATTGTGTCGAAAGAATACCTTCCTAGTTAAGAGGGAGTGTTGATGTATATGTAACTTTGGAATGTATTCTTCTATGTATCTTATGTATTGTAACCCGATGTTTATTCCGGGATGTTTCTATTATGTATTTGAGTCATGTGGTCATGCCTCGATGTTTCGATCGGGAGGATTAATAATGTAATCAAGTCATATCAAGTCATTAGGTAAGTCCCCACAGTTTCGGGGCACTTGAGTTATTATACACTAATTAAGGTGTAGGCTCGAGTAGTAATTATTAGGTTGAGCCTATGAATGAAAAGGCAATTCAAGTGAACGGATGAATATAAATAGAGAGTGAGAGTCTCTCTATTTATCACATTGTGGAAATACTTCACTTGCTCTCCCAAGTGTGGCGCACTACTGAAGAAGGAAATTTTGGGACTAGACAGAAGACAGAAGACTACTGCTGTTTTGGGAGATCTCTTACTGTTTTGGTGTTGATTCTATCTTAGAGGAAGTTGTGGGGTTTTCTCCTTTATGGTTTCCCCGAGTAAAAACTCTTTATGTCTCTTGTCTCTTGTGATGTGCTTATGTTTTATTGATGTACTTGTTATTTTCTCAATGAAAAGATCCTAAGATCTTAATGCTAGCTTAATGTGATGAAAAACTAACAAAGGTTACTAGATCTAAAGATAGAACATGAGGGAACTTGCAAAGGATGTGCAATAGGAAAGAACATCAAGAGTCCCTTTCCTAAAATTGAAACAAAGACTAAAGCTACATTAGAACTAATTCATTCTGATGTATGTGGTCATATGCCTACCATATCATTAAGTGGATATGAGTGTTATGTCACATTTATTGATGATTATTCAAGAAAGACTTGGATATACTTCTTGAATAATAAGAGTGAAGTGTTCAAGAAATTCAAGGAATTCAAAGACTTGATAGAGAACCACTCAGAAAACAAGATCACGACACTGGGATCAGATAATGGTCGAGAATACACTTCAAAATAATTTGAATCATTATGTAAGGAGGAAAGAATCAAGAGGGAGCTAACCACTCCCTATAATCCCCAACAGAATGGTGTTGTGGAAAGAAAGAATAGAACTATCATGGAAGTAGTGAAGACCATGATTCATGACCAAGAAATCCCTATGCACCTATGGGCTGAAGCAACACGATCAACCATATATGTGCATAATATATTATCTCACATTTATCTTGGATTCAAGACTCCTAAAGAGATGGATTCAGGAAAGAAACATGAAGTGAGCCATCTCAAGATATTTGATTTCCTAGTATATGTACATATTCCAAAAGAGAAGAGAACCAAATTGGATCATTCTGGAAAGAAGAGAATATTTGTTGGATACTATGAATTCTCCAAATCCTTCAGGAGATACATCTTAGAATTTTATCCTATCGAGATTAGTAGGGATGTAACATTTGATGAAGAGACAACTCTTAAGAAATCTAGAAGGTGTCATCTCGAAGAAGTACTTAAAGAGGATGTACCTCCCAGAATGGTAGAAGCTGAACCCTCTTCTGAAATAGTGGCATCTGAAGATCATGACATGCTACAAACTTAGGATCCCCCTACTATGGATATTAATAATTTTTTCACAACAATCTTGGGACAAAGTGTAAACTCACAAGTGATTCAAGGCAAATTAGACATGAAATGATGTAACGGTTCTACAATAGGAGCTTGCGGCTCTATATAACCAATGAAAGAATGAATAATACAATACAATGTCATGCATAATGCATGAATTCCAAGCCAATTAGAATTCACTAGGAGTTCATTCAAATCGCATTGATGGGTGTATCTTAACTGACTGTTAGCCAACACTAGACACACTTAGTTAACCATTAAACTAACTGTAACTGACTCTCACCAAGTCCTAACTGAATCGGAGTGCAATAGATGATTGAGTCTAACTAAATGTAACTTAGACAAATGTCACTTCATGCCAAATAGTAGATGGTGGTGCATCACTAACTCCAAGTATCTTCGATGAAGTTAATTGAAGTGATACTAGTCAACAGAGGCAGTTTGAGGCGCATTGGTTCACTCCAGTTCATCCCAATCAGCCCAAAATAGACAATTTCATGATGGAGGTGCCTTTACAACTCATCTTAACTGATTGTTAGGTGAAACAACAATCAGTTAGAAATTAGGTGCACTTATGACACTCAGATCACCCCAGAATTGCTCCTTGTTTAAAGGAGGAATCCCAATTAGCCTCTCCTGTTGAAGGAGAAGGCTTAGTTGGCCTCGTTGATTGAAGGAAGGTGTGGGTGTGCTCATTCTGATTTCATAGTGTGCTCATCTGATGCCGACTAATTCAATTAAACTTGGGATAGTGGGTAATTAGGTCAAAATTGACCAAATAAAGTGTTTAAGTTGGATAATGACTCCAACACCCCCCCTTAAGCTATACTCAGGAGGAGTAAAATAAAATGCATGAAATTCTAGGGCCCCAACAACAAAGGCCATAGGTCACCCTGTACAAAAATGTAACTCTAACAATGCTAAAAATAAAATCTAAGTGAGGAAAGAGGGAAAACCTAGTGGGAACCCCCCCCCCCCCTCAAGCTGAACATTGAAGGAGTAATCTGATCACCCTGATGAACTCACCCCCAACAATGAATGGAGGTAAGTGAACTTTTTTCTCTATAAATCTCTTGGTGAAGATATCGGCAATATGCTCATCTTTAGGGCAGTATTGCAAAACAATGGTCTTGTCATGCACCAACTCCCTGATGTAGTGCATGTGTATCTCAACATGTTTGGTCCTCTTCCTGGTAACTAGAACTGTGGATATCTTAATAGCACTTTGATTGTCACAAAATATGACTATGGAAAAAGTACTAGCAATCTCAAACTTTGAAAGAGTGCCTTGCAACCAAACAACTTGGATGCAAGCATTCACTGCTCCCGTGTACTCGTCCTCTGCTGAAGACAATACAATGGCAGCCTGATTTTTGCTTGACCACAAAATGGGACCACCACCAAACATAAATACATACCCAGAAGTGGACTTTCTATCAATGGAATCCCCTGCCCAATCTGAATTTGTATAACCAACCAACTCTAGCTCAAAATCTGCAGCATAGTGAATGTCATAGGATCTTGTGCCCTGAATGTACTGAAGGATCCTCTTGGTTTCCTTCCAATGAAGATCATGAGGCTGCTGCATGTATATTGATATAGCATTCACCGCATAACAATTATCAGGCCATGAACGTGTCAAGTAAATCAAGCTACCAATCAGCTGGTGGTAGATAGTGCAATCCATGGGTGGAGTGTTTTTTCCTTCTTCAAGGTTGATCCCTGAGAGCAATGGGAATGGGGAAGCCTTACAGTCAGCCATATTAAACTTAAATAACATGTATGAAATGTATTTATACTGAGTTACCATTATCCCATCAAAATCTTGGGAGATTTCAAGCCCCGAAAATTGCTTCAAGAGCCCCAAATCACTCATCTCAAATGCATCATCAAGAGCAGTTTTAATGAAAGCAATGGAATCAAGTGTGCTTCCTGTAATAAAAATATCATCAACATATAAAAAAATAATAAGTAAATTACCATCATACTGCTGTAGATACACATTCGGATCTTATTTACACCTTTGAAAGTTTTGTGAAAGCAGAAAGGCATCCATCTTGGCATACCATGATCTTAGGGCTTGTTTCAACCCATAGAGTGATTTTTGCAATTTGCAAACCAAAGAAGGATCTAATGTGTACCCCTTGGGCTGCTTCATATATATCTCCTCATGAAGGTCTCCATGTATAAATTCACTATTTACATCCATATGATGCACCTCCCAGTGATTGGATGTCGCAATGGCCAAAACTAGGCGGATGGAATCCATCTTTGCCACCGGTGAAAAGGTCTCATGATAGTCCACACCTTAGAACTGGGAGAAACCTTTTGAAACCATCCTTTCCTTATATTTGCATTTTTTTCTATCAGCATCAACCTTTGTCCAAAACACCCACTTGCATTGAACTAATTTCCTCCCAAGTGGAAGAGAAACTAGCTCCCAAGTAGCATTTTTTCAAAGAGAATTAAACTCTTCGTCCATAGCAGCTTGCCATCTCGGATATTTATGAGAATGGTAGTAGGAATTAGGATCTAACACAATCATTAAATAATAGGTATCAGGCAGCAATGAATCATGACAAGAGAACGCAATACCTTCTCTTTGAAAATCAGACTAGGTTCTTCTTGGATCAGCAGGATTTCCAATGTTTTCCCCGACGGATGAGAGTGTCTTCTTAGCCCAAGTTGGGAGATGTGTTTGCACTTCAGAATCTAATTCTGAACCTGATATTTGTTGTTGACTGATATCAAGAATAATATCAGTAAAATCAGATTCATCACTCCCAATTTCATCATCCGAATAATGAACAGATCAGGAGGGAATTTCAACAAATTTCTCCTTGACTAGTTCTACCTCTTGGAGAGGCTCTTCAAATTGGACACTTCATTCAATTAAAATTTGTTTTTTCTGGTATTCAGCAGCTTGAAACCTTTATATTATTCTGAATATCCAATAAACAAAAATTCAACACTTTTCGATTGCAAATCCTTCCTCTTGTCATGCGAAATTTGGGCCCATGCAGTGGACCCAAACACCCTGAAATTTGACACATCCGGCTTGTGTCCAAAATAGGCTTCGAAAGGCGTCTTGCATTTCATGGAGGAGTGAGGTACTCTTTTCTGAATGTTTGCAGTGAAATTCATGGCCTCACCCCACAAATTTTCATCCAATCCTTTTGCTTCTAGCATGCATGTGGTCATCTCCTTGAGAGAGCGGTTTTTCCTTTCGGCTACACCATTTTGCTGAGGAGCGTAGGGAACAGAATGTTGGATCTTGATTCCACTGTATGAAAATATTTGCATCAATTAATTACTGATATATTCCCCTCCATTATCATATCTCATAGATTTAATCTTTCTCTCATAGGCATTCTCAACTAGTGCTTTCAACTCAACAAATTTCTCCAAAACTTCGGATTTTTTTTTGATGAAGAAAACCCAAGTGTATCTAGAAAAAATAATCTATGAAGGTGAGCACATACCAAGATCCATTCATGGATGTGGTGGGCATAGATCCTATGATATCAGAATGAATCAGCTCCAAGATACTTGATGCACGACTTGCCTTCCCCGATCAAACTTGTGCTCAGGGTGTTTGCCAATAATACAACCTTTGCAAACTCCTGTGGTAGCTTTGATGACTGGGAGGCCTTCAACCATGGAATTTTTCTGAAGTTTCTGCAAGTACTTGAAATTTAAATGACCAAATATCTCATGCCATATTCTATTGACCTCATTTCCATGAGTTAGAATAGCGGTGAGCTTTGCATCCACCAAAAAATGGGAAAACTCATAGGCTTTTGCATGATGGTTTGCTAAGCCTTTTGCAACAAGTTTGTTGGATGCAATCTCAGTGATTTCTACATCATTAGGGCTGAAGGTTACTCTCTTGGGAACTCCGGTATGAGTGATTTGAAATACACTCAGGAGGTTGGAGGCCAAGGACGGTACATATAGAACATTGAAAAAAGTGTCATGTTCAAGATCTACTGTACCTTGTCCTTTCAAAATGATGGTAGAATCATCTCCTGTGTGGATGGGAATGCTCTTGCCAGTGTCTAGAGAAGAGAAGGAGTCTCTTCTTGCCATCATGTGATTCGAAGCTCCAAAGTCTATGAGCAGAGCTTTGGGCTTTGAGGTGCTTGCCATGAGAGCATGTCCTCTTTCTTGCTGGGTATCCCGATCTTGGTGATCTCTCTTCCGAACACTCTCTGGAAGATTGATATTGTTTCTATCGAGGAGAGAAGTCATCTCATCAAGATTCTTTTCCATGCAGGCATGTTCAGGTTGGAAGCCCTTCCCGCAATATGAACACTTGACTTTTTCTTTCCCATGGTTTCCTTGTGTTTCTTCAAGCCCGAATACTCTTCTTGTTGCTGGATCTTTTCTTTAGGCTTTGGAGCTTCGAATTTACTCTTTTGATTTTTCTTCCCTTTCCCCTTCGAATCTTTGGGCCCCGAAGCAAATAGGGATTGATATTTTGAGGATCGAATGATCCCCATCTAAACAAGCTTGTCATGCTCGTTTGTTAGGGACTCAATGAAGGCATTGAGAGAAGGCATCTTCCATCCAGTGGTTGTGAGCTTCCCGGAATGAAAATTGGAAACAAATACAGAGTAGTCGGCACCAAGTTTTGAGAGAATGGCGAGGATGAGCTGATCATCCTCCTTATTCACCTCACACTGCTTCAACTATAGGACTAGATACTTGAATTTTGTGAAGAATTCATTGAGAGTCTCAAAATTACCAGGTTGAAGAGAAATAATCTCATTCTCCAGCTGATAAATCCTCAAATCAACATGTTGTTCATACAGGGAGGCAAGTTGGTCCCAAATTGCTTTTGGAGTCTTCAATCCCGAGAGATGGAATAGAAGGTCCTTAGAGATAGAGAGACATAGAAACCCAAAAGCTTCATCCATTTTGTTAAAGAATATAGCCTTGTCCACAACATGGTTAGGCTCTTCCTCTGTGTCCATAGTGACTCTGTAGAGTCCTTTAGCATGTAGTTGGATCTCCATATCTCCCTTCCATTGGTGATAATTGAAAGGAGTTAGGAGTTATATGGAAGAAGCCATACTTCTACTGTAGTGAATGTAATGAACCTGTAAAAAATCCTGCAGTCAACACAAAAAATTCACCGTAAGGTCGAACAACCTGCACATTTCATGTTTTCATCACACCCAGCATAATTGATCTAGCAAGCTTGATCAACAATTCCTTTACTTGGGGTATTAAGTGGTAAACCTTCGGCTTTCGGTGCAGTGCTGGAATTTGAGCTTTTGCTCAATTTGGCATGCTAGATCCGACAAAAATCATGTTTTTCTTGAAGAATAGCTTCTTCTCGTCGTGGCTCTGATACCATATTAATTATGTCACATCAATATTGGGACAAAGTGTAAACTCACAAGTGATTCAAGACAAATTAGACATGAAATGATGTAACGGTACTACAATAGGAGGTTGCATCTCTATATAATCAATGAAAGAATGAATAATACAATAATGTCATGCAGAATGGATGAATTCCAAGACAATTCGAATTCACTAGGAGGTCATTCAAATTGCATGGATGGGTGTAGCTTAACTGACTATTAGCCAACACTAGACACACTTAGTTAACCACTAAACTAAATTGTAGCTAACTCTCACCAAGTCCTTACTGAATCAGAGTACAATAGATGACTGAGTCTAACTAAATGTAACTCAGACACATGTCATTGCATGCCAAATAATAAGTGGTAGCACATCATTAAATCCAAGTAGCTCCGATGAAGTTAATTGAAGTGATACTGGTAAACAAAGGCAGTTGGAGGCACATTGCTTCACTCCAGTTCATCCCAATCAGCCCAAAATAGACAATTGCATGATGGAGGCACCTTTACAACTTAGCTTAATGATTTTTAGGTGAAACAACAATTAGTTAGCAATTAGGTGCACTTATGACACTCAGATCACCCCAGAATTGCTACATTAGAGGAAATTTGGGGTCTAAAATGGGCCTTATAAGAAAACGTGCCAAAATAAGTTTTTGTGAGTTGGAATTCAAGAACCAATAGAATTTCA
>LPNX010219249.1:132553-203104 GCA_001517045.1 Pseudotsuga menziesii
AGGAGGAAGCCTAGTTAGCCTCCCCGATTGAAGGAGAAGGCTTAGTTGGCCTCCTTGATTGAAGGAAGGCATGGGTGTGCTCATGCTGATGTCATAGTGTGCTCATCTGATGCCAATTAAGTCAATTAAACTTAGGATAGTGGGTAATTAGGCCAAAATTGACCAAATAAAGTGTGTAAGTTGGATAATGACTCCAACAGATATCTCTCGAAAGAGAAAACCTGTTTGGGTAAGAGAAATCATACAAGAAGCACAAAGATATGGAGCTCCAGAATGCTCGACAAGAACCAGCAAAAGATCAAATCCATATTCCAGTTATGCAGCTTTGATTTGCGAGCTTGTAGATCAAGAACCCATCAGCTATGAGGAAGATGCACAGAAGAAAGAATGTGTTGAAGCAATGACGGAAGAATACCATTCAATAATGAAGAATGATGTTTGGGATATAGTTCCTAAACCAAAAAACAAGATTGTGGTATCTTCAAAATGAATCTACAAGATAAAACATTTTGTTGATGGAAGTATTGAGAAGTACAAAGCAAGATTTGTGGCTAGAGGATTCTCTCAGAAAGAGTGGACCGATTATGAAGAGACATTTTCTCTAGTATCAAGGTACACTTCCATCAGAACCATCATGGAACATGCTTCCATGATGAAATGGGACTGACACCAGATGGATGTAAATACAACCTTCCATAATGGTGTGATTGAGGAAGAGGTTTACATCGAACAACCACAAGGATTTGAAGTCGAAGACTGAGTGACTCATGTATGCAAATTGAAAAAGGATCTGTATGTACTAAAGCAACTGAAGCAAGCTCATGGAGCTTGGTATGGTAGAATAGAGAGCTTCTTGACAAGCATGGGATTTACTAAGAGTAAAGATGATCCTAACCTTTACATGAATATTATGGATGATGAACCTGTCATACTATTATTGTGTGTGGATGATCTATTTCTAACGGGAAATGAGAAACATATCACAGATTGCAAGAAGAAGTTAGCTAAAGAATTCGAGATTAAATATCTTGGATCGATGCATTATTTCCTAGGGCTGAAAGTGTGGCAAAGCCAAGAAGGAATCTTTCTGAATCAGGAAAATTATGCAGTAGAAATATTGAAAATATTTGATATGTTGGATTGTAAGGCCCTGGCCACACCCATGGACACAAACTTGAAGCTGTTGTCTGATGAGACATCAGAGTTAGTGGACATGACTCAGTACAAACATATTATTGGGTCATTAAGGTATCTGATGAACACAAGGCCAGATATATGCTTTACTGTGAACACCTTGAGTCAGTATCTATTTAAACCTAGACGAGTTCACCTGATAGCTACAAAGCATGTGATAAGGTACCTAAAAGGCACGGTATATTTGGGACTTTACTATGGTATAAATCATGACTACAAACTATATGGATATATGGATTCATATTGGGCAGGAAGAGCACCTCAGGTGGATGTTATTGTATGGGATCCGCCATGATCTCATGGTTTATTTAGAAACAGTCCAATGTTTCTCTCAGTAAAACTGAAGTAGAGCACATTACAGCTTTCTCCGCTCATTGTGAAGCGATATGGCTTCGAAAGCTGATTTCAGGATTATTTGACATGGAGTTGGAAACCACAGTGATTTTCTGTGACAACCAGATTTATATAAAGATGACAGAGAACCCTATGTTCCATGAAAAATCAAAGCACATAGAAATATGATATTTTTATATAAGAGATATGGTACAAAAGGGAGCTATCAAGCTCTAGTATGTGAGTACCGATGAACAAGTTGTTGATGTACTGACCAAGCCTCTATCTCAAGTAAAGTTTGAATATTTCTGTGACAAGCTTGGTGTAGTTTGAAAAGACCTTCCTCGCAAGAAGGAGCAATGATGGGACTACAAATGATGAAGATATGGACCTTCTTTGAAAATGAAGATCAGGTCAAAGACATGAACCCTCCTCGGACAAAGGGGGAGCAAGTTGATAATATGAAACTTCCCACGGGGACTTCACTTAGTGAACATCTCACATAGCAGGTGCGATCGTGGGATATTAAAGAATACCCTTAATTTCCATAGATATTGACCCAAACTCTTTTTGTTGAAACCCCCTCTCAATACTTAAAACCTCCTCCCCACCCCTTTTTATACCTCAATCCTTATAAACCACCCTACCCACCCCCACCTTAAACCCCTCATCCCCCCCAATACCTGCAATATATTGGTTCAATTTTTAATAATTTTAAACCCCACAATATGAACTAACGTGATAGGACATTGGTCAACAAGTGAAGCCGCCGTGAAACTTCCCAGGAAAGGGGGAGTAATGATGATACTGACATCGATGATGGATGATAGTGATAATTAAGGTCCGACATTCACTTGTGGATGATAGTATCCTCTCTTGAGGATGACAAATGTAACACTCTGTTCATGAGAGTGGTCCTTACTAAGGATGGCCCTACATATTTTACTCTCGCATGGAGAGTACCCACATTCAGTTGTGTATACCATAGAATAAACTTGCTCAGGAGTGTTCCTAACCTCAATGGTAAGGATGGTCTACGATGATTCCTCAAGTATTAGAGGACTTACATTTTGTATGCAGTTGAGATCTTCTATGTAAAAAATACTCTTATATGGAAAGTATGTCTACATTCACATGTAAATACCATAGAATAACACTCGCTTGGGAGTGGTCCTAAAATTAGTGGTATGGATTCTCTATGATGAGTCCTCATGGACGTCGTAGTATAACACTCACTTGGGATTGGTCCTAGCCTTAGTGGTAAGGATGTTCTATGATGAGGTCCAACATTTTGTATGTGGTCGAGATATACTCTGCAGACAATACTCTTGCTTGGAAGAGTATGACTACACATAAGTGTAGATACCATAGTATAACACTCACTTAGGAGTGGTCCTAACCTCAGTGGTATGGATGGTCTATGATGAGTCCTCGCGGATGATAAGGCCTACAGTGGATGCAACCAAGATCTACATTTAGTTGTATATGATTCAGCTGATTGATTTTATGGATCAGGCTGATGGAGGATTGCATCATCCTTGGACTCACATCCTAAAGTGATAGGGATTGATAATCCCACAAAGAGATCATGTATACTGCAAGTAGAGAAGCGGAAAAGGATCATGTAGATCAAAGTGCGATTGCTAAGGATCAAGAACATCGAAGTACTGCTAAAAAGGATTGAAATTATCGAAGTGCTATTGCTACGAAGTATCAAGAAGATTGGAGTACTTCTACAAAGGATCGAAGATCGAAGTGCTGCTGCGAAGGATCAAAAATATTGAAAGTGCTACAAAGGATCAAAGATCGAAGTACTGCTGCAAATGATCGAAATATCGAAGTGTTGCTGCCTAAGGATCAAGTGATCGTGTGATGCTGAAGATGAATACATTGAAAAGTAACTGTTCCAATTACTAATTGTGAAAACTTCCTATGACGTATATATGTATTACATCGATACTATTAAAGATATTGTCTCTCTATTCTCCTATAGTCCATGATGATGTTTATAGTAGAATAACCTTCTCGTTAAGGGGGAGTGTTGAAATGTTATAACTTCAAAGGATATTGTAAATGTATTTTACTGATGTAACCCAAGGGATATGTTATTATTCCTCCGACGGGGTGTTACTATTGTATTTGGTCATCATAGAGTGATGAGGTAAAGGAGGAGAATACCTGTTTTTGGGCTATATCTTATACATATTATACAAAGGAATTTTTGGATGGGTTTTCTTCCCCTTGAGGGTTTCCCGGGATAAATACTGTGTCTATCTTGTGATTTTGTTTCTTTCAATGATTCTGCATATGCTATTGTTGTGATTTTGAATTGAACACTAATTATATCTAGTCTAGCATATAAAATCTTAACAATATATAGCCCCTAAAATTATTCATGGTCTAAACTTGCACCATTCCTGATGATGCTTCACCTTTTGGATTTGCTTCACCTTTTGGAGTTGCTTCTTATCTAATTGAGACCTTGAGGACGTCTGATTGAGTACCCACCTTCTACGGCATCAGTGGAACTCTGAAGTGCGCTAAAAAACACATAATAAACCATTCCTAGTGTTACATGATCTAAAAGCTCAGTCAATCCAACAAAATATTGAATCATTGGTCATAGTCCCAGATGGTCTCACTAACTCGCTTCTTGATCTCCTTGATCTTAGTAATGCACAAAGGCTCAGACTTCGACTTCTAAATTTCCTTCAGAAGGTCTGCTTTGATCATGTCTAATCGTCAGGTATGGCCTGCATCTACAGTGATATTATACTTCATGTACCAAGTTAGTGCTCTATCTATGAATGTGGTATCCAGATGCGCGAGATTGTGAGCCTCATCTGTGATATTCTTCACAACCCATATTGCCTCACAAGTGAACCAATGTTTTTTTGCATCATATTTTCTTGACCCATGAAAGGTAGGTAATCCAGGGTGGAATCTAATGTGGTCACCATACTTTCAAATGTGGGAAGACTACTTCTTGTATTGGAAATTGGTGGGTCACTACTACTTCATGGACTCTAGGAAATTGGATTACTCTGTTATGTAGAACTATACTATATGCCTCTATCTTCTGGTTCAAGACTTGCTTTGTGTGGAAATTCAAATACTAATTGGTCTTCTTGACTAGACAAAGTGAACTAGCGAGTAGGGATGAAGCATGGGTCATACCTTGTCACACGTGTTCTGCCACTGTTGTATCCATGGGAGCCCAATTCTTGTCGCTTAGTCTCCATTAAAATTATGCAAGTTCCTTCATTAGCATGTACTTTGTCTTCTTGCACATTTTATCGATTCTTTCTTTCGTTTAGCCTTGGAGGGATGATATCACCATTATCATCAGAGCTCTCGCTTTCCTCCATTCTTTGACTCTTGGGAGGTCTCTCATCCCATGAGCTTCTTTCCTAGACTCTACTCGCCCTTCTAGCATAGAGGAACAATCTCCACACTCTTGTCGTGTAATCCCATATCTGGCATTCTTCTTTTCTCTTTGATCTTCGTTATCTTCTCTCATCGACTACTTCCTTATTTCGTTCTTTTGACTGATTTCCTTATTTCATCCCTTCTTCTGTGTCTTTTCTCCCTCTGGAATTGTTGTTTTTCTGGATCCATGACTACACCAAGCTATTCTCCCTCTTCTTCATACCCCACCCCCACAACGCACTTGAGGTTCATCATCATTTTCCCCTTTACAACAAAAAACATCTTCAACCACAGGGGGATTTTCTCCAAGAACCTCTTTTTTGGTCCTACTTCAAACTTTTCTTTTGCTTGACTATAATATCCAGTGGATCCTATAGAAAATTCTATAATATATCCCTCTTTCACCCAAAAGATCCAAAAATCAATAGCTCTAGACCAAGTTATTATCAAGATTTTGCAACTCTTCTATCTTCTCTTCATTCCATACAACTAGTACATGCGCACTCCAGGTGGTATTTATCTCAGATTGCCTCTTAGTCCATTCCCATATCAAAATAGAAAGTTCACAAAAGAAAATTTCATGCATAGTATGAGAAAAAAGTACCTTTATTTCCATCTTTGAGATGAAATTCAGAGTCCTCTAGTCTCTTATGAGGTGAATTCATCGTCTTTTCTCTCCAACCATTCTTCAATCTCAACTTTCAAAGGATTCCACCTCATAGCTTCAACCCACATACATAATTTCTATAAGCTCCCGGCAACAGAACCATTGTTGGTTGCAGTCTGTCAGACTCAGGATTCATCTTATACTACCAACACAAACCCTATATGCACCATCATTTTGAATACTTTGCGAACAGAGTAAGGTCTCACCCGATATGTGCATAAGAAATTACAAAGAAAAGTTAATCAGGTCTATGGCATGGAGGAATGGATTATTCTCACTCAATATAGTACCAAAGCTTTCTTGAACTATCATTATACTATTCTATATACAAGCATTTATCTGCTAACTGACAAACTTTCCATAAACAATCATTCACATAGACATTAAGTAGAACATAGATGGAAGCAGGAACTCCATTATATCAATGAGCAAAAATTGGGTATTGCCATCTAGATCTACAAAATTCAGCTCAACAAATTAAACTTCTTTAGATTTTCATTCTCAATGTCGAACAAGATTACATAATGACCAGTGCTCAACCATAAAATGCAACTACTAAACAACAACAAGAACCACACCAATAACTACAGATTCTAAAAAATGCATGATAACATAGTACTCAACCCCAACCCTTCACAATATAAGCTTTATATAAGATGAAGTATACAAAACTACAAAATTGTATGTTGGTGCGTAGTTCTAAATGAACTTGGTGTATATTGTAACTGCTTTCCATTGGCACACAACTGCATTATAAGTGTTTGAATTGGAGCATAGTTATTGATCAAAATTTGGGAAACAACACCCCGATATCTTAGTCCCAATACTCTATCACCTTGGTCAGTAAGGCTCTTGTCAACCTCATCAAAGGGTTCTCGATGAATTTGAGTAACTTGTAGCACGCGAGATTGTCCTTCACAGGATGATTAGTTCGAAATTCTCTCCAAATAAACAATGCATATCACTCTCTCCAGTTGATTTGCATCATGCATTCATCAACCATTAGGGTCAACACACAATTAAAAACCAGGATTTGACTAAATTTGCACATTTTTCAGAAGAAAAAAAAAGGTGACCTAGGTCATACCTCGTTAGACGAAAATCGTGAAAAGGTCTGTTGTTGGGTGAAAGGTACAAAGGCAATGGACCCCTATGTGGCAACCAACAGGTCATCTATGACAATCTAGGGATAAGTCCCTATTTAACCAAAAAATATATATATATAAACACTATTTTTTTATGAATTGAATTAATTTTCTAAATCAAATACAAAAAATGAATTAATAACTTCACAAATTTAATCTATTTAACAATCCATTGTTTGGCCTAATACACTACCTTTTTCAAAATCTTGAATTTTTGAATCATTTGAAAATGGCCAAATATCTTAAAATCAATATTTTATATAAATTCTTACTAAATTTTAGTCTTTAAAAAAATACCTACTCATGAACATTTTTTTTTAATAAATTAAAACATATTAAAAAAAACTGTCTCGTTAATCAAAGATTAGAATGTTGTGTTAGAATAATTTCTTTTAAAAAAATGATCTTCGGTAAGCAAAGGTTATAATGTTGTGTTAGAATAATCTTTTAAAAATAGATCTCTTGGTTTTGAAAAAACTAGTACTTCCCCTGTGTTTATAAAAAATTACGGGAAGCGTGTTAATTTTTATTTTTATTTTTCGTAAAAATAGCTTATATTTGCAGATACCCAACTTGATGAGGTGGGTTTGGAATAACTTTTGAAATAAAACATATATATTTTATTAAAGAAAAATATCTTTGAAAACGAAAACAAATATGCTTGGTTCTGGTTCTCAACCTGGGGAGGGAGGTAATTCATACTTGTTCTTAACGTGTGGAGGGATGGAATTGAATGCTCTTGACAATATGCTTTCCGTTGTCCATTCATTCATTTATTCGTTTTCTCAATATTCGAAACGTGAAATGAAAAACTTGGAAAATACGCGGAAATTTGGACTTTGTGAAATCAATATATGAAGCTTTGTAGCAATAGATAACTGCAATGGCTTGTTCTGATTTCTGAGTTTGTTTGAGACTTGTACTGGCAATATATATCTGCAATAGCTTGCTCTGACTTCTGAGTTTTGCGTGACGTAGCAGTTTCGAAATCCTCCATAGTCAGGCCGATATCTTGAATTTTAGCTCTCCTCTGTATGCAGATTCTGTGTTTCCTATTTGCTTGGGAGTCAAAGTGTAGTAATTCTGAGATTTTTCAAGATAAACCACCTGTGTGAGGTTTGTTCTTGTTTTGTTATTAAGGGGATTGCATAACATATAATTACATTCTATCTGTCGAGGGAGCTATGGAAAATACGTCTGATCGGGGCTTCATCTCTGGATTTATTGGTGTGGGCATACACATGACAATCCAGCACATACTTCAGCACATCCTTATCGCCAATCGCTGCAAAAAAAAGCTGGCAGAACTGAAAGATCTGGTAATGAGCATTGAGCTTACCATCATGCACATCCAGAAAAACCGCCTGGCATTCAGAACTGGGGAATCAAATGAAAGGGCGTCAGCTGTCAACGGATGGCTGGAAGGCTTGGACAGTCTTCTCCTTGAAGCATCAAAAATGGTGCAGCGGTGCTCAATACCAAAGTCCCATGGTAATTTTTCTGGTTGTCAAACTGAAAAGAAGATCAATCGTATAATATTAGACATTAGAAAGCATGAAGAATTGTCTCCTTTACTTGTCCGAATTCCAAATAATGACCAAGTGGGAGCCAGTCAGAAGGTCCTAGGGGGACTTGAGCAGACCAAGGACCGACTTGAAGCCGTGGCTTCTTGTGCAACGACTTCGCAAGCGGCTACTGCTCCAAGAGGCACAGCGAGGAAGAACTTGACACTGGAAGCAAAACAAGCTTTTGCAAATCTGGAGAAGTTTCTGACAGATAATGGAGAGGCTAGAAAAATTTGCATGCTTCGCAAGGCTGAACGCGAAGAAGCTCAGATTCTCAATGAACTCTGCAAAAGCCAAAAGGTACGCAATCATTTTAGCGATGGTTTATTGATTTGTCTCACTGTTTCGCAAAGGCTGTCTGTTACAAGTCTGAGGACTTATCTCTGTAATCAAATAGACGTTAATTTGATTAAAGATGTCAATGAAGAAGATTTAAAAATAAGGTTGAATCAGAGACTGCAGCAGAGTACAAGTTTTGTGTTATGCTTAGAAGATATATGGGGACGAAATGCAGAGGAATTGTTGCAGGGATTGGGTATTCTGGACGCTGTAAGTGACCACATCAAGTGCAAAGTTATTGTCAGTTCTACAGATCCCACTGCATTGCCTAATCAGTACACAATAACAATAGAGGAACCAGTTATAGTGGGACAAAAGCAAGCTCTTTCAAAACTGGAGGAGCTTGTGATAGATGATGTAAAGTCTAACAAGATTGGTGTTGTTGGCAAGTGTGGAGCAGGAAAAACTCTCCTCCTCAAAACTCTCTTCAACAGACAAAAGGTGCTTAGTCATTTTAGCGACGGTTTATTACTTTGGCTTAATGTTACACAAAGACCGTCTGTTAAAAGTCTTATGAATGATCTCTGTAAACAAATAGCCATACAAAAAAGAGTAGATTTGAGGAAAGCTATCAAAGAAGAAGATGAAGAAGATGAATTGAGAGAGCAACTAAGCCAGAGTAGCAGGTTTTTGTTGTTTTTGGATGATGCACGGGAAAAGGATGCTGAGACATTGTTCCAGATCTTGGGTATAGTGGATGCTGTAAGTGACTCTACCAAGTCCAAAGTTATTGTCAGTTCAAGGGATATAAGTGCATTGTCAAAAATGGGAGTTGCAGATGAATACACAATAAAAATCCAGGACTTGAACCAAGATGACAGTTGGCAGTTGTTTAAACATCATGCATTTCCCTATATTATTGGAAATCTGCCCTCAAACATCGAACAGGGAAAAGCAAAGCCTGTTTGTGAGAAGTGTGCAGGGCTTCCCCAGGCAATAAAGTTAGTTGGGAGGGCAATGGCGGGCAGTACTCATACACAGCAGTGGGAATGGGCTTTTGACAGGCTAACAAAAACAGACAGCCTGGATGGTTCCCTTAGGTTGAGTTTCGATGCAGTGGGCATCGAGGACTTTAACATGCAATTGTGCTTTCTACACATAGCTGTTGCCTTCTTAGAAGATGCAATTATTGATGCCCAGGAGGTGATTCCCTTGTGGATGGGTGAAGGTCTCCTTGCAAAGAAAATGCTACAACATGAACCTGCACACATTTTAGCAGATCACTGTTTGATTGAACCAATGATAAGAAACACTGAAGGGAACCCAGTATGCCTTAGGATGCAGAACCCATTTGAGATCGGAAGGCTTTATCTCGACCTTTTAGCAGAACGTTTTTTGATTGAGCCGACAGCGAGAGACGCTGATGGCCGCGTGCTTTGCTTCAGGATGCTCAAAGTTGTGCGTGATTTGGCAATCCCAATTGCTAAGAATGAAGAATTTTTCTACTGTTTTGTGGGTATTGGTTTGCATGATTTGCTAATACACAAGTTTTCAAAAATCAGACGGGTTTTCCTGAGTGGCAATCAATTGAGTTTTCTTGAGCAATTTTCTTCATCTTCAGAAATGTGCTCCTTGCTAATTTCTCAA
This sequence comes from Pseudotsuga menziesii, assembly GCA_001517045.1. Lineage (NCBI taxonomy): Eukaryota > Viridiplantae > Streptophyta > Pinopsida > Pinales > Pinaceae > Pseudotsuga > Pseudotsuga menziesii. The sequence goes on from LPNX010219249.1 coordinate 142,813, forward strand.
AACACAGGATTAACAAAAATTCCAAAAAGTATGATCGGCAGTATGCTGTTCCTCAAGGTTCTGGACTTGAGTGGAACGTCAGCGCTCTCATTGCCAAAGAATGTGGGGTATCTGAAAGAGTTAAGATGCCTAAAGTTAGCAGGCATGAAGATCAAAAGACTCCCTAAATCTCTTAGGGATCTTGGACACCTCGAGATCCTTGATGTTAGCTTCACTGACATCGAAAAATTACCATCTGATATTCATATGTTGAGATCCCTCACGTATCTGGGCCTTCGTGGATGCAAAAATTTGCAAAATCTGCCTCGCAGCATCTCGGGTCTCTTGTCTTTGCAATACTTGCATATGGATGGATGTATCAGCATGTGGAGAAAACCTACGAGGAATAAATGCAAAAGAGTGGCTTCTATGGGGAGTTTAGGCGATTTGGTACAACTGAAACAGTTAGCTATAGAGAATCAATGGGAAGCAATAAATAAAGTTGAACTAGGGAGGACACTAGACAGTATGACAGAAATGGACAGCCTCCTCTTGATACTCCCCAAAATCCTCCCAGACATGGAAACTCTTACCCTGGACGTAAATAATATGTCCAAGTTGAAAATCCTTTCATTAAAATGCTGTAATTTTACTAAAATGGAGATTAAAATGAGGAATGGAGTATGCAGCTTAAAGAATTTAAGTTATCTTAAATTTTATGACTGTCAAATGTTGGCAGATCTTCAAAATTTACATATGCTCCAAAATTTAAGGCAGTTGGAGATTATTCTTTGTCCAAAGGTCGTCTTTCCCAAATATGAAGAAGAAGCAGCATTTCCTTCATTGAGGATATTTTCATTGGTAGGGTTAGAAAATTTAGAGGAGTTACCAGATGCAATGCCTTTCCTTGAAGTATTTACTATAATGGATTGTCCAAAATTGAAGATGTTACCAAAGACTTACTTGAATTTTGGAACTAGAATAAAAGTTTATGGTCTCCCGAATGTAGTGGAAGATTTAAGAAAGATTGTGACAGAAAACATGGATATGGTAGAAATGGCAATAATCTCTATAGGTGCACAAGAAATCATACAGAAGTATTTGCAAGTACTCCAAAAAAGAGAAGAGTATTTGCAAGTACTCCAAAAAAGAGAAGATTGGTTATTTGGTGAATCTTGGTGTAATGAGCTTTTTCTATTTGTGAAAGGCTATATGGTGAATTAAGGTACAATGAACCTTTCTTATTTATGAAAGGCATTATAATGACACTTATATAATTTTTGTTGTCATAAACTTTTCTTATTTGTAAACGGCCTTATGATGCAGTTTACACATGTACAGAATAAATCATACAAAAATACTTAGAAGTGCTTAAAACTTGTAAAAAGAGATGGGTTATTTGATGACTTTTGGTGTAATGATCTTTTCTTATATGGCGAATTCTGGTACAGTGAACCTTTATGGATTTTATGATGCCACTTATATAATGATGTTTTTATGAGCTTTTCCTATTTGTAGAAGGCCTTATGATGGCATTTTACATGACCTTATGACGACACTAATATAATTATGTTTTCATGGACTTTTCTTATTTGTGGAAGGTCTTATGATGCCCTATGATTTATGTTTTTACAGGCAGTATTATATATCCTCATAAATAATAAAAAATATATATAACATTATTCATAATACACATTTATTGAAAATCACTGATAAGTAAGTAATTGTTTGATATTTTTATATAATAATAATTTTTTAAATATTATTTTTATGATATATTTTTAATGTTATCTTTTAATCTAATAATTTTTTTTCTTAATTTTAAGTTTTTTTAAAGAAAAAAATCATACTTTTTATTTATGGCGGAATATTAAGTATACATTTTTTAGGTGTTAATGCACATTTCAATATATAGGGCAAGGCTCGTTGTTCACACTTTCTTATACATACCAAAACTCTTTCCTTTGTGAGCAAAAAGCCTTCCATCAAAATGTTCACATACATATCACCATCTTGAGGCTATATCTCTTCTACATGTCTACATATTGTTATAATCACTATCTTTTAATAATTTTTATAAAAAACCATTTATTCAAATATAATTGTTTGAATCACAACTTTAGAGTAAATCCAATTCTAATTCCATTCAAAATTTCATTAATGAACAATCTTCGTGTAGCTTTTGTCAAACATGTCTTTGATAGTGATTTGACTTCTTAGTTTAGTTCATAAACATGTCTTTGATAGTGATTTGACTTCTTAGTTTAGTTCATAAATATGGTTGAAGGTAATTTGTGAGAATCTCCTAGCTATTTCCTTTAGCTATGCTATGAGCATCAACAAAGTGATATCATGGATTGTTTGTCCCCCTTCATCCAATTTACTACAAAGGTCGATTCCCCAAAAAATTGAATCCACTTGATGTGTTTTGACAAGAGCAAGCTCAATAATGCTTTCAAAGTGAGGAGAACTACTCTATTGTTGGAAGCAATGCCTACTCTTGCACATAATTCCAAATGATGGTTCCTAGATGTGAAGGATTCCCCCTATTCCTGCTTGAGGGTCCTTCCCCTCACTAGAATAATTGAAAAATACACGACATTGACTTATCACAAATCAACTCACCTACTATCCTCCACCTCCAAGATACTACTACATGTTGGCCCCAAAAAACTGTACAATGGCCAACAAAGGGAAATCAACCCGATCCAAAGATATTTAACACCTTTAGCTTTTTAAATTAAGTGATTTCCGAGTAACTTTAATCTAGCTTATACTAAACAAAAGCAAACCAATCTAATTTAATAAAAATCAAAACTAATAGAAATTAATATAAAAGAAAACAAATATTAAAAACTAATGCAAACTATTTACAAATATACAAATTCGAATGCTTTTGTCTTGGAAAATTCCCTAAGCATGACCTAAGAAATTGCAACTGAAAACAACTACATAATTGTTGAGAAATCAACTGCTGAATCAGAGTCAACTGCAAAATTATCCTAAGTTGTAGAACGCAGAACTAGAAAAATGCAAATACGCAAATGTGAACTAATTAAGTTAGTAGGTGTTAATCCATGTCCTATCTCGTGTGAGACCAAAGTATTCACAACCAATTCATTTATGTATTAAAAATAAAACATATAATAATTTATACAAATAACATTTTTGTTGGAATATATTAAACCCACTCCTAAATTAGGATAAATAATTAATCATTATTTGATTAATTATACACCCACTAGCTTAATTAGTTGGCATCCACTTGCACCTTAAAGTCAATACATTCCATCTATATCCTAGGAATGATTTATTTCTAATTCTGGGTTGATATTGACCACCTTTTGACCATCCAGAATTAGTATACAACAAATTTTGCTTTATTCTGCTTTATTCTGCTTTTTCTGCTTTTCTTATTTTTCTATGGCTAAGATAAAAGCTAGTCAACTAGGAAACTTGCAGCTTTTGTTTCCAACCCATCCTCCATTAGTTTTTCTCCATTTTCTAGGATTAGCATGTTTTTTCCATCTCCTTGACAACTCACTCATGCTTTTGCCAACTCGTGAGTTCCTTGATAGATTTGGGAAGTGCTTTAGCCACCTATGGGGGTTTGCTATATTTTGGTAAGTCATCCTTTTTGAGTTTTATGAGTTGTTTCCATAAAATTCAATTTTCCTATGAGCGATGTACTATTTATGTACACTATTATTCATCATTATTCAATGGAAGGATAGACATCAATATTCATCTCTTCATTCATGTGATTCAGTCTCTTTTCTTCTCTCTATTTTTCATGTGTATGCTTGTGAGAATTCTTAGTAGCAAGATCTATTTCCTATGCTTCTTCTTAGCATCATTGCTGATAGCATTGATCTATTATTTATACATGGTGTCATATCTATAGGGAGCACAACCTTGCCATCTTCTACTACAACAAGGTTGATCAAGTTCTACAGAGTTGAGGAGCGCTTCCAGTCTCCTATCCCTCTCTAAAGAAGATCTTGTCTAGCTTACAAGATTTTCTCCTAGTTTGTTTTGTAGGTTGCAGAGAGTATCTCTTAGATCATATCAACAACTTCAATATGGATTCAAAAGTTCCTCTACTATCTCCTTTTAGCTATGCTGATTGGAAGCCAAAGATGAGTGCATACTTGAAGAGGCAATGTCTCTTTGATGTCTCCATTGGTGCATTGAGTGAACCTGAGTCTTATGAAGAGAAGATTGATTGGATAAATAATTGTGATAGAGCTTATGAAATTATGTGTTTGGGAATGTCTCCAAATATATATCATCTCATAGATTCTTCTGAATTTTCGTTTGAGCTTTGGAAAATTTTCAACAAAGCTTTTGGTTTGCAGGAAATTGAAGATGAAGCATGGAGTGAACCTATCATCTCCTCTTGTTCTCTTTCTCAAGATTTCTTGGCCTCTACATTCTCTGATGAAGTTGATCATGATGAAGAATTTTCTCATACAATTCATGTTGTCACTGCCCTCTTTCATTCAAATGCTTCCTCCTTCAATGAAGAAGCAAATATTGAAGAGCCATCTTTTTCTGTGTCTCTTGAAGGTGATTTTTCTTCTTGTGATACTATTAATGAAAAATAATTAACATATGGAGCTGCTGCTGATATTGATTATGATCCTATAACCAATTCATTGTTCTCTAAATATCCTATCTTAGATTCTGAGATCTATGTGCTAGATTCTTCACACCTTGTGCATACCTCTCTCATTGATGGCGCGCAACCTAGTGACTTCTAGGATGTTTGCTTAGCCACATCAAGCCTTATTTGTGTCATACCACTTACCTTACTTGATCTCATGTGCTTCAGCATATCCTCCTTCGTTCTTAGCATCAATACTCAGAGCCTTCTTGAATATTTTGAACATCTCCTTATTTCCTCCTTCCATACAGAGGATTCATTACCAGTGTATTCCCATGAGTCTATTGATATGCTTATATGTGATCCTTTGGATTCTGATTTAGAATGATATTTGCAGGTTGAGACACATATGATACCACCATCCACACCATCTACCATACCTATGAATAATCCTAAGATTACACAAATCCGAAGATCACTAGTTGATTCCTCATTGGTCTCTTATGCAGTGATATTTATCTTACATGGTTTGAAGTCTTTCCTATATTTCAGTGGTTGGTTATCCATGTCCTTAGTAATATTTGGACTGATATTAAACATGTTTGGATATGTTCTAAGCACTTATGGTTCAGATCTTATGCCCATCCATCATTCAGATTTTTACACCTATCAATTTTCCCCAGTTGCTCATAATTTTTCTAGTCTAGCCCTACATCCTCATGGAGCCACTGAAGCCTTTGTCTATGATGTTACATATGCTAATATTTCTGATATATTAGAGTTTTATCAGCCTCATATTAGATCAATATAGGTGCTACATTAGATTGGAAGATTGACATGTGATTCACATCACAATTTTGCAGCTATTCAGGGAATTGGGTGTGAAATAAATTGCCTTATTTTTTGTATTCTTTGGAAAGGAGTATGCACAGATCTCTTTTCCATTTCATATTATGTTTGCAAATCAGATTTTGACAGTAGCAAGAAGCATTCAGATAATGCTCCTACTTCATCAGTTGATGAGATATAAGGAGTCTCTCCTCTTCCTTCTTGCAGGTTCTACACTCCAATGCATGATCATGGAGTTCGTGATTTCTTCAGCAATTCCTTCATCCAGAAGCAATTCAGTCAGCTAATTAAAGTGAAGATGAATATATGTTGAAGACATATTTCAAATTTTGTGCCTTGTCCTATCTTAAGGGAAAATTTTCCCCATGTGGTTTTGCCTCTTTCCTCACTTTTCTGGACATAATAATTGTTAAAGGGTGACCATAGCCTTGTTGCTGGGCCCTATATGCATATATACTTTTTGTCATACCATCATAAAGTTAGACTTATAGGGGGGTGTTGGAATATATTAAACCCACTCATAACTTAGGATAAAATAATTAATCATTATTTGATTAATTATTCACCCACTAGCTTAATTAGTTGGCATCCACTTGCACCTTAAAGTCAATACATTCCATCTATATCCTAGGAATGATTTATTTCTAATTCTAGGTTGATATTGACCACCTTTTGACCATCTAGAATTAGTATACAGGACTTTACAGTAGATTCTGATTTATTCTGCTTTTTCTGCTTTTCCTGCTTTTCTATGGATAAGATAAAAGCTAGTCAACTAGGAAACTTGCAGCTTTTGTTTCCAACCCATCCTCCATTAGTTTTTCTCCATTTTCTAGGATTAGCATGTTTTTTCCATCTCCTTGACAACTCACTCATGCTTTTTCCAACTCGTGAGGTCCTTGATAGATTTGGGAAGTGCTTTAGCCACCTATGGGGGTTTGCTATATTTTGGTAAGTCAGACTGCTTTGATTCGTTAGCAACTCGCAATATACAAAAAACCCTCCAAGAAATTTTCTTTTTGACGAATAAGTGGAACAACTCATAAATTCAACTACATCATTAACATAGTCTTCCTTATAATTTGGTGGTAGCAATCCTTGTTGTTGAAATATTGTAACTTCAAAGGATATTCTAAATGTATTTTATTGATGTAAGCCAAGGGAGATGTTATTATTCCTTCAACGTGGTGTTACTATTGTATTTGGTCATCATAGAGTCATGAGGTAAATCCTCCATTGTAAGTCGGGTCATTAGTACCCTAATGAATAATATAGTATATTGTTTTGAGTATTCCTAGGTGAAGTCAGCCCACACAGTTTAGTGGGGCCAACTTGGTTATGGTAAAAGTCAGTTGGATCAATGTGTATAAATAGAGGAGCTGTGGTTCTTATTTGAACATGGACTCACTCATTGGAGTAGTGCATAGGAGAAAGAGAGAGACGGAACAGAAGGAGGAGAACACATGTTTTTGGGGTTGTCTTTTATACATCTTATACATAGGAAGTTTTGAAGGGTTTTCTTCCCCTTGAGGGTTTCCCAAGATAAATACTGTGTCTATCTTATGATTGTGTTTCTATTAGTGATTCTGGATATGTTGTTGCTATGATATTTGAATTAAACACTAATGAATCTAGCCTAGCATATGAAATCTTAACATGGTATCAGAGCTAACCTAATTACAGCATATTTCACAAGGTGAAATTCTATCTCCTCCCTCTTTGGAAGAAATTAGGGTTTCTGCAAAAGTTGGAGCTTTGAAGATATTCTTGCATAGAAAGTTGCACCTCTGTGGAGCTCATCTATTGATCCCTAGATCAAAGTTTTGTTGGGTTTTCTTCCCCTTAAGGGTTTTCCGGGATAAATACTATGTCTATCTTGTGATTGTGTTTCTATCAATGATTATGGATATGCTGCTGCTATAATATTTGAATTGAACACTAATGAATCTAGTCTAGTATACTGCAGTGAAATAGAACCAGAATTTTTGCAGTCCTGCAACCTCTCAAGTAGGATTTGAAGACTGGATATCTCGGATCTCCAGAAAGCAATTGGATCATCCAACTCACCTCCCTCAAGTGCATATATTGGTAAGGTAGGCCTCCTATTTTGATAAATTTCATTTTTTAGTGACCTACTGGACATGTTGGCCCCAAGCACTAAACTTTAGGACAAATTGGAAGCCCTAGAAAACTTCCCAGCTTGGAAGTATAGGATTGGCATCATTCTAAAAGAGAATGGCCTTGAGAAGTACATCAAGGATGAGATTGCAGAACCTGAAGAAGATGAAGCTAAGGAGTAGCATGAACAAGACCTAATCAAGGAAATGAGGATCATTGCTAATTCTATTAAGTATCACTTGATCCCTCAAGTGTCATCTAGGGAGACACCTAAACAAATGTATGATGCACTTTTCAGAATGTATGAGGGAAGGAACATCAACAGAAAGATGAATCTAAGAGCTCAATTAAAGGGCACCAAGATGAGTAAAGGAGAATCTATTCAAGATTACTTCACAAGGGTCTCCTAGTTCAAAAATAAATAAAGTGCTATTGCAAACACCCTTGATGAGGATGAACTAGTTATGACTATTCTCATTGGTCTCACTAGACCTTGGGACTCATTCATTCAGACTCTGTGTACCAAAAAAGAAAGTATGAAGTTTGACATAGTATGGGAAGATTGCATACAAGAAGAATCTAGGGTAGCCAATAGAGAAGCTTTCCTCAGATAAGATGATCAGGCCCTATCTACCCATGCTAAAGGAATAAAACAATCAAACTTCAAGAAGATTAATCATAAGCCTTCAAAGAAGAAATTCGAGAATAAGAAGAAGGATTACACAAAGTGTCAATGTTACAACTGTCATAAGATAGGACATCTTGCTAGAGAACGTCCATCACCAGAGAAGAAGAAGAACAACAAAAGACATCATGCTCGTCGAGCTGAAGATGAGGATGAATAAGAAGAAATGCCTCAAAAAAGAAATAGAGGTTAAATGTAGAATAATGTGTGTTATTCTCCGCACTCTCTAGGTTTGTAACACCTAGAAGACACATGGATTATTGACAGTGGTTCCTCTAAGAACATGACAGGGAAGAAGAAAACTCTATCAAGAATTGAAGAGAAGAACTCTCCCCAGAAGGTATCATTGGGAGATGACTATCAATATCCCATCAAAGGTATTAGTGAATCAAGCTACAAGCTTGAATCTGAGATTTCCATGAAGATGAAGGAAGTGCTATATGTACCAGGTTTGAAAAAGAACCTACTTTCCATCTCTGCTCTAGATAAGAAAGGATATAGAGTTTATTTTATAGATGGACAACTACTTATGTGGTCCAAAGGAAAGACACTTGAAGATGTTGTAGTCATTGGAGAAGAAGAAGGAGGACTGTACAAACTCAAAGGACATCAAGGGACAACCCTTGTTCATGAGACTACCATCTCATGTGAACTATGGCATAGGAGACTTGCTCATATCAAGTACAAAGCATTTCCCTATGTGAGCAAGGTGGTAACAAGGTTACCAAATTTGAAGATAAAACATGAGGGAACTTGCAAGGAATGTGCAAAGGGAAAGAACATCAAGAATCCCTTTCTGAAAAGTGAAACAAAGACCAAAGGTACATTCGAACTAATTCATTTTGATGTATGTAGTCCTATTCCCTCCATATCCTTGAGTGGATATGAGCATTATGTCACATTTATTGATGGCTATTCAAGAAATACTTGGATATACTTCTTGAAGAATAAGAGTGAAGTGTTTAGGGAATTCAAGGAATTTGAAGCCTTGATATAGAACCACTCATAAAAGAGAATCAAGACACTGAGATCAGATAATGGTGGAGAATACACTTCAAAGGAATTCGGAGCATTCTATAAGGAGGCAGGAATCAAGAGGGAACTAACCACTCCCTATAATCCCCAACAAAATGGTGTTGCAGAAAGAAAGAATAGAACTATCATGGAAGCAATGAATACCATGATTCATGACCATGACCTCCCTATGCACCTATGGGCTAAAGCAGCAAGAACAACCGTATATGTGCAGAATAGATTATCTCACAGTGCTTTTGGATTCAAGAATCCTGAAGAGATGTATACTGGAAAGAAACCTGAAGTGAGCCATCTCAAAATATTTGGCTGCCCAGTATATGTACATATTCTGAAAGAGAAGAGAACCAAACTGGATCCTTCTGGAAAGAAGGAAATATTTATAGGATACTATGAATTCTCCAAATCCTTCAGGATATACATATTAGGATTTCATCATATCGATATTAGTAGGGATGCAACATTTGATGAAGAGACATCTCTTAATAAGTTTAGAAGGTGACATCTTGAAGAAGTACATGAAGAGGATGTACCTCCGAGAAGGATAGAAGATGACCCATCTCTTGAAATAGTAGCATTAGAAGATCATGAAATGCTAGAGCCTCGGGATCCCCCTATTATGGATATCTCTTGAAAGAGAAAACCTGATTGGGTAAGAGAAATCATACGAGAAGAAGAAATATATGGAGTGCCAGAAGGCTCCACAAGAACCAACAAAAGATCAAAGCCATATTCTAGTTATGTAGCTTTGATGTGTGATCTTGTAGATCAAGAACCCACCAGCTATGAGGAAGCTGCACAAAAGAAAGAATGGGTTGAATCAGTGATGGAAGAATACCAGTCGATCATGAAAAATGATGTTCGAGATATTGTTCCAAAACTAGAAAACAAGAGTGTGGTATCTTCAAAATTGATCTACAAGATAAAACATGTTGTTGATGGAAGTATTGAAAAGTACAAAGCAAGATTTGTGGCTAGAGGATTCTCTCAGAAAGAGGGGATTGATTATGAAGAGACATTTTCTCTAGTAGCAAGGTACACTTCCGTCATAACTATCATGGCACTTGATTACATGATGAAGTGGTACTTACACCAGATGGATGTAAAGACAACCTTCCATAATGGTGTGATTGAAGAAGAGGTTTACATTGAAAAACCACAAGGATTTTAAGTCGAAGACATAGTGACTCATGTATTCAAGTTGAAAAAGGGTCTGTATGGACTAAAGCAAGCTCCTAGAGTTTGGTATAGCAAAATAGATAGCTTATTGACAAGCAAGGGCTTTACCAAGAGTAAAGTTGATCCTAATATTTATATGAATATTATGGACGATGAACTAGTCATAATATTCTTGTATGTGGATGATCTATTTCTAACTAGAAATGAGAAATAGATCAAGGATTGCAAGAAGAAGCTAGCTGAAGAGTTCAAGATGAAAGATCTTAGATTGATGCATTATTTCCTAGGGCTGGAAGTGTGGTAGAGCCCAGAAGGAATCTTTCTGAATCAAGGAAAGTATGCAATAGAAATCTTGAAAAGATTTACTATGTTTTATTGTAAAACCATGGCCACACCCATGGACACCAACTTGAAGTTGTTGTCTGATAAGACATCAGAGTTAGTAGACATGACCCACTACAGAAAAATTATTGGGTCATTAAAGTATCTGATGAACACAAAGCCATATATATCATTTGTTGTGAAAACCTTGAGCCAATATCTAGTTAAACCTAGATGAGTTCACTTGATAGATGCAAAGCATGTGATGAGGTACCTAAAAGGTATGATTGATTTGGGACTTTACTATGGGAGATATCATGACTACAAATTGTATGGATATACGGATTCATATTGGACAGGAAGTTCCACAAATAGGAAGAGCACCTCAGGTGGATGTTATTGTCTAGGATATGCCATGATCTCATGGTTTAGAAATAAACAGTCCACTGTTTCTCTCAGTACAGCTAAAGCAGAGTACATTGCAGCTTGCTCTGCTTGTTGTGAAGTGATATGGCTTCAGAAGCCGATGTCAGGATTATTTGACATGGAATTGGACACCACAGTAATTATTTGTGACAACCAGAGCTACATAAAGATGACAGAGAATTTGGTGTTCCATGACGAATTGAAGCACATATAAATCCAATATTTTTATATAAGGGATCTGGTACAAAGGGAGATATCAAGCTCCAGTATGTGAGTACCTATGATAAAGTTGTTGATGTACTGACCAAGCCTCTATCTCGAGTGAAGTTTGAATATTTCTGTGACAAGCTTGGTGTAGTTCGAAAGACTTTCCATGTAAGGAGGAATAGTGATGGGACTACAGATGATGAATATATGGACCTTCTTTGAAAAGGAAGACTAGGTCGAAGACATGAACCCTCCTCGAAAAAAGGGGGAGTAGGTTAATAATATGAAACTTCCCAAGAAAGGGGGAGTAATGATGAGACTGACATTGATAATGGATGAACAATGATGATGATGGTCTAACATTTATTTGTGGACGATAGTATCCTCTCTTGAGGATGGCAGGTATAACACTCTGTTCATGAGAGTGGTCCTTACTAGCTAAGGATGGCCCTGCTGATATTACTCTTGCATGGAGAGTACCCACATTTATTTGTGGATGATAGTATCCTCTCTTGAGGATGGAAGGTATAACACTATGTTCATGAGAGTGGTCCTTACTAGCTAAGGATGGCTCTGTAGATGTTACTCTCACATCGAGAGTACCCACACTATTTTGGATACCGTAGAATAACACTCGCTTAGGAGTGGTCCTAAACTTTGTGGTATGGATGCTCTACGATTAGTCCTCACGGATGAAAGGACTAACATTTTGTATGCAATTGAGATCTTCTTTGCAGACTATACTCTTGTATGGATAATATGCCTACATTCATATGTAGATTCCATATAATAACACTTGCTTAGGAGTGGTCCTAGCCTCAGTGGTATGGGTGCTCTATGATGAGTCCTCACGGACGCCGTAGTATAACACTCACTTGGGAGTGGTCCTAACCTGTGTGGTATGGATGTTCTATGATGGGCCAACATTGTGTATGTTGTCAAGATCTAATTTGTAGATTATACTCTTTGTTGGAAAAGTATTCCTACACGTAAGTGTAGATACCGTAGTATAACACTCACTTGGGAGTGGTCCTAACCTGTGTCGTATGGATGCTCTACGATGAGTACTTATGGACAATAGGGTCGACACCGGGTGCAGTTGAGATATACATTTAGTTGTAGATGATTCAACTAATCAATATCAATATCATGGAGGATTACATCATCCTTGGACTTAGGTCCTAAAGTGATTGGGATTGATCATCCCACAAATAGATCATGTGTACTACAAGTAGTATGGCAGTGAAGGTTCAAATAGATCGAAGTACAACAAAAAAGTGTCAAGTAGATCAAAGTGCGGTCGCAAAGGATCGAAGTGTTGTTGAAAAGGATCGAAGTACTACTGCAAAAGGGTCGAAAGGATCAAAGTGCTACTACAAGGGATCGAGAGTATCAGAAGGCTACTATAGAAGATAGAAGTGTAGCTCCAAGGGATCAAGAAGATCAAAGTGCTACTACAAAGGACCGAGAATATTGAAGTGTTGTTGTAAAGGATCAAGAAGATCAAAGTGCCGCTACAAAGGACCAAGAAGATCAAAGTGCTGCTACAAAGGATGAAAGTATTACAAATGATCAAGAAGATCAAAGTGTTGCTACGAAGGATCGAGAGGACAAAGCGTTGCTGCAAAAGGATCAAGTGACAGTGTGATGCAGAAGATGAAGAGTAAATGTTCCAGTTACTGATTAAGAAAACTTCCTATGATGTATAGATGTATTACCTCCCCTTGAAGGTTTCCCAGGATAAATATTGTTTCTATATTGTGATTTTGTTTCTATCAGTGATTTTGGATATGCTACTGCTATGATATTTGAATTGAACATTAATGAATCTAGTCTAGTATATGAAATCTTAACACTTGCGAAATTTGATTCTCCATGATGTATTGATGATCTTCATCAACTAAAATCAGATAAGATAAGATCCTAAGATAATACTATCTAAATTGATAAAAATCTAACATGGTATCAGAGCTAACCTGAGAAGAAGACACTGTGCAGTTGCGGAAGCTAGGGATTCTTACTTTTTTGGTATCTCTCCACAATCCATAAGCAAAATAAGGCTAGGCTGAACCTCCATTAAAGGGCGCATCTTTCTGTCGAAGCAGAATTTGATTCTGAGCACTTTCAATTTTTGACCTACCACTGCGTTAAGAAATTAAGGCTTTTCACTGAAGAGGAATTTTTGAGTGAGCCCATGCTAGGATTACTCTCCTCCTCAAAATCGAAGTTTAGAGAAAAAAATTGAGGTTTTTTGTACGGTATAACTCCGGGAAATTCAAACACTATTCTGTCCTAGAACTAGAAAACCAGCACTACAAAAGATCAGCTCCAGATCCAGTTTTCAGCTTCTCAAATTGGTAAGATCTAAATCTTTTGTATTTCCATTTGAGGTTCTCAGTTAATATGTCTCATCATACCAATCTTAATGAAAATATTGAGGGAGATGATAACTTCCGAGCTTGGAAGTATAGGATCTCCCTGGTCCTGGAAGAAAATGAGTTAGACTCTTACATCAGTGAAGAGGTTCCAATTCTAGAGGGAGATGAGTCTAAGGCCTTACACAAAAATAAATTGGTATTGGCTAAGAGTATTATTGCTGATTCAATCAAGGATCACCTCATAGCACAGGTGTCCTCCCTAAAGACACCTAAAGAAATGTTTGATGCCCTGACCAAGCTGTTTGAAGGAAAGAACATAAATCAAAAGATGACTTTGAGGAACCAGTTGAAGAATGTGAAGATCCATAATTCAGAGACCATACAATCATACTTTACAAGGGTCTCCTAGATCAAAGAACAACTTGAAGCAGTGGATTAATAAGTGGAGAATGCAGAGATTGTGATGACCACCTTGAATAGTCTCCCTATTTCATGGGACTCCTTCATTTAAGGGATTTGTGCTAGAAGAAAGCTAGTCACCTTCAGTAAACTGTGGGAGGAATGCTCACAAGAAGAAGCTCGAATGGTATCCCGAGAATAAAATATGGGAAGTGAAGATCAAGCTCTTACAATACACTCCAAGAAAAACATAAGGGACTATCATCATCCCAAAGGTAAGAATTCTAGCCAGAAAGATAACTCTAGAAAATCTAACAAAGATATATCTAAATACAAATGCTTTACATGTGATGAAAGAGGACACTTTGCAAGAGATTGTCCCAAGAATAATAATAGCCCTCACAATAATAAAGGAAACAAGAGAAGACATCATGCTCATGCTGCAGAGAATGATGAACCTTCCATAAAGAGAATCAAACAAGAAAGTGATGATTCTTCAAGTGATGAAGAATATGTTTTGATTTCCGCTCTCACGGGAACTATCACACATGGAAGCAATTATTGGCTTATAGACAATGGGGCTTCCAAACATATGATGGGATTCAAAGAATCCTTTGTGGAACTGTCCAAACATGAGTCACCTCACAAGGTGAAACTTGGGGATGACTACCAGAATCCAATAAAAGGTAGTGGTGAATCCTCCTATAAGCTAGACTCCAGAAATTCTATGAATATGAAGGATGTCTTGTTTGTACCAGGACTAAAGAAGAATCTCCTATCCATATCTGCATTGGATGCAAAAGGCATAAGGGTTGCATTTGTAGATGACCAATTTCTTATGTGGCCAAAGGGAAAGACTATAGATGATGCAGTTGTAATTGGAGAGCAAGAGGGAGGATTATACAAGCTAAAGGGCCAACCCGAACAAGCCTTGTTCCATGACTCAGTATAGACAAATGAAATTTGTCATAGAAGGCTTGCACATGTGCACTATAGAGCACTACCACTTGCAAGAAAAGTTGTTGAAGGTCTTCAAGAAATACAGATAAAACATGACGGTGTATGCAAAGGATGTGCGAAAGGAAAGAACACAAAGAAGACATTTCCAAGTAGCGAGAGCAAGGAAAAAGGAATCTTGGAAATCATCCACTCCGATGTATGTGGTCCGATGTCATCCAGTTCATTGAGTGGGTATGTATACTATGTTTCTTTCATTGATGATTTTTCTAGGAAGACATAGATATACTTATTGAAGAACAAAGATGAAGTATTTAGCAAGTTCAAGGCAATGGCAGAGAATTCACATCAAATGAATTCAAAGAGTTATGTAGAGATTTAGGGATTAAGAGGGAGTTGACCACTCCATGTAATCCACAACAGAATGGGGTTGCAGAAAGGAAGAATAGAACGATCATGGAAGCTGCAAGGGAAATGCTTCATGATCAAGAACTTCCCATGCATATATGGGCAGAAACTGCCAGGACAACGGTGTATGTACAAGAACCGTACTCCACACAAAGTACTCGAGAACAAGACACCTGAAGAAGTCTTCTCGAGAAAGAAACCAAAGGTCAACCTTCTCAGAATATTTGGTTGTCCAGTGTACATACACATTCCAAAAGAAAAGAGGAAAAAGTTAGATCCTTCTAGAAAGAAGGGTATATTTGTGGGATATAGTGAAAGCTCGAAAGCTTACAGAATATAATTCCCAGGATTCAAGAAGATCAACACTAGCATAGACATAACATTCGACAAAGATTTAGCTTACAACTAATCCAGAAAGAGACAAGTTGAAGACTCTGAAAAAACAAAAGTACCCAAAATTTAAGATACAACTATGAACGACGGAAATCAAGATGAAGATCAAGAAATAGAAGAACCCCAGGAACCTGTAGGTCCACTCCAAGAGAAGAATTCTCAAAAGAGGAAACTTGCAGGGGTACGAGAGGCTATCCAAGGTGCAAAAAGATATGGGGTTCCAGAATAAATGCACAGGGAGAGGAAAAGAACGAGGTCCTGCTCCGGTTATGTAGCCCTATTATGTGACATCATTGATAAAGAACCTTCAAGCTATGAAGAAACGGTAGAGAAGAAAGAATGGAAGGATGCTATGATCGAGGATTACCAGTTGATTATGAAGAATGATGTCTGGGATGTTGTCCCTAGACCAGAGGGGAAGTCTGTTATGACTTCCAAGTGGATCTACAAGATCAAGCATGCTGCAGATGGTAGCATAGAGAGACATAAAGCAAGATTTGTGGCTCGTGGCTTCTCCCGGAAAGAAGGAATAGATTATGAAGAAACGTTTGCACCTGTAGCCAGATACACTTCCATCAGATTAGTACTTGCTCTGTCTGCAGTAATGAAATGAAGGATACACCAGATGGATGCAAAACTACTTTCTTGAATGGTGTAGTGGAAGAGGAAGTGTATGTGGAGCAGCCACTCAGGTTTGAGACACATGACAGGGAGACTCATGTGTGTAAATTGAAGAAAGCCCTGTATGGTTTGAAACAGGCACCCAATACATGGTATGATAGAATTGAAAGCTTCCTATCTAGTTTGGGCTTTACTAAGAGTAAAGCAGGTTCCAACCTTTACTATAAGGTTGAAGAAGGGAACCCAATGATAATCCTATTGTATGTAGATGATTTGTTTGTAACAGGTGAGGATGAGTTGATTGCTGATACAAAGAGGAAGCTTGCTTCCAAGTTCGAGATGAAGGACTTAGGTATGACGCACTACTTTCTAGGCATGGAGGTGTGGCAGAGTACAGATGGAATCTCCCTGGGACAAGGGAAGTATGTAGTAGAGATCTTGAAGAGGTTCGAGATGATGGACTGCAAGGCCATGACCACACCTATGGCATTGAACCCGAAGCTATTGTGTGATTCTTCATCAGAGTCGGTTGATGCTATGATGTATTGTCAGATGATTAGGTCCTTGATTTACTTGACTAATACAAGACCAGATATTTGCTTTGCTGTGAACACATTGAGCTAGTTCCTGACGTATCTAAGACATGTTCACCTGATTGCTGCAAAGCATATTTTGAGGTACCTGAAGGGTACAATTGATTATGGGCTCAAGTATGAGGAAAATTAGAAGATTAACATGGAAGATTATGTTGATTTATATTGGGAAGGCAGTGCCTTCGAAAGGAAGAGCACTTCAGGGTTCTGATTCAGTATGGGATCAGGTGTGATCTCTTGGTTTAGCAGGAAGCAGTCTTGCGTGGCACTGAGTATAGCCAAAGAAAAGTCTGTCGTAGCTTGTTCAACTAGTTGTGAGGTATTGTGGCTGAGGAAGCTACTATCTGATTTATTTAATCTCCGGTTTGATACTGCTTGTATATATTGCGACAACCAGAGTTGTGTGAAGTTGTTGGAGAACCTGGTGTTCCATGACAAGTCGAAGCATATCGAGATCAAATATCACTATATCAAGGATATGGTGTAGAGAGAAGCAATGAAACTTCGGTATGTTGCGACGGACGAGCAGATAGCCGATGTGTTGTCCAAGCCATTGGCCAGAGTGAAGTTTGAGTAATTCAGGGAGAAGCTTGGTGTTCTCTAAATCGAGGTTCCTTCCAAGAGGAAGTGATGAATCTGAGAGAATTTCAAACATGGTGGTAGGCGGGGCCTCCCATGGTTAGATGTAAGTGCAGAGCCTTTCTGACATGGTGGCAGGCTAGGCCTCCCATGGTTAGATGTAAGTGTAGATCATTTCTGACTGGGTCAGATGTAAGTGCAGAGACTTTTTAACATGGTGGTAGGATGGGCCTCCCATGGTCAGATGTAAGTGTAGAGCCTTTCTGACTAGGTCAGATGCAAGTGCAGAGCCTTTCTGACATGGTGTCAGGTTGGGCCTCCCATGGTCAGATATACGTGTTGAGCCTTTTTGACATGGTGGCAGGTTGGGCCTCCCATGGTCGGATGTGAGTACTGGGCGTTTTTGACATGGTGGAAGGATGGGCCTCCCATGGTTAGATATAAGTGTTGGACGAGCCTTTCTAACATGGTGGTAGGCTGGGCCTCCCATTGTCAAATGTGAGTGCTGGGCCTTTTTGACATGGTGGTGGATGTGTTCCTCCCATGGTCAGATGTAAGTGTTGGGCATGCCTTTCTGACATGGTGGTGGATGTGTTCCTCCCATGGTTAGATGTAAGTGCTGGGTGGGCCTTTTTTACTGGGTCAAATATAAGTGTTGAAGAAGATGAAGAGCTACATGGAGGCTAGGCCTACAACCAGCATGAAAATGGGCTAGCTTTGTAGAACTTCCTATGACGAGTAGAATTGAGAGATAGCACCAATTGATTGAGATAGTAGAAGTAGTGATGATGATGATCTAGTGATGATCCATCTTTGATGATGATCCAGTGATGATCCAGGGTTGATGATGATCCAGACTTGATCCAAAGAAGAAGACTTATGTTGATGACTTGTGTCAAAAGAATACCTTCCTGGTTAATAGGGTAGTGCTGATGTATTTGTAACTTCGGAATGTATTCACTTATGTATTTCATATATTGTATTTGATTAGTCCCCGGTGTTCCTATTGAGAGAATCAATAATGTAAGCAAGTCATGTAAAGTCATATAGGTTAACCCTCCTAGTTGATCAGGGGTTAAAGTCCCTGCAGTTGTGGGGCACTAGCGTTATTAGACTCTCCTAGAGAAGTCAGCCCTGGTAAGTTATTTTCAAGTCAGAAACTAGTATAAATAAAGAGTGATCCTCTCTATTTATCACACAGTCACTCACACTCAGTTGTCACGCATGAGTGAGAGAGAAGGAGTTGGGATAAGAGAGAGAACAATTGTCAGAGATCATCTTACTGTCTTTGGGTTTTACTACTGCCATTGGTGCTTATTCTATCTCTAAGGAAGTTGCGGGATTTTCTCCTTTATGGTTTCCCCGAGGAAAATCTTTGTGTCTATTGTCTCTTGTGATTGATTGCTGTGCATGTTATTCTCTCAGATAAGATCCTAAGATAATATTGTCTAAATTGATAAAAATCTAACAACCACTCCTTAAGAGTATGGGATGGTGTAAATAGGTTAAATATTTTGATCTAATCAGCCACACATGGTAATGAAAGAATGGAGCTGATAAAAAATAATAATTAAATAAATCTGCAAGTGAAAAGATATGTATTCCCATCCAATGATTTTAAAGGGTAAAGATGAAGCATATAATGGCGATGTAATAATTTTCAAGATATTGGAAGAGTATACCCACCAAATGGCTGATTTTATTTTGATTTACAGACCTTGAAAACAAGTGACTTTAACTTGACTTTTACTCGCTGACAGAAATACATAGAGCTGGTTGAAAAACGTCCACTATTCGGCCTTATTAACAACAAAATATTTGAAAAATCTCTTCGTTGGATGATAAGACAACATATGCAAAGTATTTAAAACAATGGATGATGTTTATTGAATAAGAAAAGAAATAATTCTAAAAATGAATTCTAATTGTAATACACCCAAAATTCCTCCGTGTAAAACTCTGAGAAAATGGGGTAAAATTTTTCGTTTTTATAATAACCAACAAGTCAACTATGTTAGTTTATTGAGAGTCTATCGTTTTCATCTATTCATATAATCAAACTATTTCACTAGTTAGTTGACAAGAGGGCTATACCAATGACCATACTAGTACAAATTAATGGCCAGAACTTTATACTTCAAATAAAAATCACATAATTGTAAAAATCACATAATTGTGGTATGGATGTTCTATGATGGGCTGACATTGTGTATGTGATAAATATCTGATTTGTAGACAATACTCTTTCCTGGAAGAGTATTCCTAGACGTAAGTGTAGATACCGTAGTATAACACTCACTTGGGAGTGGTCCTAACCTGTGTCATATGGATGGTCTACGATGAGTACTTATGGACAATAGGGTCAACACCGGGTGTAGTCGAGATATACATTTAGTTGTAGATGATTCAACTAATCAATATCAATATCATGGGGGATTACATCATCCTTGGACTTAGGTCCTAAAGTGATTGGGATTGATCATCCCACAAATAGATCATGTGTACTGCAAGTAGTATGGTAGTGAAGGATCAAATAGATCGAAATACAACAAAAAAGTGTCAAGTAGATCGAAGTGCGGTTGCAAAGGATTGAAGTGTTGTTGAAAAGGATCGAAGTACTACTGCAAAAGGGTCGAAAGGATCAAAGTGCTACTACAAGGGATCAAGAGTATCATAAGGCTACTATAGAAGATAGAAGTGTAGCTGCAAGGGATCAAGAAGATCGAAGTGCTACTACAAAGGATCGAGAAGATCGAAGTGTTGTTGTAAAGGATCAAGAAGATCAAAGTGCCGCTACAAAGGACTGAGAAGATCAAAGTGCTACTGGAAAGGATGAAAGTATTGCAAATGATCAAGAAGATCGAAGTGCTGCTACGAAGGATTGAGAGGTCAAAGCGTTGCTGCAAAAGGATCAAGTGACAGTGTGATGCAGAAGATGAAGAGTAAATGTTCCAGTTATTGATTAAGAAAACTTCCTATGACGTATAAATGTATTACCTCGATGTACTGTTGAAATAATTGTCTCTCTGTTCTCCTATAGTCTATGATGATGTTGTCAGTAGAATAACCTTCTTGCGGGGGAGTGTTGAAATATTGTAACTTCAAAGGATATTCTAAATGTATTTTACTGATGTAACCCAAGAGAGATGTTATTATTCCCTCTACAGGGTGTTACTATTGTATTTGGTCATCATAGAGTCATGAGGTAAAGCCTCCATTGTAAGTCGGGTCATTAGTACCCTAATGAATAATATAATATATTTTTTTGAGTATTCCTAGGTGAATTCGGTTGAGATAGTTTAGTGGGATGACTTGATTAGGGTATAAGTCAGTTGGCTCAATGTGTATAAATAGAGGACCTATGGTTCTTATTTGAACACAAACTCACTCACTAGAGTGGTGCATCGGGGGAAGAGAGAGAGAGAGAGAGAGAGAGAGAGGAGAACACCTGTTTTTGGGGTTATCTTTTATACATCTTATATAGAGGAAGTTTATATGAATTTCTTCCCCTTGAAGGTTTCTCAGGATAAATATTGTTTCTATATTGTGATTTTGTTTCTATTAGTGATTTTGGATATGCTGCTACTATGATATTTGAATTGAACACTAATGAATCTAGTATAGTATATGAAATATTAACACTTGCGAAATTTGATTCTCCATGATGTATTGATGATATTCATCCACTAAAATCAAATTTCAAATATGCAAAACAAAATTTATTTGGGATAAAAGAATAAAAATAAACTACACTAAAGAAAAAGAGAATCGAAACTAAGCTAATTCCAAGCTAAATTTTAATTAAATATCACAACAAAATAAAAGAAAAACTAAAACTTGGGCTCTGAATCCCGAAACTCTTTTAGTGGTAACCAACAGATTCTTAGTTTCCCCCACAAATGATAACAATCTTGCAAGTTCGGTGATTTAGTTAGCGTCCTCAGAATTTATTTCCGCCATTCATATCTAGCATATAACTTTAAACTTGAGTGCGTCTATCCAAACAACCTAAAAGTGATCAAAAGGAAAATCAAACAAACAAATTGAAATCAATTAAAAACACTCTATTGATCAAGATTCTAAATGGGGGCCCCTAAAATATCATAAGCATATTTTAAGGGGGTTGTTGGGATGCCAACAAATGGTGACTGGCTAGATGAACTAGTTATATTTGATTCAATATCAACAAGAGTGACATAAAGGTAAATAAAAATAGATACTACAAACTAAAATTCATACCAGCCTTGTCTCACTGTTTCCACATAACAAAACTTTAAAAATATTTCCAACCACTGTTTCCACTAAAATATTTTCTTGAAACCGACTTCCGATAATATTATAGACTAAAACAATTAGTAGATATCTAAATAAATAGATTGTCTATCACCTTACCATATAAAAGATAGCGAGTAATAATTGATGTATGTCACAAGTTTTTTCTCCACTACTATTGACATTGCCATCGCTGCCAATGGGCGTCCATAGCTCCGAGAGGGTTGTCTTTAACTAAGGTTAGTCACATTTTTCCCATTGATTAGATAAAGAAAATCATATTACCTGGATAAGAGGATATTAAAGGGAATCATCCTGACATGGAAATCAATTACAACAATGTCATTCACACACACTTTCAAAAACTAAGCGGGTCATCTCGTGATGAGACCTCCTGTCTTGCAGTCTTTTAGGACCAAAAGCCAATATCTTGGCTTGGTAACCAGATATCGATAAATTCATTCCAAAAGAAATGCATGATCATGAATAGGCCAGCTTGTCACAAGAAATCCTGCCTTGATCAAATTTTTTGTTAGAGATTTAGATTTATGAATGTTGATCCACATCGGGATCACTTAAATGAGGAGGTGACCAAACCACTGTTGATGTATTTGTAACTTCAGAATGTATTCACTTATGTATTTCATATATTGTATTTGATTAGCCCCGAATTTTCCTATCAGGAAAATCAATAATGTAAACAAGTCATGTAAAGTCATAGAGGTTAACCCTACTAGTTGATCAGGGGTTAAAGTCTCCGCAGTTGTGGGGCACTAGGGTTATTAGACTCTCCTAGAGAAGTCGGCCCTGGAAAGTTATTGTCAAGTCGAAAAATAGTATAAATAGAGAGTGAGCCTCTCTATTTATCACACATTCACTCACACTCAATTGTAGCGCATGAGTGAGAGAGAAGGAGCTGGGATAAGACACATAATAGCTATCAGATATCATATTATTGTCTTTGGTTTTTACTGCTGCCATCGGTGCTTATTCTATCTCTGAAGAAGTTACGGGGTTTTCTCCTTTATGGTTTCCCTAAAGAAAATATTTGTGTCTATTATCTCTTATGATTAATTGTTGTGCATGCTATTCTCTCGAATAAGATCCTAAGATAATACTATCTAAATTGATAAAAATCTAACATGGTATCAGACGTAACCTTAGAAGAAGACACTGTGCAGTTGCGGAAGCTATGGATTATTAATTTTTTGGTATCTCTCCACAATCCATAAGCAAAATAAGGCTAGGCTGAACCTCCATTGAAGGGCACATCTTTTTGTTGAAGCAGAATCTGATTCTGAGCACTTTCAGTTTTTGACCTACCACTGCATCAGGAAATTAGGGCTTTTCACTGAAGAGGAATTTTTGAGTGAGCCCATGCTAGGATTACTCTCCTCCTCAAAATCGAAGTTTAGAGAAAAAAATTGAGGCTTTTGGTATGGTATAACTCCGGGAAATTCAAACGTTATTCTGTCCTAGAACCAAAAAACCAGCACTGGAGAAGATCAGCTCCAGATCCAGTTTTCAGCTTCTCAAATTGGTAAGATCTAAATCTTTTGTATTTCCATTTGAGGTTCTCAGTTAAGATGTCTCATCATACCAAGCTTGATGAAAATCTTGAGGGAGATGATAACTTCCGAGCTTGGAAGTATAGGATCTCCCTGGTCCTGGAAGAAAATGAGTTGGACTCTTACATCAATGAAGAGGTTCCAGTTCTAGAGGGAGATGAGTCTAAGGCCTTGCACAAAACGAAATTGGTCATGGCTAAGAGGATTATTGCTGATTCAATCAAGGATCACCTCATAGCACAGGTGTCCTCCCTAAAGACACCTAAAGAAATGTTTGATGCCCTGACCAAGCTGTTTGAAGGAAAGAACATAAATCAGAAGATGACTTTGAGGAACCAGTTGAAGAATGTGAAGATCCAGAATTCAGAGACCATACAGTCATACTTTACAAGGGTCTCCCAGATCAAAGAACAACTTGAAGTAGTGGATTAATAAGTGGATAATACAGAGATTGTGATGACCACCTTGAATGGTCTCCCTAGGTCATGGGATTCCTTCATTTAAGGGATTTGTGCTAGAAGAAAGCTAGTCACCTTCAGTAAACCATGGGAGGAATGCTCACAAGAAGAATCTCGAATCGTATCCCGAGAAAAAAATATGGGAAGTGAATATCAAGCTCCCACAATACACTCCAAGAAAAGCAGAAGGGACTATCATCATCCCAAAGGTAAGAATTCTAACCAGAAAGATAACTCTAGAAAATCTAACAAAGATATATCTAAATGCAGGTGCTTTACATGTGATAAAAGAGGACACTTTGCAAGAGATTGTCCCAAGAATAATAATAGCTCTCACAAGAAGAAAGGAAACAAGAGAAGACATCATGCTCATGCTGCAGAGAATGATGAACCTTCCATAAAGAGAATCAAACAAGAAAGTGATGATTCTTCAAGTGATGAAGAATATGTTTTGATTTCCACTCTCACAGGAACTATCACACATGGAAGCAATGATTGGCTTATAGATAGTGGGGCTTCCAAAAATATGACAGGATTCAAAGAATCCTTTGTGGAACTATCTGAACATGAGTCACCTCACAAGGTGAAACTTAGGGATGACTACCAGTATCCAATAAAAGGTAGTGGTGAATCCTCCTATAAGCTAGACTCCAGAAATTCTATGAAGATGAAGGATGTCTTGTTTGTACCAGGACTAAAGAAGAATCTCCTCTCCATATCTGCATTGGATGCAAAAGGTGTAAGGGTTGCATTTGTAGATGACCAAGTTCTTATGTGGCCAAAGGGAAAGACTATAGATGATGCAGTTGTAATTGGAGAGAAAGAGGGAGGATTATACAAGCTAAAGGGCCAACCCTAACAAGCCTTGGTCCATGACTCAGTAGAGACAAATGAAATTTTTCATAGAAGGCTTGCACATGTGCACTATAGAGCACTACCACTTGCAAGAAAAGATATTGAAGGTCTTCCATAAATACAGAGAAAACATGATGGTGTATGCAAAGGATGTGTGAAAGGAAAGAACACAAAGAAGATATTTCCAAGTAGCGAGAGAAAGGAAAAAGGAATCTTCGAAATCATCCACTCCGATGTATGCGGTCTGATGTCATCCAGTTCATTGAGTGGGTATGTATACTATGTTTCTTTCATTGATGATTTTTCTAGGAATACATAGATATACTTCTTGAAGAACAAAGATGAAGTATTCAGCAAGTTCAAGGAAATGGCAGATAATTCACATCAAATGAATTCAAAGAGTTATGTAGAGATTTAGGGATTAAGAGGGAGTTGACCACTCCATGTAATCCACAACAGAATGGGGTTGCAGAAAGGAAGAATAGAATGATCATGGAAGCTACAAGGGAAATGCTTCATGATCAAGAACTTCCCATGCATATATGGGCAGAAGCTGCCAGGACAACAATGTATGTACAGAACCGTACTCCACACAAAGTACTCGAGAACAAGACACCTGAAGAAGTCTTCTTGGGCAAGAAACCAAAGGTCAACCTTCTCAGAATATTTGGTTGTTCAGTGTACATACACATTCCAAAAGAAAAGAGGAAAAAGTTAGATCCTTCTAGAAAGAAGGGTATATTTGTGGGATATAGTGAAAGCTCGAAAGCTTACAGAATATAATTCCCAGGATTCAAGAAGATCAACATTAGCATAGACATAACATTTGACAAAGATTCAGCTTACAACTAATCCAGAAAGAGACAAGTTGAAGACTCTGAAGAAACAGAAGTACCCAGAATTTAAGATCCAACTATGAATGATGGAAATCAAGATGAAGATCGAGAAATAGAAGAACCCCAGGAACCTGTAGGTCCACCCCAAGAGAATAATTCTCAAAAGAGGAAACCTGCATGGGTACGAGAGGCTATCCAAGGTGTAGAAAGATATGGGGTTCCAGAATAAATGCACAGGGAGAGGAAAAGAACCAGGTCCTGCTCCGGTTATGTATCCCTATTATGTGACATCATTGATAAAGAACCTTCCAACTATGAAGAAATGGTAGAGAAGAAAGAATGGAAGGATGCTATGATCGAGGAGTACCAATTGATCATGAAGAATGATGTCTGGGATGTTGTCCCTAGACCAGAGGGGAAGTCTGTTATGACTTCCAAGTGGATCTACAAGATCAAGCATGCTGTACATGGTAGCATAGATAAACATAAAGCAAGATTTGTGGCTCGTGGCTTCTCCCGGAAAGAAGGAATAGATTATGAAGAAACGTTTGCACCTGTAGCCAGATACACTTCCATCAGATTAGTACTTGCTTTGGCTGCAGTAATGAAATGAAGGATACACCAGATGGATGTCAAGACTGCTTTCTTGAATGGTGTAGTGGAAGAGGAAGTGTATGTGGAGCAGCCACTCGGGTTTGAGACACATGACAGGGAGACTCATGTGTGTAAATTGAAGAAAGCCCTGTATGGTTTGAAATAGGCACCCAAGACATGGTACGACAGAATTGAAAGCTTCCTATCCAGTTTGGGCTTGACTAAGAGTAAAGCAGATTCCAACCTTTACTACAAGGTTGAAGAAGGGAACCCAATGATAATCCTATTGTATGTAGATGATTTGTTTGTAACAGGTGCAGATGAGTTAATTGCTGATACAAAGAGGAAGCTTGCTACCAAGTTTGAGATGAAGGACTTGGGTATGATGCACTAGTTTTTAGGCATGGAGGTGTGGCAGAGTGTAAATGGAATCTCCTTGGGACAAGGGAAGTATGCAGTAGAGATCTTGAAGAGGTTCGGGATGATGGACTGCAAGGCCATGACCACACCTATGGCATCAAACCCGAAGCTATTGAGTGATTCTTCATCAGAGTCGGTTGATGCTATGATGTATCGTCAGATGATTGGGTCCTTGATTTACCTGACTAATACAAGACCGGATATTTGCTTTGCTGTGAACACATTGAGCTAGTTCTTGATGGATTCGAGACATGTTCACATGATTGCTGCAAAGCATATTCTGAGGTACCTGAAGGGTACAGTTGATTATGGGCTCAAGTATGAGGCAAATTAGAAGATTAACCTAGAAGATTATGTT
Organism: Pseudotsuga menziesii; assembly: GCA_001517045.1. Taxonomy (NCBI): domain Eukaryota; kingdom Viridiplantae; phylum Streptophyta; class Pinopsida; order Pinales; family Pinaceae; genus Pseudotsuga; species Pseudotsuga menziesii. The sequence goes on from LPNX010219249.1 coordinate 169,904, forward strand.
GATTTATATTGGGAAGGCAGTGCCTTCGATAGGAAGAGCACTTCAGGGTTCTGATTCAGTATGGGATCAGGTGTGATCTCTTGGTTTAGCAGGAAGCAGTCTTGCGTGGCACTGAATACAGCCGAAGGAGAGTATGTCGTAGCTTGTTCGACTAGTTGTGAGGTAGTGTGGATGAGGAAGCTACTATCTGATTTATTTAATCTCCAGTTTGATGCTACTTGTATATATTGCGACAACCAGAGTTGTGTGAAGTTGTTGGAGAACCCGGTGTTCCATGACAAGTCGAAGCATATCAACATCAAATATCACTATATCAAGGATATGGTGTAGAGAGAAGCAGTGAAACTCCAGTATGTTGCGACGGACGAGCAGATAGCTGATGTGTTGACCAAGCCATTGGCCATAGTGAAGTTTGAGTACTTCAGGGAGAAGCTTGGTGTTCTCTAAATCGAGGTTCCTTCCAAGAGGAAGTGATGATTTTGAGAGACTTTCTAACATGGTGGTAGGTGGGGCCTCCCATGGTTAGATGTAAGTGCAGAGCCTTTCTGACTAGTTCACATGTAAGTACAGAGCCTTTCTAACTGGTTCGGATGTAAGTGTAGAGCCTTTCTGACATGGTGGTCGGCTAGGCCTCCCATGGTTAGATGTAAGTGCAGATCATTTCTGACTGGGTCAGATGTAAGTGCAGAGACTTTTTGACATGGTGGTAGGATGGGTGACATGGTGGTAGGATGGGCCTCCCATGGTCAGATGTAAGGGTAGAGCCTATCTGACTGGGTCAGATGCAAGTGCAGAGCCTTTCTGACATGGTGGCAGGCTGGGCCTCCCATGGTCAAATATACGTGTTGAGCCTTTCCGACATGGTGGCAGGTTGGGCCTCCCATGGTTGGATGTGAGTACTGGGCCTTTTTGACATGGTGGCAGGATGGGCCTCCCATGGTTAGATATAAGTGCTGGATGAGCCTTTCTAACATGGTGGTAGGCTGGGCCTCCCATTGTCAGATGTGAGTGTTGGGACTTTCTGACATGGTGGTGGATGTGTTCCTCCCATGGTAAGATGTGAGTGTTGGGAATGCCTTTCTGACATGGTGGTGGATGTGTTCCTCCCATGGTCAGATGTAAGTGCTGGGTGGGCCTTTTTTACTGGGTCAGATATAAGTGTTGAAGAAGATGAAGAGCTACATGGAGGCTAGGCCTACAACCAGCATGAAAATGGGATGGCTCTGTAGAACTTCCTATGACGAGTAGAATTGAGAGATAGCACCAGTTGATCGAGATAGCAGAAGTAGTGATGATGATGATCCAGTGATGATCCATCTTTGATGATGATCCAGTGATGATCGAGCTTTGATGATGATCCAGTGATGATCTAGGGTTGATGATGATCCAGACTTGATCCAAAGAAGAAGACTTATGTTGATGAATTGTGTCAAGAGAATACCTTCCTAGTTAAGAGGGTAGTGTTGATGTATTTGTAACTTCGGAATGTATTCACTTATGTATTTCATATATTGTATTTGATTAGTCCCCGATGTTCCTATCGAGAGAATCAATAATGTAAGCAAGTCATGTAAAGTCATAGAGGTTAACCCTCCTAGTTGATCAGGGGTTAAAGTCCCCGCAGTTATGGGGCACTAGCGTTATTAGACTCTCCTAGAGAAGTCGGCCCTGGTAAGTTATTGTCAAGTCAGAAACTAGTATAAATAGAGAGTGAGCCTCTCTATTTATCACATAGTCACTCACACTCAGTTGTCACGCATAAGTGAGAGAGAAGGAGCTGGGATAAGAGAGAGAACAATTGTCAGAGATCATCTTACTGTCTTTGGGTTTTACTACTTCCATTGGTGCTTATTCTATCTCTGAGGAAGTTGCGGGATTTTCTCCTTTATGGTTTCCCCGAGGAAAATCTTTGTGTCTATTGTCTCTTGTGATTGATTGCTGTGCATGTTATTCTCTCAGATAAGATCCTAAGATAATATTGTCTAAATTGATAAAAATCTAATAACCACTCCTTAAGAGTATGGGATGGTGTAAATAGGTTAAATATTTTGAATTAATCAGTCACACATGGTAATGAAAGAATAGAGCTGATAAAAAAATAATAATTAAATAAATCTGCAAGTGAAAAGATATGTATTCCCATCCAATGATTTTAAAGGGTAAAGAAGAAGCATATAATGGTGATGTAATAATTTTCAAGATATTGGAAGAGTATACCCACCAAATGGCTGATTTTATTTTGATTTATAGACCTTGAAAACAAGTGACTTTAACTTGAATTTTACTCGCTGACAGAAATACATAGAGCTGGTTGAAAAACGTCCACTATTCGGCCTTATTAACAACAAAATATTTGAAAAATTTCTTAGTTGGATGATAAGACAACATATGCAAAGTATTTAAAACAATGGATGATGTTTATTGAATAAGAAAAGAAATAATTCTAAAAATGAATTCTAATTGTAATACACCCAAAATTCCTCCGTGTAAAACTCTAAGAAAATGGGGTAAAATTTTTCATTTTTATAATAACCAACAAGTCAACTATGTTAGTTTATTGAGAGTCTATCGTTTTCATCTATTCATATAATCAAACTATTTCACTAGTTAGTTGACAAGAGGGCTATACCAATGACCATACTAGTACAAATTAATGGCCAGAACTTTATACTTCAAATAAAAATCACATAATTGTAAAAACTAATTTCCTTTTCATCTATTCATATAAGAAACTGTAATTCAATTAAGAATCCATCAAACTACAAACACGCTAATACAAATCCACATAAACGAATCTTACTGAAGCTTAAAATAGATACGACCATTTCATTAGTCGCTAGACTATCCCTCAATTGGGATAGCAATTACATATTAACCCTTTCTTTTTAAAGGTTGCTGACATTCCTCATAACAAGGTGCCATCCTTGTACTTGTATTATTGGGCACAACCATTCAAGATGACGCATGAGTCCTATGTGGGACAGACAACAAAGTTAAATACACTACAGAAGATAGAAGCAACTAAACTAAGGAATATGCACCTATACGACAAGTTTATTTTACACTTGTCTTTCGAGAGCTATTCCACCGTTGTAATGCAGCTCCTGCAACCACCACTTTATATAACTCGACATGCATATTAGCACCATAAATCCAAGAGCATAAATCTTATATACAAGGTAAATTACATCCATAACAAAACTAACTGTTAAGAGTACTTCTTTTGAGCTCGGGTGACTGAAAACGTGTGTACGACTTTCCTCCCAACCATAGGATTTATGTGATGTATGTTTGTCTGTCTAAAGCCACCCTCGAGTTGGGCGACAAATCCACTAGGGTAAGGTTTCCAATAGAAGACTCTTTTAACCATGAGGTAGATCACACTCCTTGCTATTCACCGATTGATTCCATTGAACTAGTTAGATATGTATTCTTGTTTCTTCAAATGTTAAGGTATAAACCCTTAAGAAAAATCCTTATGATAAACATAAAAAGGTATACATCCTTTTAATTATGCTTTAAACTTTAATATATTAATATATTGTTAAGAGAAAACATTGTCATAAATCTTAATGCCTCAAAAATATTAACTAATATTTCAACGAATACTTTACAATAACTTTCTCCACAACTATAAAATGCTTCTTTAAAGAGTTAATGTATTAATCAATAATTCACTAATACTTACAATAACTCTCACAAATTATTAAAAGATACTTCTTTAAACAAAGAGTTAAAATATTAACTAATAATTCACTAATTACTTATCATATCTCTCACATATTATTAAAAATATTTTTTAAACAAAAGAGTTACTTTTCCCATGATTAAAGGACACTTTATACATCTCTCTCTATATATATTTCACTTAAATATCAAAACCTGACCTTTAATCCATTTTGGTTCTCCTTTTTCCCTTTTCAATTAATCCGTTTCCATATATCTACACAAGGTACCAATGTACCAATTATTGGCAATATGGAGATCATCTTCCGGATATGAATCAAATCGCAGGCAAGAAGAGATTTCCGGATATGAATTATTTTCGTCGTGCATATGTAACATATAAATTTAAACCTAAGTGCATCTTTCAAAACAACGTAAAAGTTACAGAGCGGAAAATGAAACAAACAAATTGAAATCAATTAAAAAAGCACTATTGATCAAGATTCTGAATGGGGGCCCTAAAATATCGTAAGGATATTTTAAGGGGTTGTTGGGATTCCAACACTTTCTTAAGATAATGTTAAGCAATACATATTATCTGAGTCAAAACTTCAGTAGTAATCAAGAGATGGTATTGAAACATGCTAGAGTTATGTGCCAGCTAGACTCCCCTCAAGGTGGGGAAGGGGATTGAGTGATAATTTTTTAGTTTTTATTTATTGAACCATGCCTTCATTCCTTCCTCGGTAGCAGATTTGTTTCAAATATCATTAAATCCCATCCAATGGTTAACATGATATTAAATATGAGCAGCAAAAGGGAATGCGATAAAAATAAGAGATATAGTTTCAACATTGTTTTCATAGAGATAATAAATAATCATCCCTTATTTATTTCTACCTTGCATATAGTCCCAAGTTGGTATCTTATCCTTCAAAGCGATCAAAGCGAACCACATCAATAGTTTGGTTTTCTTGGGACGCAAACGTTCTATATTTTTAGCCACCACCATTTTGCATCCTCCTCGTTAAGATTTAGAGACACCTTGAGTCCTAACTCAACAGTGTAGTAACCACCTTATTTGTTCATGTTCTAGACTAACTCATCGAATTCTTCTTTTATGTGAATGTGACCACTATGATGTGAGGGTATAAATTTATATCCAAATGAAATATCTCTTCTCCTTTCAATTCTTTCTTGTGTCTCCATCCACCCTTGGTGCCATATGTCGATTTGATCCTTTTCTATCATCTTAATAAGTATGTTCAACCCTCACTCACGATAGTTGGATCACTTCTTCAAGCATAAATACAATATTGTTGCATTCCATTATTGCATCTTCCCCAAGCCAAATCTGATTGCAATCGCCAATTTTCCATGCCAGGTAAGCACCAAGCAATGGGAAGGCAAGGACCAATGACTTTCATTGGTTGGATGCATTCATTAGAGGAAATTTCAATTTAAAATGGCCCTTCCAAAAAGAATACAAATTCCATGTCATCATGTATTAGCCAATCATAATGATTTAAAATTAAAAAAAGGGAGCACCTCTTAAACAATTTTTTATTATATAATTTTGGGGATAGATATCATTAAAAAACTACTTTATTTGTTCGTATTTTCGACATATCTCCCTGTGTTTTTACTCAAATTTCGATTGGGAAAGCTTGTTGGATGCAAAATTAAATTCCGCATCCAACGAGTACCCAGTATGCATACTTTTGACGGAACCCGCTACCCCAAAAACAAGAAATACCTGAAAAAACATGATGATGATGTCATCATCACGTTTTTTCAGGTATTTCTTGTTTTTTGGGTAGCGGACATCATCATCACGTTTTTTCAGGTATTTCTTGTTTTTGGGGTAGAAGGTTCCATCAAAAGTATGCAGAGTGGGTACTCGTTGGATAAGGAATTTAATTCTGCATCCAACGAGCTCTCCCGATCAAAATTTGAGTAAAAACACCGAGAGATATGTCAAAAATACAAACAAAAAAATTAGTTTTTTCTTTTCTTCCTCCAAGATTAATAAATATTATTTTATCATTTTAACTATTATTTTATTATTTTTCTTAGGAGGCCTATTTTGAGTTGATATTTCCTCTAATGTTTATATTTTTTTTTGTCATTTGTGTCAAAGGAGACAAATACTTTTGGGTGTTGATTCGCTTCCAAAGGCCATCATTAAATACTAGATTCCACAAGATTTTGGCTACTAACGATTGACTAAAGGAACTAGCTATTTCAACCCCAATCCTCCTTTCTCCTTTGGTCTTTCAACTTGTTTCTATCTTTCCAAGTGGTACCCAAATTTATTTGTGTTAGCTTTCCACAAGAACTTGAAGTAGATCCTTTTTATTTTTTCTAGTACTCCTTTTGGGGTGTGGGCTATAAGCATTCAGTATACTAGAATTTCTTCTAGTACCTTTTCAAAAGAGTCAACTGACTGCCCCTATATAAACATCTGTGAAACCATTTGGAATTCAATATTCCCCAGTAACCATTTCCAATCATTGTTACAATATTCATTTGGTTTGAGAATAGGACCAAGGTATTTTATCCCAACTATTAGTTGTACCACTCAAAATGGAATAATATGCTTAATCCTTTTTTAAACCTCATCTAATATCTCATTGAAACTTAAAGAATATTTCATAAAATCTACCTCCATACCTTTCATCAAGAAGAAGAGATTCATTATGTATTTATAACTTAGTCACATTATTGAATATACAAAAACCCATTGAGTTTATTTCTGAGAAGCAAAATTCAACTATATTATTTAACAAACTAGTTCCATATCTTTTACAATTGGAATCACATCGCACACTCCATTTTGGCACATCAAGCAAGGCCATGGAAACAAAGGCTTCATTGAAAAATGATCATATTCTATTAACAAATTCAAAAGAAAGGATTCATTGTCATTTCTCCGATAAGTTCTAAGGTCACTTTCTTGTAAAACAAAGGCTGTATAAATCTTGTTGAGATCCATATGTTCCAACTCACGAACTAAGAGATTCTTTATCTTACACAAAAATATTTAAAGTGACTCCAAGATGAATACTAGATATGTGTTAATTTGCAACTTCAATCTTCTCACATGGACGTTACTAGGGGTAGAACTATAACAGTATTGGGAAGCTTCCATCCATAAATTTCTTCGAGTAAGGATAAATTTCTTGGGAATATTTAAATCTCCCTCCAATACCTGAACTTTGTCGTGGTTTGGAATGATCGATGAGTTGTTCTGCATGTAAGCTACCATAACCAGAAGTCTTAAAGGGGATAAAATTTCATACTACAGTAAGGGAAAAAACATAGGGGATGGTAGGACTATATGCATCACCTCCGAAAGACAAAGCTAAGACAATTATCGGTGTGGTGCGTAAGGTTATGAAACTACGAATGGCCAAGACGGGATCCTGACCATATATAGACCTATAATGATAGTGAGATGGCCATCTGCATTTCATGGACTAGACGTGAAAATATGTGTTATACGTGTAAGCTTAGGAGTAATGTTGTATGAGGTGCCAAATGGATGGGATGAATTGAAAATGAATGTGTTGTAAAATTAAACTTGCATATTTTTTTAATATTGACATGCCAACCAATTTGGGGTGGTTGATGTTTCACACGAATGATCATCCCTTGTCAAATCACTCAAATCAATTATATTGTCACAAGGCGGAAGGAATACCATTTTTCACTAAGGAATTTGTTATTTACACGCAATATATTATTCCTCACTGCCACATAACCTATGCTTCATCAGCTCAGAAGTATTAGTTCTACCACATCAACTCAGTGACATGTCATCTATTCCATGTTGATATCAATGACAACTCTTCAACAACTTGTCCACCTCTCCTTCATCCCCACGACATTGATCGTATAACAGGACATGGTGGATCTTACTTATCATGTATTATATAAATATCAATATCATTGATCACAAGAAGGGTCAGTCACCCCTTGTTCTATTGTAGATATATCAAGAATGCTGAACAAAAGAAGGAACACCTGACTTCTATTGTAGATATATTGAGAATGGTGAACAAAAGAAGGAACAACTGAATCTTCCTGCAAATATCAAGCATTTAGAGGAGAATAAGGATCAACTACCCTTGTTGTGATTACTATTATGGTATTACTATGATACAACATGGAATGGCTATCCCTTCCTGCATTATAGAAATATCAGGAACACTGAGCATGAAAAGAGTCCGCTAAACCTACCACTCATGAGAGAAATATAAAAACTATTGAACCTATGAAGGGTCAACCAATACTACTAGTATTGTTGGTATGTTGAGATTGGTGAACACAAGAAAGAATAGTTTTCCCTTTCTGTATTGTAAAAATATAAAGAATATTGAACACGAGAAGAGTCAACCAACCTTCCTTTAGGATTGAATTATAAAATATATTGAACCTAGGAAGGGCGATGACCCTTCCTGTATGTCAAATATATCGAGGATGGTGAAAACATAAATGATCATCCAACCCTTCAACCAATATGATAGAAATATAAACAATATTGAACATATGAAGGGTCTATCTATTCCTTCTCAAAGGTCTCTATCAAATGTACATTTGATATTTTACAAATACTCCTAGCAGATCTGTTGGTGATCAAAATTGTCTTAAAATAGAGATATTATTCGTTATTTATTGATCATCTAGATCAACATTTTCATAAAAGAAACAATATATATAAACTAATTGACAGGCGTAAACATTATATGTAGATTCTTATAGTAACCTTCAAATATTTATTGTACTGCAGGTAAATTATGTCTATGTCGTTGACTCTTTGTCAATAGAAAGAAATTGAGTATCTTGAATTGACAAATGATCACAACCTTGGTTTATTCAAACATCAATGATCAAACTATTAAAAAACATTCAGGGATTTTTTACCCATGGTTACGATGCTAGGACTACAGTTATTGTAGATGGCTCAAAATAAAAACATGGTTATAAGGAGAAAGTGAATTGTATTATAAAAAATTGTTATATTTGTCACAATGTCAATGACACATTCTTGTTAGATCAATGATGGCCTTGCTTGCTTCCCCATACTGTTGCAAGCGATGTGATTCCAATTGTAAAAAATATGGAACTAGTTTTTTAAGTAGTACAGTTGAATTTTGTTTGTCACAAATAAACCCAATAGTTTTTTGTGTATTCAACTGCATCAGTACAATACATCTAAAGTGTTGAGTTTTGGTTTTCAAAAGTGCAAAATCATAACTTGAAATTTTTAAAATTAGTTTTCAAAATCATAAACTTAAATACTATAAGTGTCAAAAGCATACTTTCTAAGTGAAAAACATGCGTTGAAAGTGCCGTTATCATATGCACATATTGGAAAAGTGCAAAAACCAATTTGAAAAGTGGAAATATCAAATGAAAAAATAAACTTTTGGAACCTGGAATCGACACTTTTGGAACCAAATTTTGAACTTTAGAAACCTTGATTTTGGGGTTTAAAAGGGTCGTTTTTTACTCGTATTCAAAGTGACTTGGACTAGAATATGTCCAATTTTAATGAAATCGACGTTCTAAGTCAAATATGAAATTTAAAGGAAGTGCTTTGCATGATTTCACCATTATGACAATGGGTGATTTTTCCTATGATGGGTTAGTGACTGGTTTTCCTATACCTATCACATGGATGGTGATTACACACACCCTGCCCAATAGTGACTAGGGCACACTTGCAGTGGTATAATCCAGTGTTGGTGTAAGTTTGGCCTTCTCTACCATTTTCATAAGCTCACTTCCATTTGTATCCAAGCATTATGCTTGATTTTTGACATGTCCTTGTTTTGTCTCATATCCAAACAAAAGGGGATATCTCATAATCATGTTGAAATAACAAGGTGGTTAAATTGTATATTTTATTTTACCTATCATTAGTTCTTTCATGTGTTAGACTAGGATAGAAGGATATGCTTGACATAGAAGCAGGATTGCCTCTATATATTCCAATTGAGCAGGAGAAAGAAAAGTATTCTGACGAGGAGTCACAGGAGGAATCATTAGCGAATCTGATAGATTCAGATCTGGAGAAGCAACAAGAAGAGGCATAGACAAAGCATAGATATGAACTAAGAGAAGGGAGCAGTAGAAAAAAGCTTTCAGATGATCAGGTAAGCAGGATACCAGTTGCAATTACTATAGTGACCAGGGATAACCAAGTGTAGGTAAAGCGACATGCTACAGAGTATTTTCACCAGGTGAAGGGGTTGTTTCAATCCTTGACAAATGTCATACTAGAGACAAGGGTATCACTGATAGTTTTGTTGCAAAGAGCACTTGAGGTAAGCATTGGAAAGAAAATGCGGATGATTGAGATCGCGTCACAAGTACTTACAATAGGATATGAAGATGCTGATGCCACCTTGCATCAATTCAACTTTATCAACCTCAACATTAATGCACTACCGATACATAGGGTGGACCGACTCCATAATGAAGCGAGCCACGAGATACAAGGCCGTGAGGCAATAGTGCATGACCAATTGATCAAGTCTTGAGAGCAGGTAGCAAAGGCAGAAGGAAAGATACAACAGATGAAGACGGAGAAACAGGCGGTGATAAACAAAAAGACCAAAGATTTTGATGATAGGCAGCGACTGGAGAAATCAATCTCCGTTTCATGTGAAGAGATTCTGGACATCACCCCAGAGATGTTCGCAAAGGAAACAGTGTTGTGATTAGGCCAAATAGTTGTCGATATGAGGAAATAGGATGAGGAATTGCAAGCACGCACAGTACCGAGTACACCACCATAACAATTAGCAGAATGAAGGAGTAAAATAGAATATGTGGAAGCACAAATAAAATATCTGGAAAATGATTCCAAATCCATTGCATAGGAAACAACACAATTTTGGATGAGTGTGGTCTAGGACAAACAACTGCAACAATTAGGTACGCAGCTTAGCGAGGCAGAGACACAACTAACAACGCTGAGGGAATCACTCAAGATAATTCCCCCAATTGTGTAGGTGACCAAGGTAGTCGATCTGAAAGAGTCGCAACAACGCATCAACAAGGCATGAGAACGACACCAATGAAGGACTGCTTAGTTGGATGAATTCCAAGAGACCGCAGAGCAGCTAGAGCTCAAAGCTATGGAGGGACTTGCAAATACCAAGGAAGTGCGAGCTAAAGTGGCGTAGGTATCTGATGAACACCTAACAAAATAAGAGGTGGAGGAGTTCACAACACTCAGTGAAAATATCAAGGAAGAATTTGAACAAGTTTGGGTGGAGCATGATAATTTCAAGGCCAAGTTGAATGCACCATCTACGTCCAACTAAGGTGGCTCAAGGGAGAGCCACAAGTTTGTGTTGGGGGCCTGTCGGAAAGGGGATCATATGCGCAACATGCGACAAGGAAGACATCGAGAAGTGGAAGACTCAACTATGCAGAAGAAGATACCAACAAGTGTGGTTAGTTTGGTCGCATTAGTTAGAGTTTTTGGTCCAAAGTAGTTATAGAGTCTGTCTATGTGGACCATTTTGTAATGGATTAAGCCTATAAATAGAATTAGGAGTATATTCATTGTTATCATCACTAGGAGTATCATCTGAGAGATATTTTTCTTGTATGCAATCAATTTATCTGTGGATGAATGTGTTTCTGGTCTGAAGCTATTCGACCAGGGGATACTTGTCTTTTGTAAGATGATTTTGAAGCTAATATAAGGAGGATGTTGATGATGGAATTCGTGTGTTTTTTTACATATCTGTTGAATTTGTTAAACTAGTGTGATCTATGATTTTCCATTTTGAATGATGCAAAGCCTTGTTGTGTCTATTGGGTTCACATATGTCGATGTCTTTGTTAAGTTGATATGAATTACATTGTTGTGATATTTGAGTTTACTGAGAATGATTTTAAGTAGATCTAATGATGAATCTGTTTAAACCCCTGGATATCTGAGTAACATTGCGATAGAGTAAGGCATAGAGTGCAAGTCCTCTTCCTTCTACGGAAATGTGGTTCTTTCATCCCTCCCTCAGACATCTAGTATGATTTTGCGTATGCCTCACATGTGTTGCTAGATAGGGAAAAACATGTCCAGGCTGATGTTTAGGGAGATTGCTTCGATGGGTGTCGACAATTCTATGGAGTGAACCCCTATTGACTGAAGTGTGTCAACAATCATCATCACCATCATTATCATAATCACCATCACCACCATCACCATCTTCATCTTGATCATTATGGTCGTCATCATCATCATCATCATCATCATCACCGTCATCACCATCCCCATCATAATTGTCATCATCACAATCGCAAAAAACAATAGGTATAGGTATGGGTTTTCGATGCTTTGTAAAATGTTGGCCTCGTTTTTTGATGAGTTATTTTACTCTTATTTTTTTATCCATGTTCAATATATCCATAGTGAAAAAATTCATCATGCATCCCCAATGTCATGTGGAAATGATATTACACACATAATCAGAGGAGATTAGTAGACATTCTTGATGGTTTCACAAGGAAATCACAACCATTCAAATAGGCGAGGGAAAAGTGGGGATCTCATCTATTGTATAGGTTTGAATAAATACAATAAGTGGATATATTTTGAAATTGAAATGTTTTTATAATTTTTAATCATAATCATGTTTTCTTATCATTATGTTTCTCATGTTTCCATGGAACTATCATGGGCTTTCATGGAAAAATAAGATACCATGTACTCAATTTACTTTTGATTATACAAACATAACTTAACCAATATTTAAAATTTGAATATGTTAAATTTTCTAAATCATGTGTGACTATTATCTTTAAGTTATGAAATAAACACAAACTTGTTATTCAATTGAAGAATTTAAATTCTCTAATATAGCATTAATTAATCACATTGGCCTTGTGTGACAAATTAATTAATCTATATTAGGTATGTTTTTTTTATGCTCAAATTGTTAGTGTCAGTCATGTTTGATTCTGGAAACCCTCCCACACTGTCAATGCGTGTGTCTAGTATAACCATGCAAAATTTCAGTCCAAGCAAGCACAAATTAAAAAAAATCAACGTTGGCCCCGTGCAACACATTAATTAATCTATATGTATGGTTTCTAATGCTCGAATTGTTACTGTCAGTCATGTTTGAGTCTGAAAACCCTCCCATACCATCAATGCTTGTGTCTAATCTAACCATGCCAAATTTCAGTCTAAGAAAGCACAAATTTAAAAATTTCAACGTTCCCCCCCTGTAGCACATTAATTAATATATAGTATGGTTTTTGATGCTTGAATTTTTAGTGTCAGTCATGTTTGAGTATGGAAACCCTCCCACATCATCAATGCATGTGTTTAGTATAACCATGCCAAATTTCAGTCCAAGCAAGCACAAATTTAAAAAAATTCAACGTTGGCCCCGTGCAACACATTAATTAATATATAGGTATGGTTTTTTATGCTTGAAATTTTAGTATCAGTCATGTTTGAGTATGGATACCATCCCACACTATCAATGCATGTTTCTAGTCTAACCATGTCATATTTCAGTCCAAGCAAGCACAAATTTTTAAAAAATCAACATTGGCCCCATGCAACACATTAATTAATTTATAGGTATAGTTTTTTATGCTCGAATTGTTAGTGTCAGTCATTGTGAGTCTGGAAACCCTCCCACACTGTCAATGCATGCATCTAGTTTAACCATTCCAAATTTTAGTCCACAAATTTAAAACATTTCAACATTGGCACCGTGCAGCACATTAATTATTCTATAGGTATGGTTTTTGTTGCTTGAATTGTTAGTGTCAGTCATGTTTGAGTCTAGAAACCCTCCCACACCATCAATGCATGTGTCTAGTCTAACCATGCCAAATTTCAGTCCAAATAAACACAAATTAAAAAAATGTCAACGTTGGCCCCATGTAGCACATTAATTAATATATAGGTATGGTTTTTGATGATCGAATTGTTAGTGTCAAAATATTTGAGTTTGGAAACCTTACCACACTGTCAATGCATGCGTCTATTCTAACCATGCCACATTTTCAGTCCAAATAAGCACAAATTTAAAAGAATTCAATGTTGGCCCCGTGTAGCACATTAATTAATCTATAGGTATGGTTTTTGATGATCAAATTGTTAGTTTCAGTCATGTTTGAGTATGTAAACCCTCCCACATCGTCAATTCATGCGTATAGTCTAACCATGCCAAATTTCAGTCCAAGCAAGCACAAATTTAAAAAAATTCAATGTTGGCCCCGTGCAGCACATTAATTGATCTGTAGGTATGGTTTTTGATGCTATAATTGTTAATTTCAGTTGTGTTCGAGTTTGTAAATTCTACCACACAGTCAATGCATGTGCCTAGTCTAAGCATTCCAGATTTCAATCCAAACAAGCACAAATTTAAAAAATTTCAACGTTGGCCCTGTGTAGCATATTAATTAATCTATAGGTATGGTTTATTATGCTCAAATTGTTATTTTCGGTGATGTTTGAGTATGTAAACCCTCCCACACAATTAATGCATGCGTCTAATCTAACCATGCCACATTTCAGTCGAAGCAAGCACAAATTTAAAAAAAGTCAACATTGGCCCCATGCAATACATGATCAAGCATGCCATTTAGGTTAGCATGATAATTATGCATTGACATACTAAGGTTCTCTTTGTCTTGAGAATAATTTAATATTCTCTACTAAACAGGTCCAACCACATGAAGGTGGAAGCTCGTATGGCCCCTCTCCCCCCACACATCACTCTCAATTCCCCATAACCCGACAAAATCTATGTAAAAATAATAATAATTATGTTTTTTGTCATACTAAAGAAGCCATGTTTCTAATTATAACATATGCCAACACACAGGAAAATGAAAAAAAAACTAAGAAACAGTTAATTTATACGTACCAATAAAATTCAATAATTCTATCACAATATTAAATCAAAATATATAGTGTAGATATATTAAGGCATACCTCATACACTTCAATGGAGTTCATCATCTTCTTCATCCAAGCCATCATTTGTATCATCCAATCTAGATTCAACATTGTAAGGAATGGCCATATCATCATCGTCATCAATGTCATTTATGATCATCATGTGATCGCCGATATTAGCTTCATGGACATTGTATGCTACATCATTTGATTCAACTAATTCTTTGACATCTTCTTCTAGAACATGATCATATAACTCATGTTGATCATCTTCAACGTTGTCTTCTTCTTCGAGACCCTCTTCATTACCTTCCTCTACGTTATACGTTACCAACCTTCCCTTTGGATCATGTCTCACAACAAATGAACAACCCCCTCTACCTAGAATCGCAGAGTAAAATACATGTTCACATTGGCTTGGAAGAACATAGGGTTCATTTCCTTGCTCAAACAACCTTGTATTAACCATGGTAAATCCATTATCATGTTCAATAATAGTTTTGTCGGGATGACATTGATTCAATCGTAACCTGTACCATTTGAGAACGAACGTAGCTACCTTTAAGTATTTAAAGTCACACTAAAGAATATCGTGATAATATATTCCAAATAACCATAGTATCGATTCTTTGAGAGTTATGGATGTCTGTCACTTCTAGATGAAACATTGGTCACCTCAAAGACTGCAGATATCCCACAATATGATGTTTTCTTTGTTTCATCCAACTTTTTGATGCGATGTTTACAACCATTGCACCACATAGCCTTATGGTGTTTTACCTACAACAAGACATACACATCAATATTACATCATGATCCATTTATGATTAAAATCAACGTGTACATCAATACTTTTGCAAAATAAATAAATAGTGTGGTTGATTAATATGCTTTCCTGTTTATCTTTTAAACCATATGCTAAATCTATTTACCTTTGAGTAAGATTGGTATCTCCATTACGATGTGTTGATTTAACCAATGAAGCCACACCTTCCCATGATATTCCATGACCAGATTGTTCACATTGTTCAATCCATGCCTTCATCTAGTCAAGATTGTTTGCGGTGTATAAATGAAGTGCATCCCACTCTCAACCAACTATTTGATGAAAATAAAATTAAAATTCAATACAAATGTATATTCACTTAACAAAGTATACACTTTTAATTGATGCATATTGAATATTAAAAAAATATATGTATGGTATATACATAAAAAACAACAGTCAGATGTATTATATTAATTAATCTCCGCTAGCTAATAATTACCTTTCACCTTCCTTGATCTACCTTTCCCCTTCGAGTACTCCTCTTCTAAATTGTCATTGGAGTCTGGATCACAAATGCGACCTAAATTGAGCTTTGACGCTAATTTAGGAAGATATTCACTAATATACATCATGTTTTGGTATACCATATATCCCTCCACCATAGAACCCTCAAAACGTGCTCATTGTCTAACCAAAC
Source organism: Pseudotsuga menziesii (assembly GCA_001517045.1). Taxonomy (NCBI): domain Eukaryota; kingdom Viridiplantae; phylum Streptophyta; class Pinopsida; order Pinales; family Pinaceae; genus Pseudotsuga; species Pseudotsuga menziesii. The sequence continues at coordinate 185,978 of LPNX010219249.1, forward strand.
CCTTCAAAAATTTCAAGTGCCTCTCAACCATCCACATGGACCTTGAGTGTATAGGTCCATAGAATTCAATCTCCTCAACTTGGTGTATGAGGTAGTGTTCTTGTGCATTGAAAAATGCTGAAGGTAGATGCTTCTGCATTTCACACATGAGACGAAGAATTTATCTCCTCCAATAATTTATATCTTCTTTATGGATTTATTTAGATGAAAACCATCTACAAGTGATGTAAATCAATCACGAGATTTAACAAAAAAAAACGTTATATTACATAACATGAATTAGTGCAAAAAATCAAATATAAGTTCTACAATGAATTAAACAAACACTATGCACATGCAAAAGATCGCTACTTACGTCATGTATTTCCCAAGATTATATATAACTTGTTTGACATTGTTGTCAAAGTTGTCCAAGAGAGAGAGAGAGAGGTAGAACATACTATAACAATATACAAATCGTTTAATTTATTTTACAAAAAGTAGACAAAAAATACCAACAATATGCACTAGAATAAAAAAAACTATAGCAATAATTATATGCATACCATAATAATTACCTTCATTAAGATGTACTAATCATGCATTTTCATCCCCACAATATCACCTTTATTTGTTATGAAATTCTTCATGTTCGAACAAAATTTGGTGGGAAATTTAATTATTCACATGACTTCTTTTACGACATTACTTTGTTTCTCCATTAACATCCATGGAAGTGATTTTATATTAATTTGGTCTCCGTTGCTAGGAAATTGAATGACGTCGGTCATTGCATGGTTGGCTTCTTGAATGTCATTGCAAATTTTGACATTTTTTTTATTTCTCACTCCTTCCATCCAATATTTTCCATACTGTTTCAGCCACATTCTTTCTGGTATGCATTGTATCAAACATATGAGCAATTTGTAGGTGCTCATAGTAGGGAAATCTACTGATTTTGTTGGTTTATTGGTCAATACTGAGAGGGGGGGGTGAATCAGTATTGTTAAATTTTTACTATTTTAACCACTTTTAAATCTATCATTAGAAACACATAAAAACAAGAATACACAGAACACAATTTTAATATGGAATCCCAATAGGGTAAACTACCAATACGTCCTATTACTGCAAAATTGTTATTTACAAATAGTTTTGCCTGCTGCTACAAACAAGGATGGTATTACACCTTGTTTACCAATACCAATTGAAAGGAGGCTATGACCCCCTATTTTATCAGCTATGACTGAAAGGATGCTACAAAACCCTATTTACCAATGCCAATTGGAAGGAGGCTACAACCCCCTGATTTATCATCTACAACTGAAAGGAGGCAACAACCCCCTGTAGGCTTGTTTCTTGCCCTAGCACTGCCCTACCACCTTGATATGTTTCTCATGATTTCTCTCCCACTGAATTCTATCACACCCTCTGGACTCTATTTCTGATCATGCAATTCGAACTACAGAGACACCTTCCTTCTTACTCAGGCCGCTGCTTAAATACTTCTCAGAGTTTAAGCTTCTTTCAACAGTCGCATCTCTTCAAGCTGAACAAACATTCACTATTGCGTCCTTCCAGATATGAAGATAACACCTTTCAAAATGTCCTTTCACGTTCTTCCATTGATCCTCCACCTCAAAGATTGTTTCCACAGCTTGGAAACCATTTTCATACCTATGTCCAATGTTTGCAGGTGCTTCCGCATTGCCAAACTTCTTTTCGCAAGATCATCTACCTGATTCAATCAGATTTGTTGATCCTATTTCTAATTCAATATGGACCATCGATCTAACCATCGATTTCTACCTCAAAATCGCCTTCTGCACCAATATTACCTCATCAATGATTCTCCACCGTTGATCTTCATCGGGCGTTTTCATGACCGTCGATCTCTAGATTACGGGATGCGGGATGTCGAATGTCCTCTTTTTCCTTTCCGCAAACTTCTTTTCACAAGATCCTTTCCATAAGCTTCTTTCTGCATCATCAATATGTTTTAGTGGAACTAACTTCAGCTGTCTAATTTCTCCAGATTGCAGGATGCAGGATGTAGGATGTCGACTGTCCATTTTGTCCTTTCCGCACCATCGATCTATTTTAGTGGAACTAATATTTAGCCATCCGATCTCTCCATATTGAGGGATGCAGGATGCGATATGCGGGATGTGGAAATGTAACATTTCGACTTTCTGCATGCTTCTTTTCGCAATGTCCTTTCCACAAATTTTCTTCTGCACCATCGATATTTTGCGGAGTCTTTCCTGACCATTGATCTTGTGGATTAAGAGATGTAGAATGCAGAATCACACTTTTATATTTTGGACTTCCAAAATTTCCTTTCCACAACTTTGTTTCTGCATTATGTATTGCGGGATGCGGGATGCAGAATCACACTCTCCTATTTTGGACTTTTGTAATTTTCTTCTGCAACTTTGTTTCCACATTTTCCTGGATCATTGATTTCCTTGTGGATTTACCCCTGACCGTCCATCTTGAGATTTTGCAGAACTTTGTCTTTTCCACCTAACTTCTATAAACTTGATCTTCATTGTCAGATATAGTGCGGGTCTCTCCCTGACCATCCATCTTGATCTTTAGAGGAACTTTGGATTTTCTACCTCACTTATGTAAACTTGATCTTCATCGTCAGATCTAGTGTAGGTCGCTCCCTGACCATCCATTCTAGAATTAATGCAGATCTGCATTCTGTCTTTGTAGATTATACAAAAACTTATCTTCATTCATCGTATCTCATGCAGATAACTATGCCACCTCATCATCGTTCCATGTCATCACTACCTTCGTCTATGCCACTGCATCATTGTGCCATTTTGTCTTTACTTTGACTTATGCTGCGTTAATTCTGCGTTAACTCTTCCATGGTATCTTTTGCTTATGCTTTGTACTTCATAAGCAACTTTTCCATCACTACCTTAGCCTTTTATCATCATTAGGACACCATCATACTCCATGTCATCATATGTGTCATGTCACATCCTCAATTATACCATATTTCTCAACTATGCCATATTCCTCAATGTTATAGCTGATTTTACCACTCCAGGTGAATCACACTTGTATGGCCTTCCCCTATCCCTTTGCAGACTCCTTAAACCCCTTGGACCATTTTTTGTCCTTTGATGTTTCCTTGACCATCCCTAAAAACATGTGAAAAATGATACACACGACTTTTAAACCTATAATCGCGTATATACGCGGGTTTGACCCCTAAAACCGCATACATCGGGATGTGTGCATAATCCAAATCCTTTTGGAGTTTTCCTTGACATGGATCTGACTCACTTGAATCCTGACCTTCCCTATGCCTTGAGATCGCTCAGATTCGATCTTTCATTACCCATTTAAAAAGCTATATAAGGAGAAATCTATGGTACATTGAAGGCATATGAGAGAATTGAGAGCAAAGAAACTATAGTCCATTGTTGATGAAACTTGTGCTTGAGTCTGCATCCCTTTGTCCCTTGGAGCACTTTTGTGTTCTTCCCAAGCTTTCCTTTTGCTTGTGAGCTTGCTATCGATATATGGAGGATTGAGGTGGTGGAGGCCCAAGTGGGGGATTTAGTTTCTCTGATTCGCAGACGTGCCGACAGAGGTTGTATCCATTGTAATCTCTGATTTTATATTAATAGAAATATCTTTTCCTATCCAATAATGTATGTTTGAATGAATATTTTATCCATGGATGTTTTCAAATGCTTATACATTGTTGATTATATATGCTAGAATAAATCTAACACCAATATATATAGTATGCTTGTATTGTTTACTTGTTGAGGAAGTGATTTATCAATTCAAGCTGAAGTTGGAAAGCTCAATGGGGATCTACTTCAACCATCCGAAATAAGGTACGAGGTCTGATCCTTTAGTGTTAGATATTTTATTTCTATTGCATACTGGAAAGGATTGATTTCTGGAGTCAAGCTGTCTGTTGTGATACCCCAAGCCATAGGAATTTCTCTCCGTAACAGAATTGGCGACTCCACTGGGGAGTTCCTAGTAGTTGTCCTTTGGGGGTTTTCTATCGGCATTCAATGACTTTGAATTGCTCTTTTTCTCTTGTTTCTATGCCGGGTCTGGCAGCATGTTTGCCTGGTAGTGTCTAATTGGTGTGAAGTTTGTCTCAGCTTGTCTATTGGCCTTTATTTTTATGCACCTTTCTTCCTGTACACGAGTTTTGAACTCATAGTCATGTATATACGTGGATTTCACTACTATTTCCACATACACACGCGGGTTTACTGCGAACAATCGCATATGCCCTTAGTTTTTCCTTTTAGAGGAATTTGAATGGTTGCTGGGTGAATTTTGATGATTGCTGAGTCTCTTTTGATACTGCCAGAGTCTGTATACACCTTTGTTTCTGACCAGAGACATTTTTTTAGGGTAAATTTCTTTTTTAAGAATGTTCTTGTCATTGCATTTTCGATTTTTTGTTTTGGGATTAGTGCATTAGACTTCTTTTACTTTAGTACTTTGCTTGAGTGCCGCTTGAGTGTGCTTGCAGAGTCTGGGGGTTGTAGAATCATTCTTTTGCTTTTATATCTCATTTTTATTTCAAAAAATCCAAAAATATTTGCTTATCATCATGCATTGCATTTTGCATTTTGCATAGTACTTGCACTAGATTTGCTTTGGAGTATTAATCAAGATTTCATATAGGAAAGCTTGCATTTATCATTTGGAAAAAATTGTGCATTTCACATAGTAGCATACCCTATTTTTCATGGACACAATGCATTTGCATTGATTGTTAGGTGTGCATTTTACTTCATGTTGTGTCATAGCGCCATTAGTTGCACAGCCATATACTTCTTTTGAGTAATAAAGCCAATTAGAATCAACGCTTAATTAAAATGAACTAAACTATTTTATTTGATAGGGTTCACCAACAAGATTAGGTTTTAGGGTCTTGGAATAGTTCATTGTAATTCTCCAAGACCACTAAACAACAACATGTATGTGTCTGTCTAGGTGAGTGTGTGAAATTCCTTTTAATAACCAATGTTTCTCAGGATCCTCCTCTCAAAAGGGAGTTAAGCACGAGGCAGTGTGAGTGGTTATTGATTGGGATGACCCTTAGTCATAACTGAGTAGCACCGAAGATATGTCCAGGATTGTATTCGTATCTGGGGGCTCTTTCGAGAGTTTCGGGCTTTGCTACCCTACCCATACGGTCAATCCCATCTGCGACTATCCGCCTGAGCATTAATTATATTGAGGTGACCTTAGTGACCTTACCTAGGATATCGAGGGGGTACTTTGCAAGGGTTATTCTGTGGGTGTCCCGGCCAGGTTGGGGTCGAACAACACAGTTGATTTATGCATTGAAGCTGAGGGCCACAATAATTGGTTACGTACCTCCTCTTGCTGTGTATGGGAGTCTCAAGCCTCTCCTAGGCAACACATACCTGCTTCATTCGGGAGCTCACTTATCCTACCCTTGATTGCTTGTGTTTGGCTTTAGATTTTATTGCTGATTGCTCTGTGCACGATAGGTTGCCTAGGGTTTGCGTAGATAGAGAGTCTTTTATATTTTTTGAGTCATTGTGGATTTGGGTGCGGCTCCTCGCCGTTCTTGTCGTTTAGCAGGACTTCCGCCTTCTACATCTCCTCCTCCTTTGGGAGAGAGAAATAGATAGTCTAGGCGGACTACTTCGCACATCAATTCACACACCATGGGAGACCATATGGAAGGTATTCCTGAACCACCTTCTCCCATTCATGTGGAAGATGGGGAGTTTACTCCTAACTATGATCCTTCACCCGATTTGACTGAGTTAGGTCCCGTGATTTCTGAGATAGGAACCTTTCATGATAGACCTACTTACTCTAGGGTTGATTCCCCATTGACGCATCGCTGGTATGGAATGCTGGAGGATGATGAGACTCAGTTTGAACCCACGAGCACTAGTTATGGTAGTTATGGTATGTCTGGTTTTCCCACACATGATTTGGAATTTCATGTCGAATCTGAGTTTGAGCCTAGCACTATGCCTGGGGGCACTCTTATTCCTTACCATGCGAAGAGGTTTGGGAGCACTAGTCACATTGCACCTTTCGTCCCGGTGGTGGAAGTTACATCACATATTCCTCCTAGGTCTAGTGTTAGTGATCCTATTAGGATACCAGATCCGAGACAAGTGACTATAGGGAATAGTACATACATAATTACACAGATCCCTTCATCCTCTGTCCCTATTTCTTCGAATGTTCACCCTCCACCTCATTCACGGGGTCCTTCGGGCCGGATTGTTGCTACGAGTTATGTCCGTACTGCGGTTACTAGACCAGTTGTGTCTCAGGTATATGCATCGCCCGTTGTTTCGGGAGGTCATGTTCATACTTCTAGAGGTCACATTCCCACTTCCGGAATGTATATTCCTACTTCTGGAGCGTATATTCCTACTTACGGAGTGTCTCATGGGACATCTCATGTGATGAATTATGGACCCTATTATGGGACGCAGTATGGACAGGGTTCTTCACCTTATGGGGGTGGGTATTAACAACCTGCTTACTCTCCAAATTACATCTTTGTAGCTCCGAATAGTCAAGGTACACCACACTATGGTGCCTCCATGCCACCCTATACGGGTCAAATGGGAGGAGGGCACTATGGCCAAGGCCATGGTGGTAATCAGACCTATGTGAATTAGAACTATCAGGGAGTGGTCCATCGACCTCATCATCCTAGTCTCCCTTTCCTCGCAATGCTGAAACTTCCTGACTTGTTGAGATTGACGAATGATCCTGTAGCTCATGACCCGGCTTGGTCGGCTATCCCTACTAAGCTTCCCTTGGACATACCAAAATTCAAGGGAAAACCGGGAGAGGATCCGAGTGAACATGTTACTACCTTCCACCTATGGTGCTCTTCGAATTCCTTACACCAGGTCTCCATCTGTTTAAGGCTATTGCAACGCACCCTTATAGGGCCTGCCATGAAATGGTATATAGAGCTACCTAGGGGGGCATTCTCTTTGTTCGATGACCTAGCGATGACTTTTCTTAACCACTTCTAGCTACCAGTGCGTTATGACGTTGGTACTAAACTCTTGATGACATTTTGGCAGGATAAAGCCACACATATCTCGGATCATATCCAAGAGTGGCATAGATGGAAGAGGTTAATGAAATCCTTTATACCGCTAGAATTCCTCCTCGAATGGTTCCTTAAGTCATTATTGCCATATATAGTGAAGGATGTTTCTACATCCGGAGTGCAAAATGAGGAACAAGCGATTTTTAGGGCGCAAGAACTGGATTTGATTTAGGCTCAGTTCGGTTTGTTATATGAGATCATTCCCAATGCTTCGCGTTCTAGTTTCGACCTCAAAGTTAAACCTGGACCACATGCCGATGTCATTGTTGGTTGTGCAAGTGCTAAACCTGTGGATTCGGTTGCAAAACAAGTTAGTCAATTGTTAATCAACCAATCTACTTCGGGACAAGCCACGGCTTCGCCTCAACCCGCCCAAACGGTGAGTGTGCTTTCAGTACAATCGTCGGACCAGAAGGGTAACCAGCAGCCCAGACGGAATAAAAAGAACGGTAAGAATAATCATAAGGGTGGGAATAGGAATGAGAATGCTAATAATAATGACAAGAATACCCGTAACGCTGGGGGGGGAAAGCAAGCTAAACGTAAGGTTAAATTCCCCTGCAAGTTGTGTAAAGATGATCACCTCACTTACTTGTGCCCTCATATCGATGAAGCCTTGAGATTCTTGGCACAGGGCCCAGCTGTGCTGACTAACCCTTTACCTCACAATTAAAATATGAACTTGAGGACCCATGATCAGTCTGGTGGTGATCAAGATCCGCTAGAGGGTAGTGGTCATGGTGGAATTAACATGGTACGTGCTACGAAAGCTGTGACCCGTGTGAAAGACTATGGTTCGTCACAACCCAACCCAGGAAAGGAGCATGATCCACCAGTGACTCCTTTGCGTATTGAGAAACCTGTGGATAAACTTGAAGCTGCACCTCACATTCCTAAGCGTTTGGGCCACAATCCTAATGCCCGATCCACCCAAAACTATTCTGTTGTCAAGGATTTGGGCCACACTCCTTGTGTGATGTTTGCACTGGAAGTGCTTCAGAGTTGTCCTTCGCAAAGGAAGGCTTTGCTTTCTTCCCTTGGTGTGAATGATGATAATTCTTCCTCCATGATTAAATTTGAAACTGCAGGACTTCAACCTCACTTTCCTTACTATGCATCTCTTTTGATTCACGTAGAATGTCTTAACATGATCGTCAAGCACACTGTGATTGATGAAGGCGCTGCTGCTTCTGTGATGTCTTTATTGTGTTGGAAGGGTTTAGGTTCCCCTGAGTTGTCTAAATCAACGACCATGTTAACTTCGTTCGATGGGAGATCGTTTAGGTTGCACGGGATCCTTCCTTCCCTTAAGGTCCATTTGGGAGGGAAGACCATTGCGATAGAGGTCAAGGTGGTTGATGCGCCCCTTGACTACAATCTCTTGCTGGGTAGGAATTGGATGTACATTATGCAAGCCATAGCTTCTTCCCTATTTCGCATTGTATGATTTCCATTTAATGGGAAGATAGTCATGATTGATCAAACATCATTCAAGAATCCGTCGGTTACCGCATCTTCAGGAGCTTCAATCCCGATCGTTGAGCACTCTCAGCTGGCAACTGGGAGTGTGGGTGTAGGCATGTACCCATCCCTCATGGGAAGTTTTAGTTGTCCTGCACCGATCCTTATGATAGGGTCTAGTTCCAATGAGGCTTTGACATCTATGAGATCGGTGTCTTTTCGATTGAGTCATATGGAAGATCCTTGGATTCTTCTTACACCGAGTACTTCGAGTGAGCCATCGTGACGGGCGTGCCATCTCCTGCAACTATGGTATCTTATCAAGCTAATATTGAGAGTGTTGTAGAGCTTAGTCTTTCCTCTTCGCGGACGGAGGAGGACCCTTATGTGTTGCCAGCATGGGCAATGCAGTATTCTCACGTGCACGACTGCGTTGATAGTGTTTTCCCTTCAGATGAAGCGATTATTGAGGCCATGTTGGGAGTTGAGCCACCATGGGAACAACTCCATCATAGATCTTACTTTCTTCCCGATCTTGACCGCTTGGAGCGTGAGGTCTTTAGGGAGGTTCTTAGTGAGAAAATTGGTAGTCCTATGGTTCCATTAATCTCTCCTGGTCCGATGGCTGATGGAAACATGGCGAACATATCTTTAATGATTCCTATCAATATCTCTTGTGATCCTGGCAGGATAGAGAATGTCTATATTGGGGCAGAATGTTCCCATGCTGAGATTCAAGAATACACCGAGCTATTTAAAGAATTCCATGATATCTTTTCTTGGTCTTACGATGAAATGCCAGGTATTGACCCTCGTATTGTCTAACATGATATTAATACTTATCCCAATGCTAAGCCTCTTCGGCAACGCTTGCGTGTGGTGAATCCTAGGAAAGCACCTGTGATTAAGGCAGAGACAGAGAAACTGTTGAAAGTCGGTTTTATCTATCCCATTCCATTGACGAAGTGGGTTTCTAACCCCGTTCCAGTGGATAAGAAGCAGGGAGCGATTCGCATATGTACTAATTTCCATGATTTGAATCGGGCCTATCCTAAGGACAATTTCCCCACACCATTTATTGATTAGATTTTGGATGAGTGTGCAGGTAGCGAGGTTTTTTCCTTCATGGACGGCTTTTCCGGATATAATTAGATACAAATTAAACCTAAGGACCAACATAAGACTGCATTTATTTGTCCTTGGGGAACTTTTGCATATCGAAAAATGCCTTTTGGCCTTAAGAACGTCGAAGCTACTTTTCAGCGGGCCATGACCTTGATCTTCCATGATATCAAATCGATTATCGAAGTATTTTTGGATGACCTTGCTGCTCATTCTCATCTGAGAATGTGTCATTCCTATCATTTGAGATTGGTATTCAAAATATGCCGCCATTATTTGGTCAGGTTAAACCCTCACAAGTGCATATTTTGTGTGAAGTCAGGTCGCTTGTTAGGATTCATCGTTTCTAAAGAGGGTATAAGAGTTGACCCTTTGAAGGTAGAGGCAATACTTTAGTTGTCTCCCCTGAAAAATATTCGTCATCTTCAATGTTTGCAAGGCATGGAAAACTTCTTACGAAGATTCGTTGTCAATTTTGCCAATTTGACTAGAGGCTTCATGCGTCTTTTGAAGAAGGACACCACCTTTTGTTGGGATAAGTGAGCCTAAGAGTCCTTTGATGCGCTCAAGCGAGCCCTAGCATCGGTCCCGGTGATTAGTCCCCCAGACTATAGCCGTGATTTTCTACTTTATGTGGCCGTGTCCATGGAGACGATTGTTATGGTTTTGGTTCAAGAGGATGAGGAGCTCCAAGAGCATGTCATATACTATCTAAGCCAGAATCTTATTGACGCTGAGATTCGTTATTCTCATGTTGAGAAGATTGCTTTAGCTATCGTACATGCAGTTCAACGGTTGAGACATTATATTCTCCTTCGCCAGACCTTGGTTGTAGCCCATGTCAATCCGTTTCATTGATCCTCACTCGAAGGATGATTGGGGTAAAATATAATAAATGATTTTCATCCTGCAAGAGTTCGATCTCGAGTTTGTTTTAGCAAAATCGAAGAAATCATTAATTTTTGCAGAGCTTATATTGGATTTCCCAAGAGAGGCCGAGGAGTTGGTTTGTGAAGATACGTTTATCGATGAACACATCTTCTTAATATCAACTTTAGACCCATGGTTTGGGGATATCATTATATATTTACAAACATTGAAGGTCCCTACTCACCTCTCACAGGATGAATGACGACGATTACGTCACGTGTCTAAGAATTACCTCATAGTGGATAACACTTTGTACTGCCATGGGGTAGATTCCATTTTATGACGTTGTTTAACTCATGAGGAGCCTGAGGTAGTGTTGAATGATTGCCATGGAGGGGCATGTGGTGGTCATTTATTTGGGATTTCTATAGCCCAAAAAATCTTAAGAGCGAGTTATTTCTGGCCGTCGATATTTAAGGATTGTGTTGAGGTGGTCAAGAGGTTCCACCCTTGCCAAGTGTTTACACGTAATATGCGCTCGAAACCTGCCCCATTACATCCCATCATCACCGTCGGTCCCTTCACTAAGTGGGGGCTTGATTTTATGGATTGCAACCCAGCTTCAGTTTGGGGGCATCATCATATCATAGTGGCTGTTGATTACTTCACGAAATGGGATGAGGCTATGCCTACAGTTAAATCCAATAGTGAGACAACTGCCCACTTCGTATTCAACCAGATTATTACTTGGTTTAGGATTCCGAAAGAGCTTGTCACTGACCAAGGCTCGCACTTTCAGAATCGTATGATGGAAGAGTTGGAATCAAAGTTAGGGTACAAGCAAGAGCATTCCTCCTCTTACTACCCTCCAGCGAATGGACAGGTAGAAGCAGTGAACAAATCACTCAAATCCATTCTCCAACGAACCATTGCACAAAGCAAGAATAATTGGCACATCATGTTATATCCTGCTTCGTGGGCGTATAGAAGCATTGTTAAGACTGCCATGGGTTTTTCTCCATATCAACTTGTACATGGAGTGGAGTTGATATTCCCGGTTGAATGCGAGAGTCCTTCTTTGAAGCTAGACATAGAACTCTTACCAGACACTTCACCATTGGAGGAGCGTTTGGTCCACCTTGAGCAACTTGGTGAGCAGCATCAAGATGCCTTGGTGGCTCTAGAAGTAAATAAACATCGCGTAAAGGTCTAGTACGATAAGTCTATCCATCCAAGGAGGTTTAGTGAGGGAGACTTGGTCCTTTTGTGGGATCAACCGAAAGAACCCTTGGGGGCAGAAAAGTTTAACCCCATGTGGCATGGTCCTTACATCGTCAAGCGTGTGTTAGAGAAGGGCACTTATGAGTTAGTGGATTATGAGGGAACGACCTTGGTGGAGCCTAGAAATGGGCTCTATCTCAAGAAGTACTATGCATGATTTTTAGCCAAGGCTGGTTATTGTATATTATTGTACAGTTTTTCATAGTTAGGTGTTTTTCTTATAGTGATCGGGTTTGTGATTAGTTTTCGTTTCTTTTGGAAGATGTCAATGGAATCTTCCACATACATAGGATTCACAGATGGTGCGAGCCGTCACACTCAACACTCAGCCTCTGCTGCTTGGGTGATTTATACTCCGATGGGTTAGGTACTATCTTCAGGAGGCGTATGTTTATGGCCATCTTTAAACAATGTTGCTGAATATAGTGCCTTTATTGAGCTTCTACGGGATGCCATTTCACATGGCGTTCTCTCTCTTGAGGTACGTCTTGATTCGGAATTAGTAGTGTCGCAACTTAATGGTTTGTACCATGTTATAGATCTGACGTTATTAAGAAGATTCTTACGTGTGAGATTATTAGAACGACAATTTGACAATATAACATACACACATATTCCAAGAATTAATAATCAAGTTGTTGACTCATATGCAAACTACATGTTAGATTGGCATTTGTTTCATACACAGTAAATTCATCACAAATACAAATGTTTACACATGTAAATAAATAAACTAATCATCATAAAAAATTTATAAACATCCAAAATGTGGTAATACATAGTGTCATGATACAAAAATTGGGCTCTCGAGCCACCAAAATATAATACACGGTAATACAAAATGTATCACTCTCAGGTATCTAAGCTTGTGGAGGAGGAGGGGGGTTGTGATCATGGAAGGTCACTACGGCTCTAGCTAGCCATCAAAATAATCTCACCCATGCTCGTGGTACACTCACCACTTGGCACTGCATGGCCTCAGGAAAGTCCTCGACTTGTGCCATGGGAACTCTATGTGTCAGCCTCACAAAGTTGGTATGAATGCTCTGTAGCATCTGCTTCACATCCACACCTGTGATATCATCTCCTCTTCCCCTCCGTCTATGATGAGGGAAGCCTTCAGGTCACCGTGGTCCCACATCTACATGCATATGGTAGATGTCACTATGTATTGTCACCCAAAAACACGTCTTTTGATTCCATATAATCAGAAAACACAAAAAAAAAAAAAACTAAAAAATTTAAAGAGAGGGTCGAGATTCGTTACCTATGTCACTGTATGCCGATCCTGGTGGTAGTGGCATGTCCGGGTTCCCCTCAGAAATCAATCCCTGCATAGGGGTAGTCATCGATGGCAACTATCTATCGTCGCCACCACGGAAAGAACTCAGCTAGATAGGGGTTGGACACCCTACCTCCCCCTAGTCTGTGCATCGCATCCGCCCAATGTCGTTGGGCTGGATCTCGAACCCCGTGTAGAGGAACGTCAACTCTGGGGCTCAATCCTGGAACACGCTCGAAGAAAAACATGCTCAGTATGCTGCTGAAACCGAAGTTTCGCACTCTACCCATCTTACACTCACTGAGCTGATGTTTCATGTTGCTCAATAGTGTAGTTCTCCAGTCATATACCATGGGTCGCATGCACTCCACTGCATAGAACATCAGAGGCCGTGAGGCCTAGTGGAGTGAAGCCAAACCTGCTATCCTACCCAATGTCAGTAGGATGGCCTTTAGGCCCAGCACCTGTATATATTTGGTTGGGATCTGACTCCCCACCTTCTTTGTGTCTGGATAGTAGTACACCGCAATGTACTCATCTATAGTCAGGCCACCTCCGGGCCCGCAAGAACGTAGCTTCACTACTTCCCCCCATCAGGAAAGTCCAGTGATAAAGTATATGTCCTCCACTTCTATGGTGAAGGACATCCCATATATCTGGAATGACTCAGAGTCTGGATCCCAGTAATCCACCAGCATTTGCAATAGTCTTGGTTTGGCCCTCAAGCCACCAAGACACCAAAATTTGTAGATCCCACATGCATGTAGCTCTTTTTGAGCCATTAGATCGGCCCTTACTGCCTCCTCTACATCACCATGTTCATGTTCTCTCCATTCTAGGACCATCCTGCACAAAAAATTGCAAGTTTTCCCATCATAATACTTAAGAAACCTCATGTGCGGCCGCATACGCGACTATTTTCCAAACAACCACATATGTACATGACTATGAGGGAATTTTCTGCGTATATCTATCCCTATATGTGGAAAAACCCTCGATTTCCGCGTGGGCCGTAGCGCCTTTTTTGGATTGGCCTAGAAATCCCAAATGACCATGGAATTTGATAAAAAATGCATTAAAATGGAAGAGAAGAGCATGTGTAAGTACCTAGAAGAAACAGTAGTGGATTCCGCCAGCTGGATCTCCTGGAATCCGCTGTTGAAAAACTGAGCTCAATTGGGTAAAAATTTCAAATGTTTTATAATGTTTTGAATTTTTTACTATTTATAGAAAGTTTTCAAATTTTTGAAAATTTTTACCCCCTTTCCTATAGTTTGGACCATTTCTAATCATTTTGGACCGTTTTTGACATAATTTATGATGTAGGAGAACTTTTTGAGTGTCGTTTCAGCCGTTGGATTGACCCGTTCGTTCCGATCTCAGGTATCATGTCTAAACTAGCATATAGGTTAGGTTTCATCACCGTTTTCATTTTGCATGACCTTATGACCGTTTCATCATAACCTTAGGTACGAACCCACTCTATTATGTCACGAAACCTTCTTGTTGTTTTAGAAGTGGCATGGTATGAGTGGTAGAGCTTGAACTTACATGGGTACCCTAGTTAGCGCCTTATTTGCATTTGGTGTCCATGCTGACGTTTTGTCCTTTAGGGTGTGGGAGTCCATTGTATAGTACTGCCATGAAATTTCGCAAGAGCCTCATACTCCTCTTGATCTTTTGCTGGCCTATTTCCCTCAGGACTCCCTTATGTCAAGTTGTAATTGCATTATCATGAGCTTTTCCTGCCTTATTGAGCTTTATGCCGGCTTCCCTGACATTGTGTTTCAGCCATATAGCCCGAGCTTGTCTCATGTCTAGCCATGCAGAGCCATTTTATATATCCTTTGCAGCTTGATTCCCTTTTTACCGGGAGGGTATTTTCCCCCGAGTGTCTCTATCCTACACATGTATCCTTGCATTGAGCATAGGTATGTTCCACTGCTTGGAACTAGTTTGTTTTCCCCTATGACACTTGTCTCCTCCTAGTCTGTAACTATAAAGCCATTTTATTCCTTTTCAAGCTTTTTAAATATTTGAAAAAGTCAACAAACAAAAAAAACCAAAAAGTCGGACAAGGAAAGATGTTATCTTTGGCGGCTATCGAGTCATGTCACCTTCAAACAGAGCACTGTATATCACATCCATTGGTTGGGTTTGTAGTTTGACTTTAGGACCTGTACATGATTTATCTGAGTTTATCTCCACCGACTAGTTAAGCTTCCAGTCCCCATGGAGACTCTGTCAATGCCTCCTATGTTGCAGAGATGTCCCAGTTTTGTATATTGAGTCTATGCTACCTCTATTCAGTCACCATTATCCGTTATGCTCTTGATTGAAGGAAGTTGAAACATGAGTTGGCCATTCCTCAGTTATCTTGACTTTGCATGTCGGCCATTCTTGGTACAGTTACTGGTTCATGCACCTTATGATCGAGTCCTTCCACATCATACAGCTTTGCTGAGTACCTCGTGTTGGATGATGGGGGATGCATTAATGCCCTACTTCCAACGGATTTCATCCCATCGAATTTAGATCATTTATTCTGGGATTGGAATCTAGAGTCATTTTGAGTGCCTTGAGAGTTGCAGTCATCAGTGGCAAGTTCTCTCATCATCGACAGTCTTTGGGAATACATCAATGGCCCCTGATCGATGGATCCTCTCAAGTGTTCGACCTCAACACATTTATTCACACTTGTTAGTTTGCACTCTAGTACCTTGATTCTCATTTTCATTATCGATGGGTGATCACACGTCTGTTAACGATATACATCAATGACTAGTAATCAGATGATGGACTACTATGTTCGACCTCGACACCTCTATTCACATAGTAGGACATGTACTCGTAGCAGTTTATGTAGAATACCTTCTGGGTTGGTGGCATCTCTTATATGCTACCTCCTTGATCGTGCTAGTGTTCATGAGATTTCAGCTCTCGTGACTTGATTCCAATATATGTCAGACATTTCTAACCATTATGGAGATCTTGATCCATTATATATCTTCAGCCATCATGGAGATCATGGTCTTTTGTATATCTTCATCATGGATATTCTGATCTATGTATATTGTACGGGGAAATGACCACTTATGTGATATCTTGTATCATGCCTATTCATGGCCATTGTACTCTTATGTATCCGGGACTGCTATATGTGTTTGCAGTTATGTGCAGAGTTGTATCATTGTACTATGCTGATTGGGTGGCTAGTCTTCCATTTGGGATCCTTCATCACTCCACTTCTGGGATGGACTTATAATGTATTTCGGCCATCGTATGACCCCTCTAACCTCACACATTAGGGGGCATCTATTATAGCTGATTTTACCACTCCAGGTGAATCACACTTGTATGGCCTTCCCCTGTCCCTCTACAGACTCCTTAGACCCCTTGGACCATTTTTTGTCCTTTGATGTTTCCTTGACCATCCCTAAAAACATGTGAAAAATGATACACCTGACTTTTAAACCTATAATCATGTATATACGCAAGTATGACCCCTAAAACTGCATACATCGGGATGTGTGCATAATCCAAATCCTTTTAAAGTTTTCCTTGACATGGATCCGACTCACTTGACTCCTAGCCTTCCCTATGCCTTGAGATCGCTCGGATTCGACCTTTCATTACCCCTTTGAAAAGCTATATAAGGAACTCTATGGTACATTGAAGGCATATAAGAGAATTGAGAGCAAAGAAACTATAGTCCATTATTGCCGGAACTTGTGCTTGAGTCTGCATCCCTTTGTCCCTTGGAGCACTTTTGTGTTCTTCCCAAGCTTGCCTTTTGCTTGTGAGCTTGCTATCGAGAGATGGAGGATTGAGGTGGTGGAGGCCCAAGTGGGGGATTCAGTTTCTCTGATTCGCAGACATGCCGACAGAGGTTGTATCCATTGTAATTTCTGATTTTATATTAATAGAAATATCTTTTCCTGTCCAATAATGTATGTTTGAATGAATATTTTATCCATGGATGTTTTCAAATGCTTATACATTGTTG
>LPNX010219249.1:203167-249642 GCA_001517045.1 Pseudotsuga menziesii
ATATAGTATGATTGTATTGTTTACTTGTTGTTGAGGAAGTGATTTATCAATTCAAGCTGAAGTTGGAAAGCTCAATGGGGATCTACTTCAACCGTCCGAAATAAGGTATGAGGTCTGATCCTTTAGTGTTAGATATTTTATTTCTATTGCATATTGGAAAGGATTGATTTCTGGAGTCAAGTTGTCTGTTGTGGTACCCCAAGCCATAGGAATTTATCTTCGTAACACTCAACTATGCCATATTCCTCACGTCTTTCACTGAGTTTGTCCTGCCATCATATCGACTGGTTGTTCCTTTGTCATTTTTGAACACCTTTGACATCAATGACAACTATAACCCAAATTTGTCAACAAAATTGTTTAGGATAATATTTCATTCATCGTGGAAGCCCATTAATGCCTTCATGATCACGACGACCACCATGAATCATAGTTTATAAAGAAAATGCAGAAATCAATGCCAATTATAGTAAACAACACAATAAATAAAAATTCATAACATTTCATATACGATTATTCATACATACCTTCACGATTTCTATTATATTGCAACTTCCATAGGTGAGGTGTCATTCTCTGTGGTTTTAATGCGGTCTCTTGCTTCCAATTGGACAAATGTTTTTTTAGTAGTTCGATAGCTATGATTCTTACAAAGTAAGTGCCTATACTCATCAAACACCTCCTTTCCTAAACTTTTGGAACGACGAAATTTGATCTTAGGACCACAAACTGGACTTGCAAATTTTCCCTTTGTCTGAAGACCTACATAAATAGATGGATTATCTATGTCAATTATAATTATATATAAAATGAATGGCTAATTTAAAAAACATGTGTGCATAATATATAAACTAGTTCATAAAAATAAATGCAATTAAAGTGGAACTTATAACTACAAACCACAAAATTGGGTGAACCCTAGGGCATCATGTATTTTTCATACAAACATTGTATGGAATTGAAATTTCCTTTGTCGTATTGGTCTAGATATGTCATACATAGTGATTCCATTCCATAACTTTAGTATCTCGTCAATAAGAGGTTTGATATATACATTAATATATTTAACTTGGTACTTACCTGATTGATTTGAACATATAAAATATATAATTATTACAACCATTTAGATATATAAACCATGCATAAGAGAAAAATAAAAAATATATATATATGACATTATGCAACAAAATACGACAAATGAGATGCCACTACATTAAAAAAAGTTGTAGACACATACCTGGAATAATCATCGCCAACATTATGTGCTCCCTCTTTATTGACAACCATGAAGGAATGTTATTGTTGATAACAAAAATAGGCCACACCGAGTAAACAAATCTCATCTCCATAAATGGATTGAAACCATCTGCTGCCAAAGAAATCATAATATTACGAGGTTCTTCTTTAAAGTGAGGCCATGTCTCTAAATGCAGAACCATCTGCATGCATTCGAATAATGTCATCTTGAATTATGTTCTATGCATGGTAATCCATAAATTGCACTATGTTTTTGCACTTGAACAATTGTTGCAAACGTAGAATAATGGGAATATAATGAATAACCGTGTGAGGCACCTTTTTTTTTACTTGATCTGTTTGATATCTACTGATATGACTTTCCAGACATTTTGTTTCAAATTCATGTTAATTATAATATATAACATGGTCATCGGGTCATGCATGAATGGCTTCATACTACATCTAATTTCTTTCATGATGGCAGATAAATATCGATATGTGCGAGGTAAAATATTTGACAGTGGTAACAAAAATTCAGTTCTCTAGCTACAACAAATTAAAATAAAATTCTAGTTATTATAAGATATAAATAATATTAATGAAACACATTTCATCCATATTAATTTGACTTATGAATTAACAATAATTTTTTTAGACGAACAATGATAACCTTTAGAGCGATCATATATATGTGATGGAATATATT
Organism: Pseudotsuga menziesii; assembly: GCA_001517045.1. Lineage (NCBI taxonomy): Eukaryota > Viridiplantae > Streptophyta > Pinopsida > Pinales > Pinaceae > Pseudotsuga > Pseudotsuga menziesii. The sequence continues at coordinate 205,113 of LPNX010219249.1, forward strand.
ACATACCTTAACATTTGTGTGACTGATGTGTTTGAAAGACCATTCATAACCTTCAAGTTCATTATCAACAATATAACAGAGAGAATATTTGTGTTGGAGCCCTCATAAAGGGGTTCGTATGCCTTCTCAAGAAGAGGTAAATCATGAACATCATCAAAGTCATCATTTTGATGATGATGATGATGATCATCCATTCTAACATTAAATGTATCATGGATCAATGTATTTGTACCATCATCTTCAACTATGTTATAAGTGTGATCATCTTCTTCAATATGATCATTAACTTGTTATCCGTTATTCATAGCTCCATGTTCCTCCGATACTTGTTTTGAAAGCACGTCCTCCAAACGATATGCCGCATGATTTCTTTCCTTTATAATTACATGAAACCATCAATATATATTATTTAATATAAGAAATATTAAAATAATACATACATTTACAAAAGCAATTAATATAAAAACATATATAATGCAAAACTTACAAATGGACGATATTCATGTCCCCCCTCATCGTGACCATGTTCCCTACAATATTTTCTGGCTATTGTGATATTTATTATTCTCCTTTTAAATCCCCTCCATTGACGACATGGACAATAAAATTTTCCATCACCCTTTCTTTTCAGTCCATCCCACAATCTAGCAAGCAATTATCGATTTTATTCGCCTGGATCAGGGATATTGTTATTTGACATTTTCCCATAAAGAGCTTGAATGAAGATTATAGATATTGAAAAATAAAGATCCACACTTCACTATTTATAATCACAAAAACAATTGAAATATTTGTGTATTCTTTTATGGAAAACAGCTTGTGCGAAGAATATAATTTCTACATACCGTCGCTTGTGTAGCAAACATATCGGAATGTTACCATAATTTATAGCGTTTAAAATTTAAAATTCGTCAGATATCCAATGATATTACCATAGTTACCATTATTATGTATATCTCGGATATATAACGATATTACCATAGTTACCATTATTATGTATATGTCGGATATCTGACGATATTACCATAGTTACGATATGTCGGATGTCTGACGATATATCCGACAATACCATGTTTCAATTAAAAAAAATGATCAAAATTTGTAATTTTAAAGGTGTAATCCGATGACACGGTCAATTTCGTCATATTTGCTCATCGTATTTTGGGTTCAAATTTTGTTGTGCCATATCCTCCTCCTTGGCCTCAGAACCCACCACGAGTTGCTCCCTATTTTCCTCTTGGGTGAGGTTCTTTATTCTCTTCTACGCCTTGAACCTGGTAGGAATCTATTGTATTATCCTTCATCATTTATAGAGCACAATAGTTGTTTACATCATGTCTAGTGGACTTGCAGAAGTCACAGAATGGATCATGCGCAGAGCTCTAATACTTTTGCAGCGTTGAGTAATTGGTAGGTGGGTTTCCCCATACACGATGAATCTCACACCACTCTGACTTAGGTGTTGTCGAAATAGGACTAGGTGCTATGGTACCTAGATAATTATTCATTGTCGGGGACTCATTCTTGTGATGGAATTTTTTCCTGCAGAAGTTACACCACACATGGTCTCTACTTGCCTTACGAGTGGACAGTTGTTGCAATTGTACCATTGGCTCAGTTAGTTATGTCTAAACCAGGGATAATTTTAAGAACACCCTCGAAATTTATATGTATAATAAATGGGTGAATCTCCCTAATAGATAGGAAGCATTGAAGGCTATTTTATCCACAATATAATATGTATATATAATTTTTTGTCTAATCTTTTATTCTATTATAGAATCTTGTAAAATTTTGGCGAATATTTCACTAAACTGTAAGATATTGTAAAACCTTGGAGAATATTTCACTGAATTATAAAATATTGTAAAAACTTGGCAAATCTTTCATCAAACTATAAAATCTTGTAATGTCTTGGCAAATCTTTTGCTAGGAAGACTCAACTTTTGATTTTGCAAATTAATACGGTAGTGCAATAGAAGATTATATACCATATATCAGATCTCTTAACTCCTAGACCATCAAATGGACAAATGAATGAATGAGTAGAGGAGGAATTTATTTATACATTTCACAAGTAGTATTGGGTCACTCACAAATGGAGGTGTTAGTGAAGCACAACTACACTAACAAGATTCAGGGAAAGTGGGGACTCTGCTTTTTAACTCGTCCCTTAATGGTTCAATGAACATGTGGGGACCCAAATAATGGCATACCTACAAACTGATAGAATTGAACACTTTACAATGTGGAGTGATTATGGCACCCACAACCCATTATTACAACATAGAGTATCGAGACCCACAAAATTAATATAGTGTATGAATTCTCAATTAGCTGCTTTCCCAAATCTCTCATTTTTTAGCTACCCTTTAAGAAAAAAAATAACCTGCTTATCTGTTTATAGTTACGAACGCCACTTTTTCCTTTCTTTTGTTGACAATGAAATATGAATGATGTCATTTGATTTATAATTTTTAGAGTTACTTAGAAACTTGCAGTAGTTATTAGAAATAAGAACATACACTAACAAGAATAGAAAGCACAGTAATGCACCATCACACATATTATTATAACTACTCTATTAAAGACCACTTTTTCTTAGATAAACTAAGAAGGTGTTTGTATCCATGTCCTTGTAATTTTTGAAAATTTTGAAAACATGCAAAATGCGGTAAAATTGTTTTATCACCCTCATTGAATGCAAATGACTAGATATCAAATAGCATAATGTCTACATCTTAGGTCAAACATGTGTTGTACATATTATATACAATCATGATGGAAATGAAGTATCGTGTTCCATCTACATCATATATTTATCATTCATAACTAGATCCATTTTGGATGATATTAGCATTTACACATCAAAACAAATTACCAAAAAACATTTTATTGTTGAATGACCCTTACAAAAAACAAAATATTGTAAACCAAGTATTGAACCAAAAAAGTATAGGTCACAAATAAAATTGACAAAATTTGCAATATGAATACAAAATAGACATTGAAACTACATTATACATTTTTAATTGCTAAATAGAAGTACCCAGTTGCCTTTGCTACTACGATAATGGTAACCAAAATGGTAGGTTTGCACATTAAGCCTTGTTGCATTTGCACATCAAGTGCCTTTTATAATGTATGGTAACCCGGATGAAGTATTCGTTCTACATGAGGGGTTTGTCGCAGATAATGGAATTGTTTCTTACTGAGCTTCATGAGGGTCCACAACAACGATATCATCAATTGAGCCGAGTTAGACCACTAGTCTCAGTAATTAGTCCGGAAGGGTTCCGCGGAACAAGAATAAGCACTATTCGTTGATGGGAGGAACATGAGAAATGGAAGCACATATCCGTTAATGGGAGGAACATGAGCACATGGAGCAGAATGTTGGTGAAGGAACACGTACTAAGGCCGACCAAAAGATAAAAAAATATACCATTCACGAAATTCTCAATACAAATAAAAGAATCTACAAGTACGCATTGGACAACTCTACAAGAAGACAACCAAAATAATGACCATTCCATTGTAGCCCCGCCATTATAATAGATGTGCATTCATTTATATTACAAACATCCCAAAAATTAACAATAACAAACATAAAATATTAACGTATACACTCTCATTAATGCAGCATAGAAATATCCTAATAAAAGCACATTTTAAACAACTGGGTCAAATTCAGTTTGAATATATAAAAACCATGTGATCCATCAAGAGTAGCATCTTTTAACAACATATAGATGTCAATTGTTTAAACATAACACGGCATAAAATAAATCTTATCTATTGAGCTCTATAACAATTTCACATACCAATACTTCTAGGATAGAATAAAACCCTCATAACATCGAATGAGCCCTAAGAATCAAGAGTTCCCTAGAATTGAACAGGCCTAAAAAAGCATTCATGATACTAAAATCATGAGAAAAGGTAAATGTACAATATAACAATCTATTGTAGATGTGGATAAAAAGAATAAAAAATTTGATAAAAAGCTATACCGTGTTAACAGTTCGATGAAAAGTGTGATGCGAGTTTGCATTTTCTGATAAATTGTACATGTTGCATGCCCCTTCAAGAATTGAGCTTTCGGTAATGGAGATGTTATGCAAAAACTAAAACGTCGAGAAAATAAGAATGAATAGTGGAATCGCATCAACAAGAACCTTCACCTTGCAAGCACAATATGATGTGGGTGAACCATGAACCACATTAGCATATAAATAGAAAAAATTAAACCCTAATTTTCCGTCCAATACTGGAAATCAAGTGCTGAAAGAAGGTTTCACATGAAATTGACTAAAAATACAGGTAAATGCAACATATGCCTAAATTACAAGGAAAATGGAGGGTGAAAAAACCTTTGGGAGCCTCCATTCTCTCGTCGATTGCTTTTCTTATTTCATTCTTTTGACTAATTGCCTTCTTTCATCCCTTCTTGCATGTATTTTCTCCCTCTGGAAATGTTGTTCTTTTGGATCCATGACTACGCCAAGCTATTCGCCCTCTTCTTCATACCCCACACCCACAATGCACTCGAGGTTCATCATCATTATCCCCTTTTCGAAAAACAACATCTTCAACCATAGGGGAATTTGCTCGAAGAACCTCTTTCTTGGTCCTACTTCAAACTTTTCTTTTTCTCGACTATAAGATCGAGTGGATCCTATAGCAAATTCTATAATATATCCCTCTTTCACCCACAAGAACCAAAAATCAATAGCTCTAGAACAAGTATTATCAAGATTTTGCATCTCTTCTATCTTCTCTTCATTCCATATGACTGGTACATGCGCACTCCATGTAGTATTTATCTCAGATTTCCTCTTAGTCCATTCCCAGATCAAAATAGAAATCTCGCAAAAGAAAATTTCATAAATATATGAGCAAAATGTACATTTATTTCCATCTTTGAAATGAAATTCAGAGTCCTCTAGTCTCTTCTTATGTGAATTCGTCCTCTTTTCTCTCCAACCATTCTTCAATCTCAACTTTTAAAGGCTTCCACCTCATAGCTTCAACCCACCTACATAATTTCTATCAACTCCCGACAACATAACCATTGTTGGTTGCAGTCTATCAAACTGAGGATTCATCTTATGCGACCAACAAAAACCCCATATACATCATCATTTTGAATACTTTGCGAACAGATTAAGGTCTCACCCAATATGTACATAGGAAATTACAAAGAAACCTGAATCAGTTCTACAAATGGATGGATGGATTCTTCTCACTCAACATAGTACAAAATATTTCTTAATCTGTCATCATACTATTCTATATACAAACATTTATCCGCTAACTGACAAACTGTCCATAAACAATCATTCACATAGACATTACGCAGAACATAGATGGAAGCAGGAACTCCATTCTATTAATTAGCAAAAATTAGGTATTGCCAACCAATTCTACAAATTTCTAGTCAACAACTTAAACTTCTTTAGATTTCCATTCTCAATGTCAAACAAGATTACATAGTGACCAGTGCTCAACCATAAAATGCAACTACTAAACAACAACAAGAACCACACCAATAATTCAAGATTCTAAAAAATGCATGATAATTGAGTACTCAACCCCAACCCTTCACAATATGAGCCTTATATAAGATGAAGTATACAAAACTACAAAATTTTATGTTGGCACATAGTTCTAATTGAACTCAGTGCATATTGTAACTGCTTTCCGTTGGCACACAACTACATTATAAGTGTTTGACTTGGAGTGCAGTTATTGATCAAAATTTGGGCAACAACACCCGATATCTTAGTCCCAATACTCTATCACCTTGGTCAGCAAGGCTCTTGTCAACCTCATCAAAGGGTTCTCGATGAATTTGAGTAACCTATGGCACGCAAGATTCTCCTTCACAGGATGATTAGTTCAAAATTCCCTCCAAATATACAATACATATCACTCTCTCCAGTTGATCTGCATCATGCATTCATCAACGATGAGGGTCAACACATAATTAAAAACCAAAATTTGACTGAATTTGAACATTTTTCAGAAGAAAAAAAAGGTGAACTAGGTCACACCTGGTTAGAGGAAAATCGTGAAAAGGTCTCTTGTTGGGTGAAAGGTACAAAGGTAATGGACCCCTATGTGGCAACCAAGAGGTCATCTATGACAATCTAGGGATCTAAACCACAACACTTGTAGAGGTCAACTTCCTACAGAGAAAAATAAGGTTGATGCATGGTAAGTCTCTATTTAAAGACAAAAAGAAAAAAAAGATACCAACACTATTTTTTATGGATTGAAATAATTTTCTAAATCAAATAGAAAAAGTAAAATTAATAACTCCACAAATTTAATCTATTTAACAATTCATTGTTTTCTCTCAAATATTTACCTTTTTCAAAATCTTGAATTTTTTATTCATTTGAAAATGACTAAATATCTTTAAAAAATTATTTTATATAAATTCTTACCAAATTTTAGTATTTAAAAAAATACCCACTCATCAACCTTTTTTTTTTTAATAAAAAAAATAAAAAAACCGTCTCGTTAAGCCAAGGTTAGACAGTTAGAATAATTTCTTTTAAAAATAGATCTTTCGTTCAGCAAAGGTTATAATGTTTCGTTAGAATAATCTTTTAAAAATAGATCTGTCGGTTTTGAAAAAAAAATATTTCCATGAAAATAGCTCTGTCGGTTTTGAAAAAGAAAAATATTTCCATGGCGTTTTAAAAAAAAATATGGTAAGGGTGTTAAATTTATATTTGGGGAAAAATAGTTTATATTTGCCAACATGACGAGGCCGGTTTGGAATAACTTTTCGAAAGAATATATATAATTTTATCAAAGAAAATCATCTTATAGCATATATTGGATACCAACATGACGACGAGGTGGGTTTGGAGTAACTTTTCGAAAGAAAAATATTTTATTAATAAAAAATATGAATTAATATATATCTATATCTATATATATATATATCCAATGTGTTTGGGGAGGTGGGTCTATATTTTAAAGAAATATCCATAAATTTAAAGTCAACTGGTTTGTACGACAATTTTGTATATAGAGAATAGTCGGAAAATTGTATTTTTATTTGTTAATAAAGGCTTGCTAGCTATATAATTTAGAATTTCAAAATTTTAAAACTAAATAATTTATTATTAAATTATGAATAGTTAATATATTATTTAGTTATTTAAAATATGTTCAAGATCCTTGAGGTATCTGAGAGCTTTGTGGATGCAAAAATTTACAAAATATGCCTTACAGCATCTTGGGTCTCCTACTCACATTCCTTACAAATTCTGCCTTACAGCATCTGCCTTACAAATTCTGACTCGGTCTCTGCTTTCATTTTTAGTGTTGTGCAGTTGGGGATGCGCCCTCAACTTGCCTACGTTTTGGGGATTGGGTTTTGATTTCTATATTCCACTGTTTAGCTGTTTTCCGGCGTCGATTCTTTGGGGTTCATATTGGACCTGCTCTCTTTTGCTTACTAAAACTCTGGACTAAGTTGATATTTGGGGGTTTGACTGTCTTACTTATTTGGTGATCTCCGGCGTCGATTCCTAGGGGTTCATATTGGATTGTATCCATTTATGCCTGCTCTCTTTTGCTTGCTTAAATTCTGGATATGGGTGAATATTGTGGGGGTACGACTGTCTTACTTATTTGGTGATACTCCTACATGTGATGACTTTACTGTTTTGATATCTGATTATCTTAGTTTGGTCTGTTAGCGTTTCTTCTTAGCACCTGTGCCGGTCGTATATCTGAGCTACACTATTTGGACTTGACTGTATTCAATTTTTGTTATTGATATCGGCTCATCTAACCCTCTGGTCTGTATTCGATAATATTTGAGGCTCAATGATCTTTCATAAGAATCTGTTTGATAGATGATTCTTATATTTGAGATTATTGTATACTTCCCCTCCTGTTCCGTAGATTATTGTATGGGAATATATCTTCCAGTATTTGAGGTATCGACACACACTGCATCTGAGGGCGGAATATATCATTTCACTTCTCCTATCATTTCGTCGTGGGCTTGTTAAGGGATCGTTGTCTGAGATTAAAAGCAGCTGATCGGTCTATTTCATCTCCTTCCCTTCGGGTCCTTAGAGCATCGACCCCTGACACTCCGGTTACTTAATGCGCATTCTTTCTTTGAATGTTCGTGGCTTGGGGAGCTTGGCCAAACAAAAAAGCCTCCGTCATCTATTGTTTGCTCTTTCTCCAGATGTTGTTCTTTTTCAGGAAACCATGACTAGTCCTTATCCTGCTCTATATGCCTTTTCTAAACTCTGCCTGGGCTGGGAGTAGGATGGTCTCTTATTTTCAAATAGGCAGAGGTTACGGATGAGCCATAAACCCCAAAATATAAACAGAGGCAAATAATAGAAAGGGGCAGATCTCGATATACAAGAGAACCAAAGGTCCAAGAAGGAATGAACAGAGCTGAAGATGGGGAAAGAGCACTTGTATTTGTCCTCAAAAAAGGAATAAACACTGGCAGAAAAGGAACAGCCAAAAAAAAGATGATGGATATCTTCCAGGTCGCATTCACAGAGGACATAACGACTAGGCCCATTTATACCTCTAGTCTGCAATTGCTCCTAGGTTAATATCTTTCGATAAATCAATAATCGGATAAAGCATTTTATTTTCAGAGGGATACTTAATGTCCATAAAAATTTTAAAACCTTGTCATTTAGATCTAAACAGCTATTAGAAATGACACAAGAATAACCTTCAGCAGCAATTATCGGCCCTGTATACTTGTTGTGATTCCAAATTAGATAATCATTTTGATCCGAGAGCCGAATATGTCCATATTCCAGACCTCTAATGAAATTATCCCATACAACTTTCCAATCACCCATAAGATCAAGTTCGTCTGCAGAGAACCAGTAACCTTTGGCATCTGTTGTATGATTGCGAGCCTGAGCTAAGGAAACAATGCCATAATCCTCCAAATAGTCTCGCAGATCTCTAGGCAGAATAAAACATGCGCTCATGCCCACGATAGGGTCTGCACCCAGGCAAATGGATTCTCCATTACCCACTTGCCAGATAATACCTGTTCCAATCCAAGATAAAGTAGCAATAAAACCCTTCCAAATAATTGAGGCATTATTAAAAATGAAATTCTTCTCCCTAAGCCATAGGTGAAATGGCTTATTCTTCATATATTTTGCTGTAATGAGAAGATTCCAGATACCTTTGCTATTTACTGCCATCCAAAATGATTTCATTCTCAAAGAGAAACTGAAGCTAGGTAGATGTTTAATACCCCAGCCACCATGAGAAGTAGGCCAAGCTAGTAATTGCCAATCTACTAAGTGAAATTTTTTTTTCTTAGCAGAGGATCCCCACAGAAATGAAAATATCAATTTTCTGAGTTTATCAAGAATAGAGGAAGGAATCGGAACCAGTGACATCCAGTAGACTGGCATGCTAGAGAGGACAGCACGAATAAGGACAAGCCTACCTCCCATGGATAGAAGCCTGTTTGTCCAATGAGAAATTCTCTTTTCAAATTTCGAAACCATCCAAAGACAATCTTTAACACGGTAACCATTTGGTTTCAGGAAATAGCCCAAATAACTGAAACCTTTCCGGAGATCATCAAACCTGTAAGGGAGGATACCAATAATTCTTTGGAGAGATGTCTCATCAATATATTTTTGAAGAAAACAGGATTTGTTCACATTAATACTCATTCTTGAGGCCTCACAGAAAATATCCAGAATAGCTTTAAATGCCAACCATTCTTCATAGGATCCCAGACCAAAAAGAATCACATCATCAACAAATAGTAAATGGGTGAAAGAGAGCTTAGATGTAATTTTTATGCCTTTAATCTTCCCATTCCGTTTAGCATCCTCAATCAAGAGACTAAGCCCTTCTATAACCAGAATGAATAATAGAGGGGATAACGGGCATCCCTGCCTTATGCCCCGCGAGGCTGGAAAGAAGGAGGACGAAGAGCCATTAATAAGAACAGCGAAGTTAGCTGACGAAATGCATCCCGGAATCCAATTTACACCAATAAGAGGAACCCCAATTTGTATAAGTAATAGATGGATGAAGGTCCAATTTACTCTGTCAAAAGCTTTAGATAAATCCAACTTGAGGATGAGAGCAGATTTATTTTTGGTATTGACGGTATGCAAGACTTCCTGAGTAATAGCAATGGGTTCCTGGATCAGCCGATTTTTAAGAAAGCCAAATTGTTGAGGAGAGATGGAAGCATCCAGAAAGGGTTTAAGCCTCATAGCTGCAACTTTGGAAATCAATTTATAGCAGAGATTACAAAGGGAGATAGGACGATAGTCAGCAAAAGAAATAGGTAGGTCAGTCTTAGGGATAAGGGCTAGGAATGTAGAATTGAAAGCAGGAGCCACTCTGCCCGAGATTCTAGCTGATTCCACCACTTTAACAAGAAGAGGTCCCAGAAGATCAAAAAAGAACAAATAAAACTCAATTGGCCAATTATCCGGTCCAGGAGCCTTATCTTTTTTAAAGAGTTTAAGTGCCTTTTCCACTTCCAAAATAGTAACAGGGCTTGAAAAAGACTCTCTATCATCCTAACTAATATAAGTGGGGAAGAGACGAATTACCTTCAGCTGAGATTCCAGATTGGTCAATTTATCATCCTCAAACATAGTCTGGAAGTATTGCATACCAAGGGTTTTTAAATTTTGATCATCAGAAACCCAATTGCCCGATTCATCTTTAAGACTCCAGATAGCATTTTGATTCTTTCGAGCTGAAGCCACCGCATGAAAAAACTTTGTGTTCGCATCCCCCTTAAGAGCCCAGGTTATTCTGCTTTGAAGTCTAGCAGAAGAAATTTCATGATCAACCAATTTTTTTCGGGCTGCTTTTAAAGAGCATAACTTAAGTTGTTGATCTTGGTTAAGAATGGCTGACCGAGAGGAATGAAGAATAGAATTAATTTCCTCTTCTAGCACAACAGATTTATCCTTCATTTTTTGCGCTTCAGATTTAGTCCAAGATTTAACCTTAACTTTTAATGATCGAAGTCTGCAAGAGAGATCATTCATAGCATCCTTTGTGGGATCTGGTGGAATAAGTGGCCATTCGGACCAAATCATCTTAACAAAATCTTCATTATCTAACCAAGAATGGTTAAACTTAAAAGGAAAAGCACTAGGACTAAGTTGATCAATCCAATCCAATACAATAGGAAAGTGGTCTGATATCCCACTTCTATGAACCCAAGTTCTATACTTTGGCAAAGAGCAGACCAACTGTTCCGACAATAAGAAGCGATCTAACCTTTTAGATATACCATCTTCCCCTATCCTTCCATTCCTCCAGGTAGGACCAACAGAGGGAGGAGCAACATCAATTAAATGATGATCAGCGAAAAGTTTCAAGAAAAAAGGACCCAATGGGTTCGAGAGGGCTCTTGTGCCCCAGATTTCTGAGTCATTTAGAGTAAGATTAAGATCCCCTGCTAAGATGAGATTAGGCAGAGAAAGGAGACCTCCCGAAGCTATAGCTTTCCAGAAAGAATCACGATTAAGGTAAGGTCCATAGCAGTTTAATATTGAAAGTTGAAGGGATGACCCTCGGATAGATGCATTTAGCAAAATTCCAGCAGCAGTATGGAAGGCTTTGCATTTAATGATTTTTGGATTCCAGCCAGAAAGAATGCCTCCAGAGAGACCATTAGAACTAAGAGCACAAAACTCCCAGCCCGGGCAGAGTTTAGAAAAGGCATATAGAGCAGGATAAGGACTAGTCATGGTTTCCTGAAAAAGAACAAAATCTGGAGAAAGAGCAAACAATAGATGACGGAGGCTTTTTTGTTTGGCCAAGCTCCCCAAGCCACGAACATTCAAAGAAAGAATGCGCATTAAGTAACCGGAGTGTCAGGGGTCGATGCTCTAAGGACCCGAAGGGAAGGAGATGAAATAGACCGATCAGCTGCTTTTAATCTCAGACAACGATCCCTTAACAGGCCCACGACGAAATGATAGGAGAAGTGAAATGATATATTCCGCCCTCGGATGCAGTGTGTGTCGATACTGGAAATGATAAATGATATAGTGTGAAATGATAGGATTATTGTATACTTCCCCTCCTGTTTCGTAGATTATTGTATGGGAATATATCTTAATATAATCTTAGATGCAGTGTGTGTCGAGAAACAGGTCATTTGCGCCGTGACTGTCCCTCCTTTCGTCGTGGGCCTGTTAAGGGATCGTTGTCTGACTCCTTTATCACTTCTCCTATCATTTCGCCCTCAGTGAAATGATATATTTCGCCCTCAGTTAAATAATCTGTTCTGTAGATTATTGTATGGGAATATATCTTCCTTTATCACTTCTCCTATCATTTAGCTTCAGTTTCTATTTGAGAATGAAATCATTTTGGATGGAAGTAAATAGCAAAGGTATCTGGAATCTTCTCATTATAGCAAAATATATGAAGAATAATCCATTTCACCTATGGCTTAGGGAGAAGAATTTCATTTTTAATAATGCCTCAATTATTTGGAAGGGTTTTATTGCTACTTTATCTTGGATTGGAACAGGTATTATCTGGCAAGTGGGTAATGGAGAATCCATTTGCCTGGGTGCAGACCCTATCGTGGGCATGAGCGCATCTTTTATTCTGCCTAGATATCTGCGAGACTATTTGGAGGATTATGGCATTGTTTCCTTAGCTCAGGCTCGCAATCATACAACAGATGCCAAAGGTTACTGGTTCTCTGCAGGCGAACTTGATCTTATGGGTGATTGGAAAGTTGTATGGGATAATTTCATTAGAGGTCTGGAATATGGACCTATTCGGCTCTCGGATCAAAATGATTATCTAATTTGGAATCACAACAAGTCTACAGGGCCGATAACTGCTGCTGAAGGTTATTCTTGTGTCATTTCTAATAGTTGTTCAGATCTAAATGACAAGGTTTTAAAATTTTTATGGACATTAAGTATCCCTCTAAAAATAAAATGCTTTATCTGGTTATTGATTTATCGAAAGATATTAACCTGGGAGCAATTGCAGACTAGAGGTATAAATGGGCCTAGTTGTTGTGTCCTCTGTGAACGCGACCTGGAAGATATCTATCATCTGTTTTTTGGCTGTTCCTTTTCTGCCAGTGTTTATTCCTTTTTTGAGGACAAATACAAGTGCTCTTTCCCCATCTTCAGCTCTGTTCATTCCTTCTTGGACCTTTGGTTCTCTTGTATATCGAGATCTGCCCCTTTCTATTATTTGCCTCTTTTTATATTTTGGGGTATATGGCTCATCCGTAACCTCTGCCTGTTTGAAAATAAGAGACCATCCTACTCTGCTGTGATTACAAGAATTGAAGGCCTGATAAATTCACACCCTGTGCCTCTTAAAATTCTCAAAGTTCGTAAAATTGGCCCTAAACCTTTAAAATGTTTTCCATGCGGTTTCTTTGATGGTGCTGCTGAAGATAATAGAGGAGGATCAGGTTGTGTGATTTATATCAATGATTCTCATTTTTTTAGTTTCTCAATGGGTTGTGGTAGAAGTTCAAATACAAGAGCAGAGTTACTGGCATGCTGGGCACTTCTTAGAGTTAGTATGATGATGGGTATCCCTATTCAGCTGATATATGGGGATTCATTGGTTATTATCTCATGGCTTAACAGATCTTCAGCACTTGATGTGCATTCTCTGATGCATTGGTGTTTCGATATTAGACATATGCTTCATTTGGGCCCGCCGATGATCATTAAACATACATATCGTGAGCATAACACGCTGGCAGATGCACTTTCCAAACAAGGCCTGAATTTGGATATGGGAAAAATTTCTTTTTCAGAAACTATGGATGGTTTGATTGTGAATCAAGGCAATCTGTATCTTTTTTAGAGTAGCTGATTATCTTTTTGATTCAGCATGTTTATAGCTGTTGATTGTTTATCACTTTCAGTACTATGTCGAGTCCTTCTTGCCAGCATTCATTGCTCGGATATGTATGGTTAAAGTTCATCTTCGATGATTCTCAGTTCTTTCTGACCTGTTATTATAGGGATGATGAGAAAAGTTTGCGATGATCAGACTTTATTTTTGTTGATGCTGCTATGTTTTGTCATTTGGATTTGATATCGCTGGAACTGTGACCTGACAGTTATCATGCTGATTGTAAAAGATGTCTTTTGATTCATAATGAATAACAAAGACTGGTATTTTTTCTCTGAAAAAAAATGTTGTCATAAACATTTCTCATTTGTAAACGGCCTTATAATGTAGTTTAGTTTACATATGTATAAAATAAATCATAAAAAATGCTTACAAGTGCTTAAAAAGATTATTTATTTGATGACTTTTGGTATAATGATTTTTTTTTATTTATAAAAATTTATATGGTGAATTCTGGTACAATGAACTTTTCCTATTTAAAAAGGCCTTTATGATGCCATTTATATAATTATGCTTTCATGAGCTTTTCCTATCTGTGGAATGCCTTATGATGCCATTTACATGACCTTATGATGCCACTTATGTAATTATTGTAATTATTCTTTCATGCGCGCGCTTTTCCTATTTGTGGAAGGCCTTATGATGTCATTTACATGATTTATGTTTTCATACGCAGCATTTTATATTCTCAGAAACAATAAAAGATATATAAACATTATTCATAATACATATTTATTGAAAATTATATATTTTTATATTATAATAATATTTTAAATATTATTTTTTTTAATGATGATTTTATATTTTTTTATGTTATTTTTTAATATTATTTTTTTATTTAATATTTTTTTAATTTAAGTTTTTTTTGAAAAAAAATCATCCTTATTTATTTATGGTAGAATATTGAGTGTACATTTTGTAGGTGTTAGTGCATATATCAATATATAGGGCAAGGCAAGGCTGGTTGTTCACACTTTCTTATACTTAATCTTTCATTAAAACTTCTTCCTTTGTGAGAAAAAAAGCCTTCCATCAAAATATTCATATACATATCTGAGGCTATATCTCTTTTACATGTCTACATATTCTTATAATCACTATTTTTTAATAATTTTTATAAAAAACATTAATTCAAATATAATTGTTTGAATCACAACTTTAGAGTAAATCAAGTTCTAATTCCATTCAAAATCTCCTTAATGAACAATCTTCCTTTAGCTTTTGTCAAACATGTCTTTGATAGTGATTTGACTTCTTAGTTTAGTTCTCAATAAATATGGTTGAAGGTAATTTGTGAGAATATCCTAGCTATCTCCTTTAGCTATGCTACGAGCATCAGCAAAGTGATATCATGGATTGCTTGTCCCCCTTCATCCAATTTACCTCAAAGGTCGATTCTCCAAATTTGAAGCCACATGATGTGTTTTGACAAGAATAGGCTCAATAATGCTTTCAAAGTGAGGAGAACTGCTCTATTATTGAAAGCAATGTCTACTCCTACACATAATTCCAAATAATGGTTCCTAGATGTAAAGGACCCCCCTATTCCTGCTTGTGGATCATTCCCATGATCACTAGCGTAATTGAAAAATTCCCATGGCATTGACTTGTCACAAATCAACTCACCTACTATCCTCCACCTCCAAGATACTACTGCATGTTGGCCCTAAAAAAATGTACAATGGCCAACAAAGGGAAATTGGCTCGATCCAAAGATATTTAACACCCTCAGTTGTTTAAATTAATTGATCCCGACGGTTTTTATGGCTCTGTTGTCCAAGTAACTTTAATCTAGCTTATACTAAACAAAAGTAAGCCAATTTAACTTAATAAAAATTAATATAAAATAAAACAAATATTAAAAACTAATGCAAACTATTTACAAATATACAAATTCTAATGATTTTGTCTTGAAAAATTCCCCAAGCATGACTTGAGAAATTGCAGCTGAAAACAACTACAAAATTGTTGAGAAATCAGCTGCAGAATCAAACTCACTTGCAAAATGAGTCTAAGTTGCAGAACGCAAAAGTAAAAAATTCAAATACGCAAATGTGAACTAATTGAGTTAATAGGTGTTAATCCATGTCCTATCTCGTGCGTAACCAAAGTATTCAAAACCAATTCATTTATGAATTAAAAAAACATATAATAATTTATATCCACAAATAACATTTTACAGTTGAAATATCATATGTTATTGGATAAAACATTATGTAAAACGAATCAAATATCAAACTTTAAAAGACCACTAAATACTTTAGTTATGCAAATCTGAATTGGTGGTCAGTCAAATAGATCAATAGAATAATTATCATAATGCTTCGAAAAACATTTCAAAGAACAGTGATCATAAGATTTTAAATGAAAAACAGAATGCAAGGTTCAGATTTCATTCAATTCTACCGAAAACAATAATAAACTGAAACTAAAGAGACTTTATTAATATGATAAAGACATTCTAATGAAATAATGGAGCAGTCAGACATGCTAATGAAATAATGGAGCTGATAAAAAAAAATTTAAACATATCTGCAAGTGAAAGATATGTATTCTCATCCAATGATTTTAAAGGGTAAAGATGAAGCATAACATGGTGATGTAATAATTTTCAGGATATTGGAAGAGTATACCCACCAAATGGATGATTTTATTTTGATTTACAGACCTTGAAAACAAGTGACTTTAATTTAACTTTTACTTGCTGACAGAAATACAGAGAGCTGGTTGAAAATTTTCCACTATTCGGCTTTATTAACAACAAAATATTTGAAAAATCTCTCAGCTGGATGATAAGACAACATAGGGAAAGTATTTAAAACAAGGGATGATGTTTATTGGAAAAGAAAATAAATAATTCTAAAAATGAATTCTAATAAATGCATAAGATTGTAACATCAATTCTGAGGAATGTGAAATTCTCATCAGTGTTAAGAAAGTTCTTTAAACATCTATAAGTTTTATCTACTTTTTTTAAAATTCTTACTTACTATATTAATTAGTTTACATGGTCAAGTCCTAGTAATCAAAAGTTAAATTGTATGGCTTTAATTATTTAGATAAAAGGAAGAAAATAAATAATCCAGGGAAGAAGAAGTATAAATAAACTTTCCTGAATGTTTAATTATGATGATCACCTCATACTTGGAACAGATGTACCACTGCAAAATTGCATTATTCAAAAGAAAAATGAAAGAAAGAGAGAAAAAAACTAATCTAAAAACTTACACCTAATCTATATTATGTTGGGTATATGTTATATTCTTTACATGTGCATGTGGAGGGGAGGTGCGCATGTCAGTGCTGCAGCTCAGTTGTTTTTGGCTATTTTTGGAAATTTTCTAAAAATATGTAACTTAATCTTGGTTAAGGGATTGGAGTCTTTTTCTAATCCGGGTTAACGGATTAGGATAGTTGGATGCTGCTGAATACCTATATTTTGTATTGTGAGGATTCATAATATATTGAAGATAAAATAGGAGGTGTGGCTCCAAGGTTTTCTAGTTTTCCCAGTTAAGGGTTTCCAGGGTAAATCTCTGTGTTTGTGTGTGAATGATCTATTGTAATATCTATTTTACTTAAAAGAATCTGTATGCTTTTCGTCTATGCACAAGTTTAAAATTTATATGTGGTATCAGAGCTCGATTTTGGCATCAGGGGGACGCCTTTGTTGCTAAGGGTTCGACACGGTTGATAGATATCGGGTCTGTGATAAACCTGGGTTCAGTGGCAGCTTTGTAGTGTTGATTTGTGCATTGAAAGAGAATGGCGAGCAATTCAAGAATTGAGATCGACAAATTTAATGGCAACAATTTTGAGCTATGGAAGCTCAAAATGGAGGATCTTCTGGTAGATCGGGAACAATGGATTGCTGTGGATCCGGGTACAAAACCCACTGCAATGTCACAAGATGATTAGGATAAATTAGAAAGAAGGGTGAGGTGTATAATACGATTGTGTTTATCAGAATCTGTGTTGTTGAACGTATTTGGTGAAGATAGTGCAGTAAAGCTATGGGAAAAACTAGGGAGTTTGTATCAATCAAAATCCCTTATGAATAAGTTGTTTCTGCAAAAGAATTTGTTTCACTTCAAAATGGATGAGAATGACACTGTAACAGAGCATTTGAATGTCTACAATATTCTGGTAAGTCAGATAACCTCTGTTGGTATTAAAATGGTTGAAGAAGATAAATGTATTACATTATTGTGTTCTTTGCAAGATTTCTAGGACAACCTAATTGTTGCAATAGGTAGTGCTAACCAGGCAACCTTAAAATTTGATGAAATTGTATCATCCCTACTACCAGAAGAGATGAGGTGGAAAACCATGGATAATCATAGCATGGATGTCTTCTCTGTGAGAGGTCGCCCCCAGGAGAGAAACAAAAATAAAGGATCCTGGGGGGGAAGATCTAAATCTAAGGGTAAATCTAAATCCCTAGGAAAAGGAATAAGGAAGTGTTGAAAATGCGGTAAAGTTGGGCATTATAAAAAGGATTGCAGATCTAAGAATGTTGAGAAAGAAAAGGGATATGAGGATACCCCTTCCACCGAGGCGAAGAGCTCCTCAGAAGAAGGAGGGGATGTGTACCTAGATTCCATGGGTAATCATTAAAAACATGACATATGGTTGATTGACTCAGGTACGTCATGTCATATGATCCCTCATAGGGAGTGGTTATGTGAATATGAAAAGTACAATGGAGGAGATGTGTACTTGGGAGATGATTCACCGACCAGTATCATTGGACATGGTAGAGTCAAGCTAAAACTGAAGGATGGAAGGATTAGAACTCTGCCTGGAGTGCTACACATTCCAAATCTAGCAAGAAACTTGATATATGTTGGAAAGATGGATGTTGCAGTTGTAAATACTGTGTGTAGAGATGGTGGCTGCAAAATGGTTCGAATATTAATGGTATTGATGTGGGGAGTTCGGCATGGAACTCTGTACAAACTATTGGGAAAAACCATCATTGATGAATGTAACATTTCTATTGTGCTTGAGGAAGGAGGTAAAGATGACAAAACCCTGACTGCATCAGGAGGAAAGACAATGCTATGGAATCAAATATTGGGGCATATCAGAGAAAAGGGACTTTGAGCATTACAAGGTAAAGGTATGGTGAAGGTATGACTGATTGCACTTTGGATTTTGATTTCTGTGAACATTGCATATATGGAAAACAAAATCGAGCAAGATTTGCATCTAGTGCTACAAGAGCAAAGGGAATTCTAGAATTAATACATAGTGATGTGTTTGGACATGTTCCTGTTCCATCATTAGGAAAATATGTGTATTATGTTTCATTTATAGATGATTTCTCAAGGAACATATAGATTTATTTCCTTCGAAAGAAATATAAAGTATTTGCCAAGTTTAAAGAATTTAAGGCTCTTGTAGAAAATCAGTCAGAAAAGAAAATAAAGGTGTTGAGGATAGAGAATGGTGGAGAGTTCTGTGGGAATGAATTCAAGGAATTTTGTAAGAAGTGTGGTATAGCAAGGAAAAATACTACTCCATACACACCTCAACAGAATGGAGTTGCTGAGAGGATGAATAGGACGTTGATGGAAAAGGCAAGGACGCTAAGCAGTGCTGGGATGGGACAAGAATTATGGGCAGAAGTAGTGGAGACAGCATGTTACTTGGTAAACCGACCACCCACATCAACATTGATTGATAAAACTCCACAAGAGGTATGGAATGGTAAGAAACCCTCTATTAAGCATTTGAAATTTTTTGGTTGTGATGCTTATGTACATGTTCCAAAGGAGAAAATGAGTAAGTTGGATAACAAAGCTGAGAAATGTATCTTTATTGGCTATAAAGATGGTATGAAAGGGTATAAGCTTTGGAATCCTATAACTAAGAAGACTGCTTACAGTCAAGATGTTGCGTTTCAAGAGGTCAAAGAAGTCCCCAGACAGGAAGTGAATCCAATGGAAAAGGAACCAAAGAAAATAGAGTTTAAGTTAGAAGGTGAAGAATCTGACTCAATAGAAGAAGCTGAATCAGAAGAAGAAGAACATCATACTCCAGTTTTGAGGAGATCATCTCGAGAAATAAGGGAACCAAAAAGGCATTCCCCTCCTGATTTTCGCTCTCATTTTTCTATGTCTATTACTGATGATGTCGTAGAAATCTGAAGGAAGCTGTTGATTCAGAGGATAGTGATCTTTGGAAAAAGGCCATGGCTGAAGAAATGGATTCCTTGGACAAAAATGAAGATTGGAATCTAGTCCAGTTACCAGCTGGAAGAAAAGCCATTGGGAGCAAATGGCTATTTGAAAAGAAGTTGATTGTAGAAGGTAAAGTAGATAAGTATAAAGCCCTCTTGGTAGCAAAGGGATATTCTGAGGTAGAGGGGATTGATCTTGGTGAAATGTTTTCTCTAGTTGCAAAATTAACTTCTATTAGATTTCTTCTTTCTATTGCTGCTGCTTTTGATCTTGAAGTAAAGTAGATTGATGTGAAGAAAACATTCTTAGATGGAGATCTGGAACAAGAAATATACATGAAACAACTAGAAGGGTTCATAGTAAAGGGAAATAATGAGTTGGTATATAAACTAAAGAAGTCCCTTTATGGTCTAAAGCAGTCTACAAGGATGTGGTACCAAAATTTTGACACATACATACTTGGATTGGGGTTTGTGAGAAGCAAAGATGATCACTGTGTATATTCCAAACAGGTTGGTGATCACTTCATTAACATAGTTCTGTATGTTGATGACATGTTGATGATTGGAAACAACAAAGATGTTATAAATGAGGTAAAGTCTCAACTGTCCTCCAAGTTTGATATGAAATATCTCGGTGCTGCAAAATTGATTTTGGGAATGGAGATAAGAAGAAACCATGAAAATAAAATGATCAGTTTAAATCAAAGAAAATATGTTGATACGGTACTACAAAGATTTAACATGCAAGAAAGCACGGGGGCTTCACTTGTTGACCAATATATTATCATGTTAGTTCATATTGTGGGTTTTAAAATTATCAAAAATTGAACCAATATATTGCAAGTATTGGGGGGATGAGGGGTTTAAGGTGGGGCTGGGTAGGGTGGTTTATAAGGATTGAGCTGTAAAAAGGGGTGGGGAGGAGGTTTTAAGTATTGGGAGGGGGTTTCAACAAAAAGAGTTTGGGTCAATATCTCTCAAAATTAAGGGTATTCTTTAATATCCCATGATCGCACGTGTTATGTGAGAGGTTCACTAAGTGAAGTCCCCGTGCAAGAAAGTAAGTCGGTCAAGGTTCCTATTCCTGTAGGTGTAAAGTTATCTGTAGAGTAGTGTGCCGAGACATAGGAAGAAGAAGAAGACATGTCACAAGTTCCCTATTCCAGTGCAGTTGATAGTTTGGTGTATGCAATGGTCTGTACAAGCCCAGGCATTGCTCATGCAGTGGGAGTTTTGAGCAGATATATGTCAAAACCAGGAAAGGAGCATTGGACAATTGTAAAGAGGGTCTTCAAATATTTGCGTGGCACCACAGATTATGCAATCTGCTACCAAGGAAGACCTTAAACATACAGAGTAACAAATGTACATGGATTTGTTGATGCAGACTAGGATAGAGACCTTGATCACAGAAGATCTACAAGTGGGTATGTGTTTAACCTATTTGGAGGAGCTATCAATTGGATGAGCAAGAGACAAGTTGTAGTTGCACTCTCAACTACAGAAGTTGAATATATGGCATCCACTCATGAAAGCAAATAAGTTGTGTGGTTGCAAAGATTGTGTTCGGGTATTAGGTTTGTACACAAAGGTATAAAGTTAGATTGTGATAGCCAAAGTGCAATCTTCCAGGCAAAGAACGCTTCTTATCATGATAAGACAAAGCATATTGATGTGCAATATCACTTTGTGAGAGATATGGTTGAAGACAAGAAGATGCTGCTGGAGAAGGTTGACACTGTGAAAAATGTTGCAAACTCGTTAACAAAGTTTGTTAGTACAGAGAAGTTCTCTTGGTGTAGAGAATCTATGGGCATTGCTTCCCTGAACCTATGACTTTATGAGCACATGACTCATTTCTATGCGAAGGAAACAACAAGTGGGAGAATGTTGGGTATACATTATATTCTTTGCATGTGTGTGCAGAGGGGAGGTGCACATGTCAGTGAGGATTCATAATGTATTGAAGACAAAATAAGAGGTGTGGCTCCAAGGTTTTCTGGTTTTCCCGGTTAAGGGTTTCCAAGGTAAATCCCTGTGTTCATCTGTGAATGATGTGTTGTGATCTCTATAATCTGTATGCTTTGCTTCTTTGCACAGGTTTCAAACTTACATACTACTACAAATTTCAAAGAGGTAAGTGAAATGAAATTTCCAGTGTAGCCATAGAAGCATCTTCAACACTGGAAAATCCACACAATTAGATATCAACAATAAGAATTCAAGTTCCCCAAAATAAGAAAGAAATGTCTTATACTTACTAACATGGAATTTATGTACAAATGAATTCCTACCATCTTGTAACCTATGTACAAATAAAGAAGGTAGAGCCTTATCATCTTTTGTAAGATAATCATGCTCTATCCATTGTGCAACCTTATTGTAATATGTACAATGGAAATTGTAAGAATAACTAGAAGAATTTGAAAGATTTACATAATGAAATAAATCCTTTAAAGGAAACTTGAAAATATTATAATAAGAATCTAAGACTTCTTCATACACAATTTTCTTGTTATGAATGTTACCTTGTAAAAAGTCATCAAAATTATACTCCATTTGTTCTAATTCAATAACAGGAATATCATCATAAATTGATTGATTTTGTTGATATTCATCATAGGAATCAAATTGTTTTTTATGGTTTACTTGAGATGTATCAAAAATATCAAATGATGTGAATGAAGAATCAGATGGAATATTCATATTAGAATGACAACTGATAACATCACATGTTTCAAAATAAATTTTAAACTCAAGTAATTGATTATGAGAGGAAAAGGATTCTTCATAAAATGAGGAATTAGA
Source organism: Pseudotsuga menziesii (assembly GCA_001517045.1). Lineage (NCBI taxonomy): Eukaryota > Viridiplantae > Streptophyta > Pinopsida > Pinales > Pinaceae > Pseudotsuga > Pseudotsuga menziesii. The sequence continues at coordinate 228,028 of LPNX010219249.1, forward strand.
CAAATCAAGAATAGAAAATTTATAAAAATTAATTGTGAAAGCAGTTCCTAATTCCTGTAAAGAAAAATGACAAGAAGAGAAAGATTCATGATAAAAAGAAGGATCTTCTCGATCTTCTAAATGTAGATCATCATTAACTTGTACCTCTTTTGAATTTAACAATGTAGAATTATGATTAGAAGAATATAGAACATGAGATTGAATAACATTGTTCTCAAATAAATCAATGTACATGGAGAGGAAAGACGAGGAAGTAAGAACATGAAATTCATTTCTTGGGGATAATTGATTTTCACAAGCAATTTGATGCAAAGTTCTTTCTTCTTCAAAAGAAAAAATCAGGGGAGGTTTCGAATGAGGATTGATTTCTTCTTCTGAAACAAGATGATTCTCTTGCATAGTACTCTCCCTTGATAAATATGAGCACGGAACATTATTAAAAAGATAATCGCATTCATTATAGAAGGGTAATTGTAGGGGCATATCACAAGAGTCTTGAAAATTTAATAATTCAAGATCTAATAAAGAGTTATCGCAATGATCAATATTGGAATCATTCAAATCTTGATCTTGAATTTCTTTGATTATACTAGAAGAAGATTTTTCAAGGATATCATTACACCTAATCCCTTTCAATCATGGAGCATCGTAAAAAACATGATCACTTTCTTCATGAGTATTTGAACTTTCCTTTTCATGTGAAGAAGACATGGACATAATAGAATTTAGATTGAATGAAAGTATCATTTTCATTATAATCCATATCCATCAAAGTGAAGGAAGTCATTTCTACGATTTTTAAATCCTTAGGTTCTTCATAATCTAAATCAACTTCCAGATAATTACTTGTAATGATTCAGATTGTGAGCAAGTGATTGATCATGTTCATGTGAAAAATAAATAATGAGCTGAAACCACTCATGAAAAAGAGGAATATCTTTGGAAGGAAATCTACAATAAATATGTAAGTACCTAGTGGCAAATTTTTCCAACAATTCACCTTTTTGTCTTGTAAGTTGTTTCAATTCATTGCATAATCTAGAAAAATCATAATGTCCAAAAGAAAATAGAAAAATATCTATAAAATGTTTTAATGAATGCATAGAAGTGGGAGGAAAGGTTTAAAACCACTTTTTAACTTGTCCTTCAAACCCGAGAGCAAGCAATTTGCACATAACATCTTGATCCACAATTTTGTTAGAAATACAACAATAAACAAATTAGATAGTATGTTCATACTAATGTTTCTCCCTCACCATTGAATTTTTCCTCTATCACTAAATTAACTACCTCTATTGGAAGATCAAAAGTAATTTCCTAGAAAAACAAATAAATAAATAAAAGTTTAGGTCGGATCCATTGTAAAATAATCAAATTCAAAAAATCTCAAAAGACCTTAATTATCATATGACCCTCCTAGCACAATGTTTTTGGCCCAAAAAAACTATACAATGGCCAACAAGGGGATATGAGCCCGATCCAAAGATCTTTAACACCCTTGGTCATTTAAATTAGTCGATCCCAACGAGTTTTATGGATTCGTTGGCTGGGTAACTTTAATCTAGATTATACTAAATAAAACCAAACCAATCTAATTTAATAAAGATTAAAACTAATAGAAATTAATCTAGAATAAATAAACAAAAATATTAAAAACTAAGGCAAACTATTTACAAATATACAAATTTGAATAATTTTGTCTTGGAAAAGTCCCCAAGAATGACCTAAGAAATTGCAGCTGAAAACAATAGCAGAATTGTTGAGAAATTAGCTATAGAATTAAGCTACTATTAGATTCTGAGAGACATATCTTGGGACATAAATAGTCTTCACATAGATTGCACAAGAAAAATAATTGTTATTACACAATGAGTTGAAGAATAATATGTGAAATCTTCCATTCAATAATATTCACATGATGGGTGAATATATAATACAATCATCAAGGAATGATTCAAATACCAGAAGAGGCAGTTGAGTTTAGCAACCTAGAAAGACTCAGGAGCTAACTCAGTGTGGAAAAATCACCACTAGAGCTAACTAGTGCAACTCTAGATCACTAAAATAGTTAATAACCAATTAACTAAAGAGGGTAGGTGAACAAAGGTGCGTATATTCCCTTGAATCATGCAAATTGGTGCTTGAGACACTCGAAGTGATCTAACTAACGAGGATCAGAGCACAACCGAACATAACTAAATACCTACTGGAGTCAACTGCTGGACACTATTGGTGACACTCCGAGTGGGTTCCTAAATTATAGGGATTGATCGCTAGAGCACCAAAATGCGTGAAGAAAAGTGTAGTAAGTGGTATATGTCTAGTAGATGTGTTCCCCATGCACTGGTGAAGCGATGAAGACCTCCTAATCTAGGGAAATAAACAAATAGACTAATGTGGTCAAAGAGAGGATTAATAATAATCCTAACACCCCCATTTAATCCTAACTTCGGAAAACCCGAGCCTTGGTAACTAAGACCAAAGGTGACCCATTACAGTCTAAATGTAACAATTGTTTATCCATGTAAAATGAGGAAAAAGGAAAAATCACATGGGGAAAATCCTTCCTAAAAAATGGGCAATGAGATACACCAAAAATAAACTACTTCAAATCCAAGTAGGTGTGAACTTGATTAGATGTCCAGAGATATATTCTTCTTGGGAAGAAGAGGAATATGCTCAACTTGATCAACAACATAGAAAACTGCATAATAGATTCTTGGATCATGTACAGAAACTGAGATAATATGATAAAAGAGAAAAAGTGAGTGTTCATTCAACTTGATGTTGGAATCAGGTCCAAATTTGTCTTGATGTGCTCGATACTTGAAACCATGTGAAGTAAAGTCATATCCAAATGAGAGGAGAAAGCATCTAAGCGAATGCAATATGTCTCCATCTTTTCTATCACTTTGAGGAGATGAGAATGTAATAGAGTAGGAAGGAGGAAGCCTAGGACCATGGAGAGAGAATGCTTGAGATCCATAATCTGATATAGCTTCCAAAATATCCAATGATTCACAAAAACTAATATCATCAAACTCATAAGAAGAAACTGACATTGAATCCCCAACAATAAATTTGAAAGAGACTTGAGGTGCTTGATTTTTCACATCAAAACTCATGAGATCAGTTACAAGCATAACTAAGAGACCTTGAAACTCTAACTTCAAACCAAATAATGTGAGAGAGTATCCACTAATGTGGAAAAAAGTACCAAGTGCACCGTTGAGATGCCATATGCACAATTTTCTCCTTCTTCAACAAAACTTTGTTTATCAATGCAAGTGATCAAGCAGGAATTCACTAGAAGAATTGGATCTTTGAGGGAGAATGGATTACTTCCCAAATTTGATATTTCTTCCATAACATACAAAATATCACTTCTCTACACACGAGCAACAATACTGGACTCGAGAGGAACCAAAATTTTCTTCAGAGACTTGTCATCATCATGTTTTTTCAGGTATTTCTTGTTTTTGGGGTAGAGGGGTCCATCAAAAATATGCCAAGTGGGTACTCGTTGGATGTGGAATTTAATTCCACATCCAACTAGCTCTTCTGATAGAAATTTGAGCAAAAACACGGGGAGATATGTCGAAAATACAAACAAAAAAAGTAGTTTTTTTCTTTTCTTCTTCCAAAATTAATAAATATTATTTTATTATTTTATTTTATTAATTTTTTTAGGAGGCCCATTTTGAGTTGAAATTTCCTCTAATGGAGAGAGGAATCAAATTTCTCTTCAGCTACTTGAGTAGTCACTAGTAATCTTTGCACTAAATTTAGGATATAAGAATCACTGGAGAATGGCTAATTGGTATGGAAGGAGATTCAACAATTGTGGTTTAAATATCCTCTTATGGAATACCTGCACAAACTAGAATGAAATATTTTTTATATCCTGACCAGGATCTAATACAATATTAGATTCTGACATGAAGATCTTGGGACAAAAATAGTATTCACATAGATTGCACAAGAAAAATATAGAGAAGAATAATTGCTATTACACAATGAGTTGAAGAACAATATGATAAATCTTCCATTAAATAATATTCACTTATGGGTGAATATATAATACAATCGTCAAGGAATAATTCGAATACCTGAAGAGGCAGTTGAATCTACCAACCTAGACTAACTTAGGAGCTAACCCAGTGTGGTAAAATCACCACTAGATCTAACTAGTGCAACTCCATATCACTAAAATAGTTAATAACGAGTTAACTGAAGAGGGTAGGTGAACAAAGGATCATAACCAGTTAACTGAAGAGGGTAGGTGAACAAAGGCGCCTATATTCCCTTGAATCATGCAAACTGGCACAAGAGACACTCGAAGTGATCTAACTAACAGGGATAAGAGTACAACTAGACATAACTAAATACCTACTAGATTCAACTGCTAGAAAATATTGGTGACACTCCGAGTGGGTTCCTAAATTATAGGGATTTATTGCTGGAGCACCCAAATGCATGCATACAGGTGCAGTAAGTGGTAGATGTCTAGTAGATGTGTCCCCCATGCATTGGTGAAGTAATGAAGACCTCCTAAGCTAGGTAAATAAACAAATAGACTAATGTGGTCAAAGAGAGGATTAATAATAATCCTAACAACTACAAAATGAGCAGGCTAAGCTACATAATGTAGAACTAGAAAAATGCAGATATGCAAATGTGAACTAATTAAGTTAGTAGATGTTAATCCTATGTCTTATCTCATGTGAGATCGAAGTATTAAAAAACAATTCATTCAGGCATTAAAAACAAAACATATAATAATTAATATCTGCAAATAACATTTTACTGTTGAAATATCATATGTTATTGGATAAAGCATTATGTATATCAAATCAGATATTAAACTTGAAAAGAACACTAAATACTTTAGTTATGAAAATATGAATTGGTGATTAGTCAAATAGATTAATGGAGTAATTATTATAATGCTTCAAAAAACATTTTAAAGAACAATTATCATAAGATTTTAAATGAAAAACAGAAAGCAAGTTTCATATTTCATTCAAATCTAAAGAAAACAATGATAAACTAAAACTGAAGAGACTTTACTAATATGATAAAAACATCCATACATATCATTAGGAATAGATCCAGAGATCCATCACATCATTGCTTCTATTGTGACATTGATCTATAAATTGTTGGTTGGAAGAGACTCCTTCTGCATCTTTTGAACAAAGGATACAAAACTGTAAAGAAAGAGAACACATAAAATATTTCAATCATTTTTTGATATTCAGATACCCCCTTTTAGCAATCAAACTCAGCTCTTATTATATTGACAAAGGAATTCCTTCTACTGGTAAGGAGATCCAACAAATGTTTGGTTTCTCTGATTCGTTAGCAACTCACAATATATGAAAATCCCTCCAAGCGATTTGCTTTCTGACGAATGGATGGAGCAACTCAGCAATTCAACTACATCATTAATGTAGTCTTCCTTGCGATTTGGTGGTAGCATTCCTCATGAAATCATGATTCTTCGTGATGTATTGGTGATCTTCGACCACTAAAATCGAATTTCAAATATTCAAAACAAACTTCATTTAGGATAAAAAATATTAAAATAAGCTACACTAAAGAAAAAGAGAAACAAAAATAAGCTAAGTCCAAGCTAAATTTTAATTAAAGATTGAAACAAAATCAAAGCAAAACTAAAACTTGGGCTCTGAATCCCAAAACTCTTTTACTGGTAACCAACCGATTCTTAGTTATCCCTGTAAATGATAACAATCCTGCAAGTTCGGTGATTTAGTTAGCATCCTCGTGAATTATTTTCACCATGCATCTGTAACATATAACTTTAAACCGAAGTGCATCTCTCAAAACAACCTAAAATTTATCAAGCGGAAAATCAAACAAACAAATTGAAATCAATTAAAAAAGTAGTATTGATCAAGATTTTGAATGGAGGACCCTAAAATATCGTAGGGATATTTTAAGGGGGTTGTTGGGATTCCGACACTTCTTGAAGATAATGTTAAGAAATACATATTATCTGAGTCGAAAATTGAGTAGTAATCAACATATGGTCTTGAAACATGCTAGAGTTATGTGCCAGCTAGACTCCCCACAAGGTGGGGTAGGGGATTGAGTGGTAAGTTTTTAGTTTTGAACTATTGAACTTTCCTTCATTCCTTCCTTGATAGAATATTTGTTTCAAATATCATTAAATACCATCAAGTGGTCAATATTGTAGTGGGTATTTCTCCCCAACTAAGTGCAAAAGCATCTACCCTAGCTCATCCAAAACATAGGGTAGACATAAACAATAATAACAAGAAATAAAAACAACAATAACAATATTTTGATGTTTTTTAATCTATAATACTAACTAATGCAAGAAATAACAATCAACACACCTTTCTTTTGAAGTTGGGCCACTGTAGTCGTCCTAGGAAATGGTCTCGTAGCTCCACGGTTTTGGTCTCCAGTCTGTTCCATGGATAGTTGTCAGAAGAGGAATGGATCCAAATGGGTATGGAACAAGCTCAACATATACTGTGGGGAATAATGTGGAAAAATATGGTAATAATGGAGAAAGTGTATGATGTGACTTAGAGCAAATGGAAAAAAGTGTGACTAAAAGTGCTTTAGGGGAGGCCTTCACAATGTATTTATAGGATGGTCCAAGGGTTTTTGAACCATGGTATTTTATCGTCCATGGTATTTATCTATGTTATTTTGACCCATTCTATTTTGTAGGGTTTTTTGGTCCTTTTTGGAGAGAGTGGGGATAAACCACAATAAATGCTCAACTTCCCTTAATTTATGGGGACAAAATAATAATGTTTTGGACCATATTTGGTGGAAATTTAGTTGTGAATGTCAAAATGGAGGAAATAATGGTGGAAATATGAAGTATGACTATGGTTTATACCATGGAGAGCTAGGTGAACAAATTTTGATGTTAACATATTGCCCCCTAATGTGTGAGGGCAGGAGCTCATCGTATGGTTGATAAACATCATAAAATCAAGGGAAAATGGTGACAACGATGGAGAGACTGGAGAGTACCACAAAGGAGTGGAGTCTCCTCGTTCAAGCTACAATGGATTTTGGGTTGTATTACTTCTAAAAAATGGATGATGTACATATAATCTCAGACATGTATATGGATGAGGCGGTCATACCCATGCTCGTAACAATGTCAAAATGAGAACTATGGTTTATACCATGGAGAGCTATGTGAACAAATTTTGGTGTTAACATATTCCCCCCCTGATGTGTAAGGGCAGGAGCTCATCATATGGTCGATAGACATCATAAGACCAAGGGAAAATGGTGACAACTATGGAGATACTAGAGAGGACCATGGAGGAGTGGAGTTTCCTCGTTCGAGCTATGATGGATTTTGGTTTGTATTACTTCTCAAAAATGGATGAGGTACATATAATCTCAGACATATATATGGACGAGGCAGTCATACCCATGCTCCTAACAATGTCAAAATTAAATAATGGGGATCAAGGCTCAAATAATGGGAGCTGATCAATATATATACAATTGATGATACATAAGGGTGGTCTCAATGGAAGGTTGAATACATAAAATGATCTGAAGAACTGATACATAGGAACAATGTCATTCTCATACAATGCAATATCATCACAACTGATGCTCAGTTAGATCTGGAGGTGTACATAACTTGATAGACTCAATAACTGAGATTCATAATCTTGGTGGTACAATATACAACATCAAGTACTGTAGATACATGGAAGAATGACACCAAGGGGATTTAGAACACTGTCACCAATGCAACCCGAAAATCACAAGGGACATGAAACTGCATGCGCCCCATGGTAGACTCACCAATGTGCTAGAGTCAAGTGACAATCGGGGTCTTCCACCAAATAATGAATGAACTAATATTCTGTATGAATATCAATGGTGTGATGATGTAGTTGAAGTAGAGCATGTGAGACACAACCAACCCGAAAGGCACTAATGACTCCTTTCAAGTGGTCCAAGGAGATCATCAATATGGTGGATGAAACTAGGATACAGGGACCTTTGGGCCTATCATCTGGAATAGATGTGTTGACGTTGAAATAGGGAGACCTATAACTAACAAGGTAATGATGTTTCCTTGATAGAAGCATGAAGGGGATAACCAGAGGGGTGGAACAATCAGGGGGACAACACACTGAATGGGGAACATGGGTAGGGGAGTATGGGGGACTCAAACTTCCTTCGTTCATATTAAGACTACAAGGATGACCTGGAAACAAATGCAACTGACTCATGGGAAAGGGATCATAGTTGTAAAACAGGGAAGATAGCTGCAATGGGAAATATTGGGGGAGTAAGTGAAATAGTGATATCCAGGGGATCCAAGGGAGACTCATCACATAGTACTCTGAACAAAGGCAACCCAAAGGGGGAAAGCTGTCATAATGTGATATCATATGTGATGGGGCCTAGAGACACTATTTGGGCCTTCTTCATAGTTTAAGGAGCACGAAGCAGGGGTATAAGTATGCTCAATATGATACTATCTCATGGATTTTTGTCGATCGTGAGATGGTAAATGATCAATGGTGTTTTCATTTTTAGAGAGTCTAAATACAGGAAGAAGACTCTAGTGTGGTCTCTTTTTCATATGGTATTCTCCTAAGCTAGAAAAAGGATAAATGTTTACAAAGGAGAGCTCTCCCAACTGAAAGGGGTAGAGAGACTTCTTTGCCGTAGGTAGTCCAACCAAGATGGAAAAGGTTAAACCTATACTAACTAGATGATCATTCAAATACTTTTATGAGCATCAACAAAAGCAAGTTTTCTCGACGATATTTTCTTTATGAGATGGTTGGAAAAGAGCTTAAATGCAACCCATAAATGATCTTTTCATAAGTTATAGTCCCAACTTCCGAAAAAGCATAAAAGAATACAAAGGGAAACGTTCCTGGCTAGAAGGTTCCAGGGTGGTCTTTTTCTTTTATTAGTATACATAGTCTAAAAAAGGAGGTAAACAAGGCCACATAGATGCCCTTTCAAATTCTTTAACGAGTGTGAAAGGAAGCAAGCGTTGTTACGGAGAGAAATTCCTATGGCTTGGGGTACCACAACAGACAACTTGACTCCAGAAATCAGTCCTTTCCAATATGCAATAGAAATTAAATGTCTAACACTAAAGGATCAGACCTCGTACCTTATTTCGAATGGTTGAAGTAGATCCCCGTTGAGCTTTTCAACTTCAGCTTGAATTGATAGATTACTTCCTCGACAACAAGTAAACAATACAAGCATTCTATATATGATGGTGTTAGATCTATCCTAGCATATATAATCAATAATGTATAAGCATTTGACATAATCCCATGGATAAAATATTCATTCAAACACACATTATTGGAGAGGAAGAGATATTTTTATTAATATAAATAAGAGATTACAAGATACAACCTCTAATGGCATGTCTGCGAATCGAAGAAACTGAATCCCCCACTTGGGCCTCCACCACCTCAATGTTGCCTCCATCTCTCGATAGAAAGCTCACAAGCAAAAGGAAAGCTTGGGAAGAACACACTAGTGCTCCAAGGGACAAAGGGATGCAGACTCAAGCATAAGTTCCAGCAACAATGGACTATAGTTTCTTTTCTCTCAATTCTCTCTTCTTTCCTTCAATGTACTAAGGGGTTCCTCATATAGCTTTTCAAAGGGGTAATGAAAGGTCGAATCCAAGAGATCTCAAGGCATAGGGAAGGCCAGGAGTCAAATGAGTTGGATCCATGTCAAGGAAAACTCCAAAAGGATTTGGATTATGTACACATCCCGATGTATGCGGTTTTAGTGGTCAAACCCGCGTATATACATGCTTATAGGTTTAAAAGTCACGTGTATCATTTTTTACATGTTTTTAGGGATGATCAAGGAAACATCAAAGGACAAAAAATGGTCCATGGGGTCTAAGGAGTCTGTAGCAGGACAGGGGAAGGCCATACAAAGTGTGATTCACCTGGAGTGGTGAAATCAGCTATAACAGATGCCCCCTAATGTATGAGGTCAGAGGGGTTGTACGATGGCCGAAATACATTATAATTCCATCCCAGAAGTGGAGTGATGAAGGATCCCAAATGGAAGACCAGCCACCCAATCAGCATAGTACACTAATACAACTCTGCACATAACTGCAAGTACATATAGTAGTCTCGGATACATAAGAGTACAATGGCCATGAATATTCATGATACATGATATCACATATGTGGTCATCGCCACGTACAATATACATTGATCAGAATCTCCATGATGAAGATATACAAAGGACCATGATCTCCAAAATGGCTGAAGATATAACAGATCAAGATCTCCATAGTGGCTGGAAATATCTGACATATACTGGAATCAAGTCACGAGAGCTGAAATCTCATGAACACTGGCACGATCAATGAGCTAGCATATAAGAAATGCCACCAATATGGAAAGTCTTCTACACAAACCACTACGAGTACATGTCCTACTATGGGAATAGAGGTGTCGAGGTCAAACATAGTAGTCCATCATCTGATTACCGGTCATTAATGTATACCGTTAACAGACGCAAGATCACCCACCGATAATGAAAATGGGAATCAAGGCACTAGAGTGAAAACTAACAAGTGTGAATAAATGTGTTGAGGTCGAACACTTGAGAGGATCCATCGATCAGGGGACATTGATGTATTCCCAATAACTGTCGATGGTGAGAGAACCTGCCATTGATGACTGCAAGTCTCAAGGCACTCAAAATGACTCTAGATTCCAATCCTAGAATAAATGATCTGAAGTCGATGGGATGAAATCCGCTGGAAGGAGGGCATTAAGGAATCCCTCATCATCCAACATGAGGTACTCAGTAAAGCTATATAATGTGGAAGGACTCGATCATAAGGTGCATGAACCAGTAACTGTACTAGGAATGGCTGACATGCAAAGTCAAGATAACTAAGGAATGGCCGACTCAGGCTTCAACTTCCTTTGAACAAGATCATAACGGCATATGGTGACTGAATGAAGGCAGCATAGACTCGATATAAAAACTAGGACATCTTTGCGACATAGGAGGCATCAACATAGGCTCCATAGGGACTGTAAGCTTAACCATTCGGTGGAGATAAACTCAGATAAATGAGTACAACTCCTAAAGTCAAACTATAACCCAACCAATGGATGTGATATACAATGATCTGTTTGAAGGCGACACGACTCGACAGCTGCCACAGATAACATCTTTCCTTGTCTGGATTTTTGGTTTTTTGATTTTTTTGGCCTTTTTCAACTATTTAAAAAGATTGAAAAAAGAATAAAATAGCTTTATAGTTACATACTAGGAGGAGATGAGTGTCATAAAGGAAAACAAACTAGTTCCAAGTAGTGGAACATACCTATGCTCAATGCAAGGATACATGTGTAGGATATCGACACTCGAGGGAAAATCCCCTCCCGGTAAAAAGGGAATCAAGCTGCGAAGGATATAAAAAATGGCTCTGCATGGCTAGACATGAGACAAGCTTGGGCTATATGGCTGAAACGCAATGTCAAGGAAGCCAGCATAAAGCTCAATAAGGCAGGCAAAGCTCATGATAATGCATTCACAACTTGACATGAGGGAGTCCTGAGGGAAATAGGCCGGCAAAAGATCAAGAGGAGTATGGCTCTTGCAAAATGTCATGGCAGTACTATATAACGGACTCCAACACCCTAAAGGAGAAAACGTCATCAAGTGCACCAAATGAAAATAAGGCGCTAACTAGGGTACCCATGTAAGGTGAAGCTCTACCATTCATATCATGCCACTTCTAAAGCAGCAAGAAGGTTCTGTGACATAATAGAGTGGTTTCGTACCTAAGGTCATGATGAGATAGTCATAAGGTTATGCAAAATGCAAATGATGGTGAAACCTAACCTATATGCCAGTTTAGACATGATACCTGAGATCGGCACGAACGGGTCAATCCAATGGCTAAAACGGCATTGAAAAAGGTCCTCTACATCATGAATTATGTCAAAAACAGTCCAAAATGGTTAGAAAATGTCGAAACCATAGGAAAGGGGGTAAAAATTTTCAAATATTTGAAAATTTTCTATAAATAGTAAACAATTCAAAATATTATAAATCATTTGAAACTTTTACCCATTTGAGCTCTGATCTTCAACAATGAATTCCAGGAGATCTAGCCGGTGGAATCCACTACCGTTTCTTCCAGGTAATTACTCATGCTCTTCTCTTTCATTTTGATACAATTTTTATGAATTTCCATGGTCAATTAAGCTTTTTAGGCCAACCCAAAATGGGCGTTGCGTCCCACGCGGAAATTGAGGTTTTTTCCATGTATAGGGCTGGATATACGCGGAAAATGCCCTCAAACCCACGTACATACGCGGTTGTTTTGAAAACAGTCGCGTATGAGGCCGCGCATATGGTTTTTTCAATAAACTAATGGGAAAATTTGCAATTTCTTGTGCAGGATGGTCCTAGAGTGGAGAGAGCGTGAGCATGGTGAAGTAGAGGAAGCAGTAAGGGCCGATCTAATGGCTCAACAAGCTCTACGTGCATGCAGACTCTACAAGTTTTGGTGTCTTGGTAGTTTGAGGGCCAAACCAAGACTATTACAAATGTTGGTGGATTACTGGGATCCAGACTCGGAGTCCTTCCATATAGATGGGATGTCCCTCACCATAGAGGTGGAGGACATATACTTCATTACTGGGCTTTCTAGATGAGGGGAAGTGGTGAACCTTCGTTCTCGTGGTGGGCCAGGAGGTGGCTTGACTATCGATGAGTACATTGTGGTGTACTGCTATCCAGACATAGAGAAGGTGGAGAGTCAGGTCCCTACCAACGCTATTATTGACATTAGGTAGGATAGCAGGCTCTGCATCACTCCACCAGGCCTCCCGGCCTCTGATGTTCTATTCAGTGGAGTGCATGAGACCCACGATCTATGGCTGGAGCACTACACTACTGAGCAACATGAAACATCAGCTCAGTGAGTGTAAGGTAGGTAGAGTGCGGAACTTTGGGTTCAACAGTATTTTGAGCATGTTTTTCTTCGAGCGTGTTCCAGGATTGAGCCCCAGAGTGGACGTTCCTCTTCACGGGGTTCGAGATCTGGACCAACGGTGTTGGGCAGATGCTATGCGCAGACTGGGGGGTGGTAGGGTGGCCAACCCATATCCAGCTGAGTTCTTTTCGTGGTGTCGATGACAGATAGTTGCCATCGATGACTACCCCTACGCAGGGATAGATTTTTGGGGGGACCCGGACATGCCGTTACCACCAGGATCGGCATATGGCGATATAGGTATCGAATCTAGACCCTCTCTTTTTAAATTTTGAGTTATTTAATTTTTTTGTATTTTCTTGATTATATGGAATCAAAGAAGACATATTTTTGCGTGATAATACATAGTGACATCTACCATTTGTGTGCAGATGTGGGACCACGATGGCCAGAGGGCTTACCTCGTCATAGATGGAGGGGAAGAGGAGATGACATCATGGGTGTGGATGCAGAGCAGACGCTCCAGAGCATTCATACCAATTTTGTGAGACTGACACATAGAGTTCCCATGGCGCAAGTCGAGGACTTGCCTGAGGCTATGCAGCGGCAGGTGGTGGGTGTACCACGTGCATGGGTGCGTTTATTTCGATGGCTAGCTAGAGACGTAGTGACCTTCCATGATCACAACCCTCCTCCTCCTCCACAGGATTAGACACCTAGGAGTGCATACATTTTGTACTACCGTGTATTATATGATGGTGGCTCAAAAGCCCCAATTTTGTATCATGACACTATGTATTAGCACATTTTGGATGTATATAAAAAGTTTTATGGTGATCGATTTATTTATTTACATGTGTAAAAATTGTGTTTGTGATTAATTTATTGCGAATGAAACAAATTCCAATCTAACACGTAGTTAGCATATGAGTCAGCAACTTGATTATTATTTCTTGGAATATGTATATATGTTATATTGTCAAATTATCGTTCTAACAATCTCACACGTAATAATCTTCTCAATAACATCGGAACTCTAACATGGTACAAACCATTAAGTTGTGACACTACTAACTCTGAATCAAGACGTACCTCAAGAGATAGAACACCATGTAAAATGGCATCCCGTAGAAGCTCGATAACGGCACTATATTCGGCAACATTGTTGGAAGATGGCCATAGACATACGCCTCCTGAAGACAGTACCTGACCCATAGGAGTATAAATCACCCAAGCAACAGAGGATGAGTGTTGAGTGTGACGGCTTGCACCATCCGCGAATCCTATGTAGGTGGAAGATTCCATTGACATTTTCCAAAAGAAATGGAAACTAATCACAAACCCGATCACGATAAAAAAAATACCTAACTATGCAAAGATGTACAATAATATACAATAAGCAGCCTTGGCTAAAGATCATGCATAGTATTTCTTGAGATAGAGCCCATTTCTAGGCTCTGCCAAGGCCGTTCCTTCGTAATCCACTAACTCATATGCACCCTTCTCTAACACGCGCTTGACCACGTAAGGACCACGCCACATAGGATTAAATTTCCCTGCCCCCAAGGGTTCTTTCGGTTGATCCAACAAAAGGACCAAGTCTCCTTCACTAAACCTCCTTGGACAGACAAACTTATCGTACTAGACCTTATGCGACTTTTATTGACTTCTAGAGCCACCAAGGCATTCCGACGCTGCTCATCAAGTTGCTCAAGGTGAACCAAATGCTCCTCCAATGGGGAAGTGTCCGGTAAGAGTTCTACAGTTAGCTTCAACGAAGGAATTTCACATTCAATTGGAAATATTGACTCCACTCCATGTACAAGCTGATATGGAGAAAAACCAGTGGCAGTATTAACAGCGGTTTGATATTCCCAGAAAGCAGGATATAACATGATGTGCCAATTGTTCTTGCTTTGTGCAATGGTTCGTTGGAGAATGGATTTGAGTGATTTATTCACTACCTCTACCTATCCATTCGCTTAGGGGTAGTAAGAAGAGGAATGCTCTTGCTTATACCCTAACTTGGAGGCCAACTCTTCCATGATACGGTTCTGAAAATGCGAGCCATGGTCAGTGACAAGCTCTTTCGGAATCCCGAACTGAGTAATAATTTGGTTGAACACAAAGTGAACGGCTGTCTCACCATCGGATTTTACTGTAGGCATAGCCTCAGCCCATTTCGTGAAGAGTAATCAACAACCACTATAATATGATGGTGCCCCCTAGCCGAAGCTGGGTTACAATCCATAAAATTGAGCCCCCACTTAGTGAAGGGACTGACAGTGATAATCAAATGTAATGGGGCAGGTTTCGAGCGCATATTACGTGCGAACACCTGGCATGGGTGGCACCTCTTGACCGCATCAACACAATCCTTAAAGATCGATGGCCAGAAATAACCCGCTCTTAAAATATTTTGAGTTGTAGAAAGCCCAGATAAATGACCACCACATGCCCCTTCATGGCAATCATTCAGCACTACCTCCGCCTCTTCATGAGTTAAACAACGTCGTAAAATGGAATCTACCCCACGGCGGTACAAAGTGTTGTCCACTATAAGGTAGTTCTTAGAGACGTGACATAATCGTCGTCGTTCATCTCGTGAGAGGTGAGTAGGGGTCTTCAATGTTTGTAAATATATTATGATATCCCCATACCATGGGTCTTATGTTGAGATTAAGAAGATGTGTTCATTGACAAACGTATCTTCACAAACCAACTCCTCGGCCTCGTTTGGGAAATCCGATATAGGCTCTGCAAAAATTAAAGACTTCTTCAATTTTGCCAAAACAAACTCGAGATCAAATTCTTGCAGAATGACAATCCATTTACTATATTTTCCCCCAATCATCTTTCAGGTGAGGACGAATTGAAACGGATTGACATGGGCTATAACCAAGGTTTGGCGAAGGAGAATATAATGTCTCAACTGCTGAACCGCATGTACGGTAGCTAAAGCAAGCTTCTCGACATGAGAATAATGAATCTCTGCGTCAATAAGGTTTCGGCTCAAATAATATATGACATGCTCTTGGAGCTCCTCATCCTCTTGAACCAGAACCATACCAATCATCTCTACTGATGCAACCACATATAATAGAAAATCATGGCTATAATCCAGGGGACTAATCACCGGGACCGATGCTAGGGCTCGCTTGAGTGCATCTAAGGACTCCTGGGCTCGCTCATCCCAATAAAAGGGGGTGTCCTTCTTCAAGAGACACATGAAGCCTCTAGTCAAATTGGCAAAGTTGACAACAAATCTTCGTAAGAATTTTGCCATGCCTTGCAAACACTGAAGATGACGAATATTCTTCGGGGGAGACAACTGAAGTATTGCCTCAACCTTCAAAGGGTCGACTCTTATACCCTCTTTAGAAACGATGAATTCTAACAAACGCCCTGACTTCACACAAAAGATGCACTTATGAGGATTTAATTTAATCGAATAGTGCCGGCATCTTTCGAATACTAATCTCAAGTGATAGGGATGATGCATTCTCATGCAAGAATGAGAAGTAAGTTCATCCAAAAATACCTCGATAATTGACTTGAGATCGTGGAAGATCGAGGTCATTTCCCGCTGAAATGTAGCTCCGGTGTTTTTAAGGCCAAAAGGCATTTTTTGATATGCAAACGTTCCCTAAGGAAAAATAAATGCAGTCTTATGTTGGTCCTCAGGTTTAATCTGTATCTGATTATATCCATAAAAGTCGTCCATGAAGGAGAACACCTCGCTACCCGCACACTCATCCAAAATCTGATCAATAAATGGTGTGGGGAAATTGTCCTTAGGACAGCTACGATTCAAATCGTGGAAATCAGTACATAAGCAGATCGATCCCTGCTTCTTATCTACCGGAATGGGGTTTGAAACCTACTCCGTTAAGGGAACATGATAGATGAAACTGGCTTTCAATAGCTTCTCTATCTCTGCCTTAATCACGGGTGCTTTCCTAGGATTCACCGCACGTAAACGTTGTCGAACAGGCTTAGCATTGGGGTAAGTCTTAATCTCGTGCTCAACAATACGAGGGTCAATACCTGGAATATTGTCATAAGACCAAGCAAAAATATCACGGAATTCCTTAAACAGCTCGGTATATTCAAGAATCCCAGCATGGGAACATTCCGCCCCAATATAGACATTCTCTATCGTGCCAGGATTGCGAGAGATGTTGATAGGAATCGTTGTAGATATGTTTGCCATGTTTCCATAAGCCATCAGACCAGGAGATCTTAATGGAACTACAGTACTACCAAATCTCTGACTAAGAACCGCCCTAAAATCCTCACGCTCCAAGCGGTCAAGCTCTGGAAGAAAGTATGATCTATGATGAAGTTCCTCCCATGGTGGCTCAGCTCCCGACATAGCCTCAATAATTTCTTCATCTAAAGGGAAAACTGCATCAAGGTAGTCGTGTGCATGAGAAGACTGTACTACCCATGCCGGCAGCACATAAGGGTCCTCCTCCTCTGTCCGTGAAGAGGAAGGACTAGGCTCTGCAACACACTTGAGATTAGCTTGATAAGCTATCATAGCTGCAGGCAACAACACGTCCATCACGACGGGCTCACTCAAAGTACTCGGTGTAGGAAGAATCCAAGGATATTCCATATGACTCATGTGAAAAGACACCGATGTCGTAGATGTCGAAGCCTCATCGAAACTAGATCCTATCATCAGGATTGGTGTAGGATAACTAAAGCTTCCCATAAGGGATGGATACATGCCTACACCCACACTCCCAGTTTCCAGCTGAGAGTGCTCAACGATCGGGATTAAAGCTCCCAAATATGTGATAACAAACGGATTCTTGAATGTCGTTTGATCAATCCTTACGATCTTCCCATTATGTGGAAAGCATACAACGTGGAACAAGGAAGAAGCAATGAATTGCATACTGTACATCCAGTTCCTACCTAGCAAGAGATTGTAGTCAAGGGGCGCATCAACCACCTCGACCTATATCACCACAGTCTTCCTTCCCAAACGGACTTTAAGGGAAGGAAGGATGTCATGTGTTCTAAAAGATCTCCCATTGAACGTAGTTAACATAGTCGCTGACTTAGACAGCTCAGGAGCACCCAGACCCTTCCAACAGGATAAAGACATCACAGAAGCAGCAGCGCCCTCATCAATCACAGTGCGCTTGACTATCATATTAAGACTCTATGTGAATCAAAAGAGGCACATAGTAGGGCAAGTGAGGCTGAAGTCCTGCAGTTTCAAATTTGATCACAGAGGAAGAATCATCATCATTGACACCAAGGGTATAAAGCAACGCCTTCCTTTGCGACGGACAACTCTGAAGCACTTCCAATGCAGACATCGCACAAGGAGTGTGGCCCAAATCCTTGACAACTGAATAGTTCTTGGTGGCTCGAGCATTTGGATTATGCCCTGAACACTTAAGGACTCCCTTAGGAATGCGAGGTGCAGTCTCAGGTTCATCCATAGGTTTCTCAATAAGCAAAGGGAACCCTGGTGGACCAGGCTCTTTTCCTGGGCTGGGTTGTGACGAACCATAATCTTTCGCACGGGTCACAACTTTCGTAGCACGGACCATGTTAATGCACCCACGAACACTACCCTCCGAAAAATCATGATCATCACCAAACTGGTCATGGGACTTCGAGTTCATATTTTGATTATGCGGTAAAGGGTTAGTTAGCACAGCTGGGCCCTGTGCCAAGATTCTCGAAGCTTCTTCAATACGAGGGCACAAGTAAGTGAGGTGATCGTCCTTACATAACTTGCAAGGGAACTTAACCTTACATTTAGCTTGCTTGTCCCCCCCAACATTTCAGCCATTCTTGTCATTACTATTAGCATTCACATTCTTATTCCCACCCTTTCGATTATTTTTACCCTTTTTTCTATTCCGTCCGGGCTGCTGGTTACCCTTCTGGTTCGATGATTGCACAGATAGTACACTCATCGTTTGGGTGGGTTGAGATGAAGCTGTATCTTGTCCCAAAGTAGATTGGTTGATTGACACTTGACTAACTTGTTTTTCAAATCCACAGGTTTCACACTTGCACAACCCACAATGCCATCGGCATGTGGTCCAGGTTTGACTTTGGGATCGAAACTAGAACGAGGAGCATAATTTGGGAATAATCTCATACAAAAAACCGGACTGAGAATAAATCAAGTCCAGTTCTTGTGCCCTAAAAATCGCTTGTTCCTTATTTTGCACTCCGGATGTGGAAACATCCTTCACTATATATGGAAATAACAACTTGAGGAACCACTCAAGGAGGAACTCCGGTGGTATAAAGGCTTTAATTAACCTCTTCTGTCTACGCCACTCTTGAATATGATCAGAGATATGTGTGGCTTTATCTTGCCGAAATGCCAACAAGAGTTCAGTACCAACGTCATAACACACTGGTAGCTGGAAGTGATTAAGAAAAGTCATCGCAAGGTCATCGAACAAAGCGAAAGCTCCCCTAGGTAACTCTATATACCACTTCATGGCAGGCCCTGTAGGGGTGCGTTGAAATAGTCTCAAACAAACTGAGTCCTGATGTAAGGAATTCAAAGAGCAGCATAGGTGAAACATAGTAATGTGTTCACTCTGATCCTCTCCCGGTTTGCCCTCGAACTTAGGTATGTTCGAAGGAAGCTTGGTAGGGACAGCCCGCCAAGCCAGGTCATGAGCCACAGGATCGTTCGTCAATCTCGATAAGTCAGGAAGATTGAGCATCGCAAGGAAAGGGAGCCTAGGATGATGAGGTTGATGGATCGCTCCCTGATTCATATAGGGCTGATTACCACCATGGCCTTGGCCATAGTGCCCTTCTCCCATATGACCCGTATATGGTGGCGTGGAAGCACCATAGTGCGGTGGACCTTGACTAGTAGGAGCTACAAAGCCATAATTAGGAGAGTAAGCAGGTTGTTGATACCTGCCCCCATAAGGTGAAGAACCCTGTCCATACTGCATCCCATAGTAGGGTCCATAAGTCATCGCATGCGATGCCCCATGAGACACTCCGTAGGTAGGAAGATACGCTCCAGAAGTAGGGATATACATACCGAAAGTAGGGATATACACCCCGGAAGTAGTAACATGATCTCTAGAAGTATGAACATAGCCTCCCGAAGCAAAGAGCGGTATGTAAACCTGAGACACAATCGATTTAGTAACCGCAGTACAGACCTGACTCATAGCCATGTGTCGGCTCGAAGGACCACACGAATAAGGTGGAGGATGTACATTTGAAGAACTAGGGACCGAGGACGAAGGAATCTGAGTAATAATATATGTGCTATCGCCTATCGTCACTCGTCTTGGATATGGTATCCTAATCGGATCACTAACCCTAGACCTAGGAGGGATATGTGATGTAACTTCCACCACTGGGATGGAAGGTGCAATGTGACTAGTGCTCCCAAACCTCTCCGCATGGTAAGGAATGAGAGTGCCCCCAGGCATAGTGTTAGGCTTGAATTCGGATTCAACATGAAATGCCAAATCATGTGTAGGGAAACCAGACATAGCATAACTACCATAGCTAGTGCTGGCGGGTTCAAAATGAGTCTCGGCGTCCTCCAGCATTCCATACAGTAACACATCAATGGGGAATCAACCCTAGAGTGAGTAGGTCTATCATGCATGGTTCCTATCTCAGAAATCACAAGACCTAACTCAGCCAATTCGGGTGAAGGATCGTAAGTAGGAGTAATTTCCCCATCATCTACACGGATAGGAGAAGGTGGTTCAGGAATACCTTCTAAATGGTCTCCCATGGTGTGTGAATCAATGTGTGAAATAGTCTGCCTGGATTGTCTAGGTCTCTCTCCCAAAGGAGGAGGAGAAGTGGAAGGTGGAAGTCCTGCTAAACGACGAGAATGGCGAGGAGCCGCACCCGAATCCATAATGACTCAAAAAATAGAAAAGAATCTCTATTTACTTAAACCCTGGGCCAACTATCATGCACAGAGCAATCACTAATAAAATCTAAAGCCAAATGAAGGCAAACAAGGGCTGGATAAATGAGCTCCTGAATGAAGCAGGTATGTCTCGCCTAAGAGAGGCTTGAGACTCCCATACACAACAAGTGGAGGTACGTAACCAATTATTGTGGCCCTAAGCTTCAACGCGTAAAGCAACTGTTCTGTCCGACCGCAACTTGGCCGGGACACCCGTAGAATAACCCTTGCAAAGTACCCCCTCGATATCCTAGGTAAGGCTACTAAGGTCACCTCAATATAATCAATGCTCAGGCGGATAGTCGCAGGTGGGATTGACCATATGGGCAGGGTAGCAAAGCCCGAAACTCTCGAAAGAGCCCCTAGATACAAATACAATCCTAGAAATATCTCCGGTGCTACTCATTTATGACTAGAAGTCATCCCAATCAATAACCGCTCACACTGCCTCGTGCTTAACTCCCTTTTGAGAGGAGGATCCTGAGAAACACTGGTTATACCAAGGATTTCACACACTAACGTGGATAGACACATACATGTTGTTGTTTAGTGATCTTGGAGAATAACTTACAATGAACTATTCCAAGATCCTAAAACCTAAGCTTGTTGGTGCACCCTAGAAAAGAAAAGAGTGTAATTCATTTTAATTTAGCGTTGATTTTA
>LPNX010219249.1:249710-294554 GCA_001517045.1 Pseudotsuga menziesii
TGAACGTGCAACTAATGGTGTTATGACACAACATGAAGTAAAATGCACACCTAACAATCAATGCAAATGCATTGTGTCCATGAAAACAGGGTATGCTACTATGTGAAATGCACAATTTTATTCAAATGATTAATGCAATCTTTTCCTATATGAAGTCCTAACTAGTACTCCAAATCAAATCTAATGCAAGTACAATGCAAAGATGCAAAATGTAATGCATGATGATAAGCAAATGTTTTTGGATTTTTTGAAATAACATGAGATGCAAGAAGCAAAAGAATGATTCTACGAGCCCTAGACTCTGCAAGCACACACAAATAGCACTCAAGCAAAGAACTAAGGTAAAATAACTCTAATGCACTAATCTCAAACAAAAAATAAAAAATGGCATGACAAGAACCTTCTTAAAAAAAATTTAGCCTAAAAAAAACGTTTCTGGTCAGAAACAGAGGTCTAAAC
Organism: Pseudotsuga menziesii; assembly: GCA_001517045.1. Lineage (NCBI taxonomy): Eukaryota > Viridiplantae > Streptophyta > Pinopsida > Pinales > Pinaceae > Pseudotsuga > Pseudotsuga menziesii. The sequence continues at coordinate 250,170 of LPNX010219249.1, forward strand.
AGACTCAGGCAGTGCCAAAGGAGACTCAACAAATATCAACATTCACCCAGCAACCAATTAACTCCCACAAAAAGGAAAAAACAAGGGCATACGCGACTGTTCGTAGTAAACCCGCGTGTATACGTGAAAATCGCAGAGAAACCCGTGTTTATACGCGACTGTGTATTAAAAACTCGTGTACAGGAAGAAAGGTGCATAAACTCAAGGAAAACAGATAGGCTGAGACAAACTTCACACCAATCAGACACTACCAGGCATACATGCCCCCAGACCCGACACAAAACAAGAGAGAAAAAGCAATTCAAATGTATTGAATGCCGATAACACAACCCCCAAAGGACAACTACTAGGAACTCCCCAGCGGAGTCGCCAATTCTGTTACGGAGAGAAATTCCTATGGCTTGGGGTACCACAATAGACAGCTTGACTCTAGAAATCAATCCTTTCCAATATGCAATAGAAATTAAATGTCTAACACTAAAGGATCAGACCTCATACCTTATTCCGGACGGTTAAAGTAGATCCCCATTGAGCTTTCCAACTTCAGCTTGAATTGATAGATTACTTCCTCAACAACAAGTAAACAATACAAGCATTCTATATATCATGGTGTTAGATCTATTCTAGCATATATAATCAATAATGTATAAGCATTTGACATAATCCCATGGATAAAATATTCATTCAAACACACATTATTGGATAGGAAAAGATATTTCTATTAATATAAATCAGAGATTACAAGATACAACCTCTGACGGCACGTCTGCGAACCAGAGAAACTGAATCCCCCACTTGGGCCTCCACCACCTCAATCCTCCATCTCTCGATAGCAAGCTCACAAGAAAAAGGCAAGCTTGGGAAGAACACACTAGTGCTCCAAGGGACAAAGGGATGCAGACTCAAGCGTAAGTTCCAGCAACAATGGACTATAGTTTCTTTGCTCTCAATTCTCTCTTCTTTCCTTCAATGTACCAAGGGGTTCCTTTTATAGCTTTTCAAAGGGGTAATGAAAGGTCGAATCCGAGTGATCTCAAGGAATAGGGAAGGCCAGGAGTCAAATGAGTCGGATCCATGTAAAGGAAAACTCCAAAAGGATTTGGATTATGTACACATCCCGATGTACGTAGTTTTAGTGGTCAAACCCGTGTATATATGCGCTTATAGGTTTAAAAGTCACGTGTATCATTTGTCACATGTTTTTAGGGATGATCAAGGAAACATAAAAGGACAAAAAATGGTCCATGGGGTCTAAGGAGTCTGCAACAGGACAGGGGAAGGCCATACAAAGTGTGATCCACCTAGAGTGGTGAAATCAGCTATAACAAGCGTGCTCGACAATCTTTTCATTCTTTTAGGAGTCAAAAAAGAGATTAACAGAAACTCTGTAATGGCTAGTCAAGCAAGGAGGAAGTGTTCGATGTATGAAAAGAGGTTATGTTGTGAACATGGCTGATTATGAATAATAGTAAAATATTGGTGGGGCATCTTTGTGGGACGATGGATGCCAAGTGAAAATAAGGCCAATTTTGCAGTATGGATGGAGTGGGTGGCTCATGAATATGCCAATACATACAAGGGGTCATTCTCATGGTGACACACAAATCGAGGTGACTTCGATAAATGGCATAGAAAGCATAGGGAGGGAGGGAGTCTAGTAGGTCATTTATCCACCCAAGATATTTTTGCATAGTGGTGGAAGCTTCCTATCCTTATAGAGGACTATCCATACGTGAATATGGACTACCAGGGAATATGTAGAGGCCTTGACCTCTAAGACATGTATGGGGACCTGATGGTACGTATACATGACGCTTTGTGGTTGCAATCATATATATTTTACTAGCATTGTGGTAGCTAGATCATGTGTGTGACATACTGTGTGCATGTGTAGATGTGGTACCACACCCTCTAGCGGGGTATTAGTGGTGCAGGGGCAGGGTGGAGAGGTTATATCCACCCACTCACGGGAAGAGGAGGCAACAAAGTGCTACAATATACTCACTGCGTCTGGACGTGGAGTGACTACTGGAGGGGGTCACCAAATCATGGTAAAATTGATGTAAAACAAGAAATAAAAACTATGATACAAGGGGACTCATGGTGAGTGAATTCAAGCATAGAACCTCTTGAAGTAGAGCCCATTGTGAGGATTATTCAGGCCATCAGAGTCATTGACGGATGACATATGGGACATACCACATGGAATAAAACTTCCCTTTCCCTAGCTTATCATTGGTTTGGTCATAGACGAGGACTAGGTCCCCCTCGCTAAAGGTGTGTGGGTGGACATGGGAGTCATAGTGGGACTTCGACTGTGTCTTAGACACTTCGATCATTTGGAGAGTAGCACAATGGTCCTCATTGGTCTATTCAAGCATAAGTAGGCGTTGATCTAATAGTGAAGTATCAGATAGAAGTTCGACGACAAAGAAGAACGACATAATCTGGCATTCAATGGGAATAACCAATTCCACACCATGGACTAAGTGAAATGGGGTCAAACCAGTGGCAGTTTTTGTCGATGTCCGGTAGGCCCAGAGGGAGGAAAAGAGAAAGTGGTACTAGTTGGATTTGTGTTTTTCCACCATTCGTTGGAGCATCATTTTGAGGATCTTGTTAACAACCTCAACTTGGCCAATTCCATGAGGATAATAAGTGAAGGAATACTGGTTTTCAAAATTCAACATGGCTGAGACCTCTTCCCAAACAACGTCCTCAAAATGATAACCTTCGTATGATACTAACTATTGGAGGACACCAAAACAAGTGATGACGTGGTTGACACTAATCATTGTAGTATCAGCCTTACAGTTGAACGTAGGCATGGCCTCAACCCATTTGGTGAAAAAATCAACGACCACAATGATGGATTTATGGTTGCTAACTGAAGAAGGGTTACAAGTCATGAAGTCTGTTATAGCTTGTTTTTGCTTCTCATTTTTAATGCATTTGCTTATGTTTTGAAGCTTGTTTTTGTTCATTTCTTTTAAAAAATTTGATTCTTAGGTTAGTTTAAATCTTTTTCTTTAATTTTCATGTTTGTATTTAAGTGATTTCATAGTTTTATTTTTCCAATTTTGGTTTAATTTATCAAAATTCATAGTTAAGGGGCTTATAGAATGTTTATATGAATTAAAAGGTCCTAAAAATATCATAAAGTTTTGATCTAGGTCATTTAACCAAAGTTAAACCATTGTTATGAGTTGTATTTTTGAAAATCATTGAAACAAGTTTTCTTGTAGCGCAAGCCTGAAAAAGTTACACACGCGCGCTACAAGAAAACTGCGTTGTTCGAAAATCATGATTTTGGTTCAAATTTTTGGAAATTTGCACAAATGAGAGGTCATTCATTCATTGATACATGTTCTCGTCCAAAATGATTATTGTGACAGGTGTTAATACTTCAAGCAAGTCATCATTAGGGTAAGTTGCGGTGGTCTAGTGCAGAGTAGTGGAGTAATGATAATTAACCATGATGAGGCAAATTCGCCTTGAATTACACATCTCCTGAAGCGCATGAAGATCATATGAGTTCGTGGCAAAGTGTTAGCAGTTTGTAATCAAGTTTTGAAGCAGGTCGAAAATTTAGGGATTTGAGGGGTGACTGTTTGAAACTATCATGGTGGTTAGAGGAGGTTTAAAGAATAAGATTGGACACCTAGCAGATAGAAGCACGTGATTCTAGCAGCTGAATTCAATATTCTAATAGGTAGGCTACGAATTGTTCTCATATTCCTTTTATTTGGGTTTTCATTGACAGAAGATCAATTAGGGAATTAAATGAAGAATGGTAGTATATAAACCTAATTGATACTGAATGTTGAATTTTCTCTGTCAAGAAAATTAAAATACTTCTCAGCCTAAGTGACAAAGTCCAGTTTGGGGGTTTGGTTTTCCAGCATAACACTGTCTGCCAAGTTGCCAAGATTTGAATAAGAGTTAGAGTTTGTTTTACTAAAAGAATCAATTTGATAGTCATTTAAAATGAAAAGAAGTGGTAAAACCAATAGAGCTGAACCTTCAGACATGTCCTGGGTTCAGACTTTTCCATACTATGCAAGATTGTTTTTAGAGGCAGGATGGTTAAGATTTTTTGAGAGAATTGATGGGTATCACACAAAAGTCTCTTATAAATTTTCTTAGTGTTTGGATAAAGATATTGTTACTTTTGATACTTTGAAGTTTGAGTTGACCAGAGAATTGTTAGCAGAAGCTACAGGGATCCCAGATGAAGGTGAATACTGGTTTAAAAAAGTGCATTTCACCTTTGATGCATAGAAATAATTACTTTCAGATGTGGTAGCAGATTGGGGTAAAGGAGTACATATTCAAAAATTTAAACCAGAATGGATAGAGCCAATTAAAATCCTGCAAAGTTATATCACTTGTGAAGGGAGATTTGCATTTGTTTTTAAGTATCATTTTAGGTTTTTGCAGCATCTCATCCATGAAGCAAAAATGAATCTTCCATTCTTTTTCTTTAAAAGTTTACAGAAGATGTCTAGCAGGGTGAAGGAGCATCGGGATCACACTAAACAATCTGTGTTTCATCATGGGCTTATAAAACTAGTCATAAGTACTGTACTTTGAAAGAAGGAGAAAACATGGGAATATTTTCTTTTTTGGTCAGGATTTCAAACAGAGAAGGAAGATCAAACTCAGAAAAGATAGTTGAATAAGGGTCATAATTTGGTCAAGAAGATGAAAAAGAGAGTCACAGTTAAGATTGAAGAGGATAATGTACCAGAGAAATCTATGAATCAAGAACATGAAAATGTTGAAGTTGAACAACAGATCAATATTGAGGAATATGAAATTTCAAAGGCAGAAGTGAAAGAAGTAGATCCTGTAGAAGGTAATTTTCATGAAGAACTAAACCAAGAAGTAAAGGAAAATGTGAAAGAACATAAACAAGTTCCTATTACAGTGTAGTCTAAAGATGAGGAAAAGTCATTGTTTGATGAAGCTAGGGTTCATACCGAACAGAAGATACAGACACAGTTTGAAGAAAAGGCAATGTCATGAGGGATAAAAAGAAAATTTGTCCAGCTAGATTCTATCAAACATCAAGGGAAAGTTTTAAGCATGTTAGGAGAAATTGGAACAACTTGGAGGCCCAAGCCTAGACCAAAGAACAAACTCAGATTGAATATGAAGAAACTGTTAAACCCTAAACTAGCTAAAAAGAAGATTACAGTAATTGAAGACTCTTCATCTCAGGTAGAGTTAAAATACAATGAAGATCAAAATGAAAAGGACATGAAGGGTAAAAAGCAAATGGTTTCAGAAAATAAATAAACTTTTACTGAGACCAAAATTTCAGAGATATTTGAGGAAGTACGAAAGAAGGTAATTTTAGACCAGCATCAAAATGATTTAAAGAAACAGGATTCAGTTATATATAAAGCTCTTGTGCAAAGAAAGGAAGGGTTGTTGAGCAATCAACCCAATGCAGTATTGAAGCCAAAGAGTATTCAGAAATCCCTGTGGCCATGACAGACCAGATGGAAGAAGATGAGGAGATTTTTAAGAAGTTGAAAATCCCTTGTATGCTAGAAGAAATGCATCCAATATCAGAAGGGAAGTGCATTGATTCTGAAAATGAAAATTTGCAAAGGAATATCAAACAATACCAATATAAAATTGAGTACCTATAGGAGACAAATGAAGGATTAGTGATTGCCAACGGAAGATTGAGAGAAGATCTAGAAGAGGTAAATAGTCACTATCAAGAATTGATTATAGTTTCTAAGGAGGATTTAAAAAGAAAAAGACAGACTCAAATTCTGTTTATAGAACTACAACAAACTATTCAAGAGCTAACATAGCAGAATCAGGAGCTGACAAAAAGAGTTGAATATTTGGAAGCAGAGCACCAGAAAGCAAGAAGGAAGACTCAAGATTTAGAAGGAATTTCTCTTTTAGCAGAGGCAGCAAAGGACTTGTAAAGTGCTTTAAGAATAGTGGTTATTAGTTAGCTTTTGAAAAAGTTATTTTATTTTTGTATAATGATAGTCTTATTGAACAATTTGGTAGTAGGACTTAAAGGTAGTTTGTTCAGTTATGTAATTGTCTTTAAGAAAACAAGATACAAGTAAGGCTGCGAAAGGACCAAGGGTTCGATTTTTGTTTCAAGGGGAGGATATCAAGCTGTGGTTTATGAGCTAAGTGTAAAAACTCTTATGTATTTTTGAATGACTGAATATGAAATATATGCAACTATAAGCCCTATTTAGCCTATTTGATGGTTTCATTTCTGATTTGTCTAATCACTTAGTTGATATATTCATTTCTTGTTTGAGGTTATTATTCATGAAATGCTTGTTAATTGTGGATGGAATTTAATGTTGTGATTATTGTATTGGGTTTATGTTTTATATCTTATGCATCTTAGTCCTTCAATTTTGCATGATTTAGTGTTTAATTTAGCATTGTGAAGTTTCTACCCTCTTGTTTACAAGATGTACAACCAAAACCCTAAAAACCTATCTTATTTAATTGTGTTTTATGAGATTGTGTTGGCTTGTTCTTCTGTAGTCTGAGAACAATTTCTAGCACTAACATCTTTGGCGCCTTTTCCGGGGATGAAGCTGAAAGCCTACTTTCCCTGGGTTACTCATCATTTAACTGGTTTTGAAAGGTGAACTTAAACCAACAAATTTTAAAAGACTACTTTTCACCAAATATTTCACAGTGGCTACTAAAGGAGTTGGAACAAGAATTAGACCTAGTTCACCTTTACAACTAGGTGTCTCACACCTAGAATAGATTTTGAAAACAACTAGGAAAATCAAAAGGTCTCAGTCATCTCTAGCCCTATGTAACCCTGATCAACCAGACATATCATCACCTTTTTCTGTTCTTAAGGGAGAGGAACAAGATTCATCCTGGTTGAAACCTACAATCATTGTAATTTTCGGATTTTTACTGATCCTCAATATTTCAAGAAAGCAAAGACCTTATCTTCTAGAAAAATCCCTTTATTTCACCTAAAAGTTGGCAATACTCCTTTTCAACCAAGTCCTAGTTAGGTTTTTCCTTCGTCTAAACCAATCAATTTAAAGATGGCAGCCCAAAATCAACCATTAGACATGATGGATCGAATGGTGGCAGCTAGGTATGCACCTCTAGTTTTGCCTCAACCTTTAAATGCTCTTCCAAGTGGAGATTACCAAAAATAATTACATAGGTTTAATGGACAAGGTGAGACTACAACTGAGGAGCACTAGGATGCATTTCTCAGCTATGCTGATAATTAGAATATAGAGGCAAAGGATGTGTGGATGAGGATGTTAGTACAGAGTCTAGATGGAGAGGTCAGAAAATGGTTCAGAGAGTTACCATAAAACTCTATTACTATAATAGAAGAGATTCATGATCTTTTCATGAGACAATGGGGTGATACTAAGGATCACACATATTACATTATTGATTTTGGATCTCTTAGAAGAAAGAAAGATGAAACCATAGCTGATTTTTCAAAGAGGTTCAATAAAATGTATGGCAGAATTCCTGCAGAGATTAAACCTTCTGAAACTTCTGTAAAACTCACTTATGCTAATGCTTTTGATCAAGAGTTTTCCCCACTCTTGAGAGAAAGAGGACCTGTTACTTTACTTAACATGCAGGAGTCAACATTAGAAGTGGAGTCTAATATACTTGCTTCTAATAGACTGAAGGGAAACTCAGCTCAACAAGTATATGATAGAAAGGGTAAGAAAGAGGCAACTCCAGTGATTTCAACATCCCACTCTGCAGAAAGTAAAATTGATCAGATGGCCAAGCTAGTGAAAATCCTAACAGCGAAAGTAAACAAATTGGAATTAGAGAAAAATTCAAATAAACCTGTTCAAGAGGGAGACAAAAACCCTAATAATCAAAATCAATTCAGAAGATAGTTTGCACCTCGTTTCATTCCTAGAGAGAGAAGATACAATGATATACAACGAGAAAGGAGAGAAGTTGAGGATCAAAAGGTGCCACCACCACTTCAGAATAATGTAACTGATGAAGGAGAAATAGAAGAAGAAGAGTTATTTGAGGATCCAGATCAGGATATGAATTATTTTGGAGAACAGTTGATTGAAGGTTTTGTGACTGAGGAGGATTTTTTAAACTCAAAATATTATTGTGCAGATGTGTTTGAAATAGAAAATGATTTGAATTTTGAAGTGACTACTATGACTGCTGATATATATCAGACTAATCCAAAGAAAACCCTAAACTTAAGATTAGGACCAAAACAGGTGATTCAAAATCCGAGGGAAAAGGTAATTATGTCTCCTAAATAGCAGTCTGATCCAGTATTAGAAAAAAAATAGAATCAGGATAAACAAAAGAAAATTATTGAAGTTGAAAAGGTGAACAAATGTATGCAGAATTTTAATCTTGAAAATGAATTGTGCAAAATTATGATCCCTATTCCTTTCACTGAGTTGATAAAGAATCCTTCTTATAAAAATTCAATCTTGAAAATGATTGGTTTAACAAACAGTCAAGTACCCTCCGACAAAGTAAATCTACAAGAGGAAAATCCTAAAATTTTCATTGGATCAGCTTTGGCAGAAAAAACTAAAAATGATGCAAGTGCATATCCTCCTTTTTACATTACTCTAACTATTCATGAGAAAATGATACATAATTGCTTTTTGGATTCAGGATCATCTCATAATCTCATGCCAAAAGTAGTCATGGAGGCTTTAGGGTTGAGCATAACAAAACCTTATCATGACTTGTATGCTTTTGATTCTCGAGCTGTAAAATGTTTAGGAGTGATAAAGGATATGGTAGTTAGTTTAGCTCAGCTACCTATTAAGAGTGTGATTATGGATGTAGTAGTGGCAAACATTACACCTAAGTTTGGAATGCTCCTCTCTAGCTCTTGGGCCAATAAGGTAGGTGGAACTCTACAGATGGACTTAACATATGCAACCATCCCTGTCTTTGGAGGTGAAAACAGAAGGTTGTATGGAGAGCTACAGTTTGCTTATATTGTGACTGATGACAAGAATCCTACAAATCATCCATTGTATGTTGTTGAAAAGGATTTGGGTACTTGTATGTTGCATTTTAGTGATGATAATGATGTTGCTGGTTTATTACAGGTTGAAAAAGAAAAATCAGTCACATGTACTAAGGAATAGGAGGATGAACTTTGGCAAATGTATTTTGATGGATCATCATCTAAAGAAGGTGCTAGAGCAGGAGTTGTTCTGATATCTCCTGGTGGTGAAGTGGTAATATTAATGTATAAGTTGGAATTTATTACCACTAATAATATAGCAGATTATGAGGCTCTGTTGTTAGGTTTGAAAGCTGCAAAAGATCTAGGTATTCAACAAATCTCTCTGTATGGCAACTCCGAGTTAGTTGTTCAGCAGCAAGTAAGGAATAACTATCAAGTAAAACAAGATCTGCTTAAAGTATACAGGAATGAAGTATGGGATATGATGGACAATTTCTTTGTGGCTTTTAATATCACTTATATTCCTAGGGACCATAACCAAACTGTTGATTCTCTTTCCCTAGCAGCCACATATTTCAGGATTCCTAAAACAACACAGCTGAAGTATCCTATTGAGATTAGGTACAGGCCTTCTGTGCCGGACAATATAAAGCAATGGAGAGTTTTTAAAGATGATTTTGAGATAAAAACGTTTTTAGAGCTGATTGGTGAGTTTTCCAATTCCTTAATTGATCAAGAACAAGATGATGAAATTGAGGATTTTGAAGGTGTTGCAGAAAATGAGATTGTAGGTCACAAGATCATTGAGCTGAAAGGTAATTTCATTCCTAAGGGTTTGGTGCCTTTGGAGAGGATTTTTTCGAAGGATGATACCCCTTTAAAACCAGTTATGCAGTATTCAGAAGAAAATGTAATGGATTGTAATATTGGCACTAAGGAACATCCCAGAATGGTGAAGATCTCAAAGACACTCACAACAGAACAAAGAAATAGGTACATCAAATTATTAAAACAGTATGTTGATGTTTTTGCTTGGTCATACAAGGATTTGAAAACATATGATATTAGTATTATACAGCATAAAGTGCCTTTGAAACCAAATGTTAATCCTTTCAGACATAAATTAAGGAGAATCGATCTAGCTTTGTTTCCCATTATAGAGAAGGAGGTTAAAAAATTGTTATATGCTAAGATTATTCTTCCCCTCCAATATTCTTCATGGGTAGCCAATCTAGTACTTGTTAGGAAAAATAATGGTGAAATTAGATTGTGTGTTGATTTTCGAAATCTGAATAAATGTCACTAAAGGATAATTACCCTTTGCCAAAGATTGAACAAATATTGCAGAAGGTGGTTGGTGCACAAAGAATTTCAATGGTAGATGGTTTTTCAGGGTATAACCAAATTGCAATGGGCCCTGATGATAGAGAAAAGACAACTTTTACTACTCCATGGGGTACTTTCATGTACGACAAAATGCCTTTTGGATTAATGAATGCTGGAGCTACCTTTCAAAGAGCTATGGACATAGTTTTTGTGGGAGAAATGGATAAGTTTGTAGTGATCTATTTAGATGATATTACAGTAATTTCGCAATCTGATGATGAACAACTAAAGCACTTAAAACAAACTTTCTTGAAATGTATAAAATATGGTTTGTCTCTCAGTCCCAAGAAGTCACATTTTGCTGTACAAGAAGGTAAGTTGTTGGGTCATTTAGTTTTAGCTGATGGCATAAGGATAGATCCAAAAAAGGTGAAAGAAATTCTGAAAATTAGTTTACCAAGGAGCAAGAAGGATGTGCAATATTTTATTGGAAAAATAATTTTTCTGCATTGGTTCATACCAACTTTTGCTTTAACCATTAAATAGATTACAGCCATGTTGAAGAAGGATCAGGAAGTTAAGTGGACTGCAGAAGCTAAAAATTCATTTGAAAAGACTAAGAAAGCTCTTATGAAAGCACTAGTATTGGTAAGTCCTGAGTTTACAAAGGAATTTTTGACTTTTTCTTTTGCATCAGAGGATACTCTAGCTGTTGTTTTATTGCAGAAGAATAAGGATGGACTTGAACAACCAATTTCATTTTTCAGTAAGACCCTCAGAGACTCAGAGCTAAAGTAGAACACTTTAGAGAAGCAGGCTTACTCATTGGTAAAGGCATTAAAGTTTTTCATAATTTATTTTTTACATTCCAAAGTCATTGCTTATGTTCCTAATGCTGCCATTAAGGATGTTTTGACCCAACCTGAGAGCGAGGGAAAAAGAGGGAAATGGATTGCAAAAATAATGGAATATGATGTGTACATTAGACCTACAAAGCTAGTAAAGGGACAAGGTTTCACTAAATTGTTAGCTGATTCAAATTTCCAAGCTTTAGGTCTACATCTCATGGCAGAACAACTAGCACAGGAAGAATTTCAAGAAGAGCAGGAGAAAGAAAAAATTATGGACCACTATGCAGAATCCACATGGTATGCATATATTGTACACTTTATTTTGTATTTACAATGTCCAGAACATCTAGACAAGAAAGTTTCTAGGTCTTTGAAGTTGAAAACTACTAAATATTGTTTGATAGAACAACAACTAATTTGGAAAGATCCAGGGGGTATTTTACTTGGATGTTTGGATAAGCCAGAAATTGAAGAAGTAATATTTGAATCACATGAAGGTGTTTGTGGGGGACATAAGTATTGGAAGGAAATATCTTATAAAATTCTGAGAGCCGGATACTATTATCCTTCTTTATTGTCCTATGTATATCAGCAGGTAAGAGCATATATCCCTTGTCAGAAGTTTGCTAGTAAGCAAAAGTTGCTATGATTACCATTAAAGTCAATTACAGTAAATGCCTCATTTCAGCAGTGGGGTTTGGACTTCATAGGAGAGATAAATCCTTCCTCTTTGGGGTAGCATAAATGGATTTTGATTGCTACAGATTTCTTTACTAAATGGGTAGAAGCTATTCCCACAAGAAATGCAACAGACAAGGTAATTATAGATTTTATTCAGGAAAATATTCTTAGTAGATTTGGATGTCCCAAGAAGTTATTGATTAATAATCCTCAAGCTTTTAATTCTAAAGCTATGGTGGCATTCTGTGAAAAGAATGGGATTATTTTGAAACACTCAACACCTTATTATCCTCAGGGAAATGGGTTAGCTAAGTCAACTAATAAGAGTATTATTCAGAGTATCAGAAATTTATTGAAGCAGAATAAATGATCATGGGATTCAATGTTAAAATATGCATTATGGGAAGACAAGATAACAGTTAAAAATGCAATTGGAACTTCTCCTTTCCAATTGGTATATGGTATTGATGTAGTGTTTCCTGTCCAACTTGGTATTCCAGTGATGAAATTTTTTCAAGATTGTCTAGAAGAACCTAGTGATATTCAAAGAAGATTTTATGCACTGATAGAGTTATAGTAGAAACGGGAAATAGTAGAGGAAAAAGCTCAGTTGTATAGGACAAAGATCAAAGAAAGGTTTGATAGAAAGATCAAAGATAACACTTTTTCTAATGGAGATATGGTTTTGAGATGGGATGCTAGAAAGGAGCAGAAAGAAAAGCATGACAAGTTTGATAATCTATGGTTTGTCCCTTTCATAGTATCAAAAGTTCAGGAGAATAATACTTTTGTGTTACAGACTTTGGATGGTGAGGAATTGTCTAATCTAGTTAATGGACATTTCCTCAAACATTTTTACAGTTTTTGAGGTAGATATTGGACTTTCATTGTATATACCGGTGTGAATAACAGAATAAAGATTCCACGACCCAATGGAATTTTTGCAGATTAGCAGGTAGTTGCAGTTACATCACAGAAGGCACCGATCTATAGGTTCTTGAAGCCTCATAGGGAGGACTTCATCCCGCAGCAGGAGCCAGATGTTATAGCCTGTTTTTGCTTCCCATTTTTAATGCATTCGCTTATGTTTTGAAGCTTGTTAATTTCTTTTAAAATTTTTTATTCTTAGGTTATTTTAAATCTTTTTCTTTAATTTTCATGTTTGTATTTAAGTGATTTCATAGTTTTATTTTTCCAATTTTGGTTTTATTTATCAAAATTCATAGTTAAGGGGCTTATAGAATGCTTATATGAATTAAAAGGTCCTAAAAATATCATAAAGTTTTGATCTAGGTCATTTAACCAAAGTTAAACCATTGTTATGAGTTGTATTTTTGAAAATCATTGAAACAGGTTTTCTTGTAGCGCAAGCCTGAAAGAGTTACACATACGCGCTACAAGAAAATCGCGCTGTTCGAAAATCATGATTTTGGTTCAAATTTTTGGAAATTCGCGCAAATGAGAGGTCATTCATACTTGGTTAATGGATTTGATATGTGTTCTCGTCCAGATTGATCATTGTGACAGGTGTTAATAATTCAGGCAAGTCATCATTAGGGTAAGTTGTGATGGTCTGGTGCAGAGTAGTGGAGTAATGATAATTAACCATGATGAGGCAAATTCGCCTTGAATTACGCATCTTCTGAAGCGCATGAAGATCATATGAGTTCGTGGCGAAGTGTTAGCAGTTTGTAATCAAGTTTTGAAGCAGGTCAGAAATTTAGGGATTTGAGGGGTGACTGTTTGAAACTATCATGGTGGTTAGAGGAGGTTTAAAGAATAAAATTGGACACCTAGCAAACAGAAGCACATGATTCTAGTAGTTGAATTCACTATTCTAACAGGTAGGCTGTGAATTGCTCTCATATTCCCTGTATTTGGGTTTTCATTGACAGAAGATCAATTAGGGAATTAAATGAAGAATGCTAGTATATAAACCTAATTGATATTGAATGTCGAATTTTCTCTGTCAATAAAATTAAAATACTTCTCAGTCTAAGTGATAAATTCCAGTTTGGGGGTTTGGTTTTCCAACATAGCATTGTCTGTCAAGTTGCCAAGATTTGAATAAGAGTTAGAGTTTGTTTTACTGAAAGAAGCAATTTGATAGTCATTTAAAATGAAAAGAAGTGGTAAAACCAATAGAGCTGAACCTTCAGACATGTCCTGGGTTCAGACTTTTCCAGACTATGCAAGGTTGTTTTTAGAGGCAGGATGGTTAAGATTTTTTGAGAGAATTGATGGGTATCACACGGAAGTCTCTTATAAATTTGCTCAGTGTTTGGATAAAGATATTGTTACTTTTGATACTTTGAAGTTTGAGTTGACCAGAGAATTGTTAGCAGAAGCTACATGGATCCCAGATGAAGGAGAATACTGGTTTAAAAAATTTCCTTTCACCTTTGATGCACATAAATACTTACTTCAATATGTGGTAGTAGATTGGGGTAAAGGAGTACATATTCAAAAATTTAAACCAGAATGGATAGAGCCAATTAAACTCCTGCAAAGTTATATCACTTGTGAAGGGAGATTTGCATTTGTTTTTAAGTATCATTTTAGGTTTTTGTAGCATCTCAGCCATGAAGCAAAAATGAATCTTCCATTATTTTTCTTTAAAAGTTCACAAAAGATGTCTAGCAAGGTGAAGGAGAATCAGGACCACACTAAACAATCTGTGTTTCATCATGGGCTTATAAAACTAGTCATAAGTACTGTACTTCGAAAGAAGGAGAAAACATGGGAATATTTTCTTTTTTGGTCAGGATTTCAAACAGAGAAGGAAGATCAAACTCAGAAAAGATAGTTGAATAAGGGTCATAATTTGGTCAAGAAGCTAAAAAAGAGAGTCACAGTTAAGATTGAAGAGGATAATGTACCAAAGAAATCTATGACTCGAGAACATGAAAATGTTGAAGTTGAACAACAGATCAATATTGAGAAAAATGAAATTTCAAAGGCAGAAGTGAAATAAGTAGAGCCTGTAGAAGCTACTTTTCATGAAGAACTAAACCAAGAATTAAAGGAAAATGTGAAAGAATAGAAACAAGTTCCTACTACAGTGCAGTCTGAAGATGAGGAAAAGTCATTGTCTGATGAAGCTAGGGTTCATACCGAACAAAAGATACAGACATAGTCTGAAGAAGAGGCAATTTCACGAGGGATAGAAAGAAAAGTTATCCAGCTAGCTTCTATCAAACATCAAGGGAAAGTTTTAAGCATGTTAGGTGAAATTGGAATAGCTTGGAGGCCCAAGACTAGACCAAAGAACAAACTCAGATTGAATATGAAGAAACTGTTAAACCCTAAACTAGCTAAAAAGAAAATTACAGTAATTGAAGACTCTTCATATTAGGAAGAGTTAAAATACAATGAAGATCAAAATGAAAAGGACATGAAGCGTAAAAAGCAAATGGTTTTAGAAAATAAATCAGCTTTTAATGAGACCAAAATTTCAGAGATATTTGAGGAAGTTCGAAAGATGGTAATTTTAGACCAGCATCAAAATGATTTAAAGAAACAACATTCAGTTATATCAAGCTCTTGTGCAAAGAAAGGAAGGGTTGCTGAGCAATCAACCCAATGTAGTATTGAATCCAAAGAGTATTCAAAAATCCCTGTGGCCATGACAGAGCAGATGGAAGAAGATGAAGATATTTTTAAGAAGTTGAAAATCCCTTGGATGCCAAAAGAAATGCATCCAGTATCAGAAGGGAAGTGCATTGATTCTGAAAATGAAAATTTGCAGAGGAATATCAAACAGTACAAATATCAGATTGAGTACTTGCAGGAGACAAATGAAGGATTAGTGACTTCCAATAGAAGATTGAGAGAAGATCTAGAAGAGGTAAATAGCCACTATCAGGAATTGATTACAGTTTCTAAGGAGGATTTAAAAAGAAAAAGACAGACTCAAAGTCTGTTTATGGAACCAAAACAAACTATTCAAGAGCTAACACAACAGAATCAGGAACTGATAAAAAGAGTTGAAGATTTGGAAGCAGAGCACCAGAAAGCAAGAAGGAAGACTTAAGCTTTAGCAGGAATTGGTCCTTTAACAAAGGCAGCAAAGGACTTGTAAAGTGCTTTAAGAATAGTGGTTATTAGTTAGTTTGTGAAAAAGTTATTTTATTTTTGTATAATGATAGTCTTATTGAACAATTCGTTAGTAGGACTTAAAGGTAGTTTGTTCAGTTATGTAACTATCTTTAAGAAAACAAGATAAAAGTAAGGCTGAGAAAGGACCAAGGGTTCGATTTTTTTTGCAAGAGGAGGCTATCAAGCTGTGGTTTATGAGCTAAGTGTAAAAACTCTTTTGTATTTTTGAATGACTGAATATGAAATATATGCAACTATAAGCCCTATTTAGCCTATTTGTTGGTTTCATTTTTTATTTGTCTAATCACTCAGTTGATATATTCATTTCTTGTTTGAGGTTATTATTCATGAAATGCTTGTTAACTATGGATGGAATTTAATGCTATGATTATTGTATTGGGTTTATGTTTTATATGTTATGCATCTCAGTCCTTCAATTGTGCATGATTTAGTGTTTGATTTAGCATTGTGAAGTTTTTACCCTCTTGTTTACAAACGGTACAACCAAAAGCCTAAAAAACTTGTCTTATTTAATTGCGTTTTATGAGATTGTGTTTGTTCTTCTGTAGTCTAAGAACAGTTTCTGGCACTAACAAAGTCAATTTCCCATTTTCATAATGGACCGACGTGACAATAGGATGTAGCGGCGGAAGAGGTGTCCTTGATTTTGGAGCAAAGAGCTCGCAATTGCGACCGTGTTTAATTGCATGGATGCAATCAACAAATATAATGGGCAAAAAATTAACCGATGTGGAGGATATTTTGGGCGGTGGCCAAACCAAAGAGGTGGCCACCATAGGATCCACTATGACAGTCATTCAGGACATTTTCAGCTTCATTGTGGGTGAGGCAACGATGCAATATGGTATCGACACCATGGCGATATAAGACATCACCAATAAGGAGATATCTAGTAACTTGGTGTTGGGTGTCATTTGGATCCAAGTGTAATATCTTCAACTACCCCAGTTTTAGTTGATATATTAACCTTGATTGTTGGTAAAATGTTAGACATGTTACCCTCTTTAAAGGCGTCAAGTGTCAGAATTGGGTTTTTAAACCAGTCGACACTTCCACGGATGAAGTCTTTCACTTTAACGAAGTATTGATCCAACGACAAAGAAGGTTCATCGAGGATGAAAAAGGAGCGATGGTGCATATCATGCCAAGGATACTTAGGATTCAAAATAGATTCAAGAATCTCCTCGTCATTGTGAATGCAACGTGCAGATAGATCATATGGATCTTCCACAACCGAGGAGGGGGAAGAACTAATAGAGCTAGAGATCGTGTAGATGGTGTTGGTTGTGTTCAAGGAATATCCTCAAGGATGGTAATGTTGGACTCAGGGGAATGCATGTGAAGGTCACTAAGGAGCGACCAGTTCTCGTGAAAGTCTGGGAAATGGTGTGAATAATGACCATATTGGCCACAAATTGCACATGGGTGGTTGGTTCGAAACAACTTGTTCTTAACTGTAGGTAAGGCTAGAACAATGAAAACTGGGATTTCGTCGGTCTCAGCTACAAAGAGAATGTGCGTGTGAAGGATAGGAAAATAAGGACAATTCTATGTCACAAGGTCTTTGACATCGCATAAAGTACATGTAGGAAAAGGATGAGGTTCTGTCATTGCTTTGGGTTCCTTTCCCTCAATATTCTTCTTTGGAGGAGGGGTAGGAGTAGAGATAGGAGTAATATTTTGTGTACCAAGAGGTGGGTGCAACATCATCTCAATAGGTTGGACAGGAGTCAACAAAACTTGTGGAGTCGAGGTGTAATGTCCCCAACCCTCCGACCGGCGAAGAGGACACTACTGTAATACTATCTACCAGGGAAACTAGCCCCATGAACATAAAATGAAATGCATTAAAGTAATAACATGCACAGATGCATAAATGTTTAACACACAACAGAAGCAAATCCATTCCATTAAATTCACATGTTCATTGTAATTCATTATCAAATGTAAATGCAGAGATTTAAACACAAGAATAATTATCTTATGAAGAAGATCATCCTGCAACCAGCTATGTCGCTCCAACGTTTCACCCAACCATAGGCCAGTGTGCTCCTTAATCTCTCAACAACACTGCCACCCCTGAGCTGGGCATGATTCCCATAAGGAATAAGGAAACTAAGCAGGCTCACACATAGCCAAAGATATGTTAAAACTTAGCCAAGCCAAAGCTATGTTTGGGTTTATTAGGCTACCAAAGGGATGGAAAGGATTGGTTGCTAAGCTAGTGAGCTCAATCATAGAGCTATAGACACCTACATAAGATCTAACTTGGATTTCCCAACGCATACACACCCAAATCAAGGAATCATCCCCTTCTCTACCATACAGTCCCTCATGCTATGCATTCCCTTCAAGTGTTGTTCAGGATGTGCAGTAAGGAATAATCAGCCCTTAAGATCCCTGAGTGAGGTTCCTTCACACACTAGGTTTATCAAGCTGTTCAAGCCCATTTCCACTCCCGATTCAACACAGACCAAAGCACAAAGGCATACACAACAATGTACACAATTTCTGGGTTGAGGAAAACGATTTGGAAACAAAATTAATAGCCAAGGTGGGTGGAAAAAACCCCCTAACAACAATTCATATCCCAGGGACATTTTGGCCCTAACGTGGCCAAAAAAAAATTCAATACACAATAATTATAGTGATGGTCATGGACAAAAACGTTCTGGAAGCTAGAATCAGAAATGGCAAGTGGGTAAAACCACCCTAGGAGCCAAAATTGATTTTTATCTTGGAAAATGGTGGAAAATGCAACCAAAATTGTGGGTAAGGAAACCCAAACACAAACCATTACAAAAACGAAATTCTTAGCCTGAGGAAAAATAAAGAAACGAATGCCCCCGTGAGAGAAAATATACACAACAAACCCAAAAACAAATTTCTCACACATAAAAACTTCCAAACCTTTGAGAGAGCCCCAACGTGGATGACTGATGATGAGGAAAAGGCTCAAAAGCCCCAAATCATGAATGAGAACACACAACAGGCAAAATCATGAAGGTAAAAACAAGTCCCAAGCTTCACTGCATGAGGAAAATGAAGAACATGGGTGTATGGCCAAATGGACATGCATTTTGGGTGTTTTCTTGTGCCAAAATTCAAAAACGTTTTTCCCCAAAAATGGGTTTTCTCCCAATTCAAATTTCCTTCCCATACTCTTCCCATCCCCATGCAATAACTACTTCAACCAATTTCTAGTAGAATTAAATGATTGGGTGAATGAGACAAGAAGGTAGTTGACTATTTCATGGGTTCTCCCTTTGACATTTGGATTTTCCCCATTGGCCCCAAAGGTTAAATATCCCCCCCCTTATCCTTAGGAAATCATGCCCCCATCTCATTATTTGTTGCATAGACATAGCTGGTTGGGGTTTTTAATTAAATTTCATATTTACATGATGCCAAAATTATAATGTGTTGGCTAGCACGAAATACCATCGGCAACGATTTTAATCGCCAAAACATAAAACATTAAATCGATGGTGGGGATTTTGCCTTTAGCTCCACACCATGATTAATTACAATATATACATAATATACACTTAATGGAAATGGGGTTAAAACCAGGGTGTTACACAGGGGAGGGGTAGGTGGATCGTGGTACCACACAGGAATACCCAAAGTGACACCAGGAAGGTTGAGAGTAGCCATGACAAGATTACTCATGATTTCGGATGGTGGAAAGAGGAAGGGAATCGTGTGGACTGGGAGTGAACCCAAATAATTTCTCGAGGTCTGAGGTTGAGGTTGTGATTGCAGTTGTGAGGAGTTCAGAACACTACCAGATGTGATAGTCCACAAATATGATATAATAGATGATGAAGGCAGAGGTGGTAAAGACAAAAAGTTGTTCATCATAGGAGCATTGGAAAATAATCCCAGGCCAGCAGAAGGCAGGGAAGGTATGGACATGATGTCGATGGTAGTGTTGATAGTAGGAAGGACATGTTATGGTGTTTCCAGTCCCTTTGGATCATAGTACATCGGTTGGTCGATGTTCATGATCTTCCCATCACGAGGGAACATCAAGAGTCGACAGACGATAGATGTAAGGACTCACATTGCATACATATAACTACATCCTAGGAGGAGGTTGTAATCGAGTTGGGCATTGAAAACCTCAATGTCAATCAACATTTTTTTTCCAGTTAACTCAACAGGGACATTCATAAGGACACCCTGGGGTTTAGGGACACAACGATCATAGGCACGAAGAGCAGTGGAAGAATGTTAAAGGGTTGGGGATCCAAGTTTATTCCAAACAAAGGTTGACATAACACATGTGGATTCCCTCTCATCAATGATGCATTGATGAATAACTAAATTCTGAATCGTGAATGGAACTTGAAAGGCAACAGATGATGGAATCTAATTCTCTCCTTGATCTAGGTCGAAGGTGATCAACCTAGAATCAGAGGTATCAATGACACATAACATGGATAACAAAACTTTACATTGCGAAGGCAAAGTTTTGAGAACTTCAAGAGAGAACATGGTCATGGGAGATTGGGCCAATTCGTCAACAATACTATAGTTAAGCGCAGCTCTGGAAGTGGTGTTGTTCGCAACGTGAAACAATGGGAACTATGAGACTTTAGAAGTCTCATCTGTGGGGGGTCTCAAAAAATGCAGACGGGTCGATAGACTCCATGGTAGATGTTGCAGATGGGTCAACAGTTTCCATGGTGGAACCATATTGGTTTCTTCAATTCTAGAGGTTGAGATCAAACGATAACATCATGAGGTGATGGACACTAGGATCAATGGGTTGAGCTGTAGAAGTGGTTGCAAGAATTTGTGGGGAAAAGGGCTTGGTTGCACCCATTCCTTGGTGTGGTAGGGGGTTTGGGAGTACCATAGGTGGAGGACCTGGTGGTGCTGGGTTTGGTTGAGCTGAAGCAACCGCATTGAGGTCACATTGATTATCATTTTGGAGTAAATGATGGACGCAATTCAAGTGAGGAAACTGATGGGTATAATGGTCGTAAGTGTTAGAGTTGGAGCATACATGGTTAGCATGTAATTGTGGGTCCTTCCTAGGTCTAGCAGGATGCTGTGGATTTTGTGCAAGGGGTTCGACTCCATTATTGTTCGGAGGGTTGGCTTGTTGGCCACCTCCTTGAGGCTAGTTGTTTCCCCAATTCCTAACTCTTTTATTCCTTGCCTGCCCTTGTTGGTTGTTATGGGTGGGTTGGTTAGGGAGGTTTTACTGTACGTAGACCTATCCTGGGGGAGCAAAACGAGTTGGGGCCAAAGCTGGAGTGGGTTTCACTGATGGTGGGTAATATGTAGGAGGAGCTGGTGGAGATGCAAAGATAGTCATTTTTCCATTACACGAGTGTGTCGAACAAGTCGATCTGTGGACATGAGGAGCTGGTGCATGAGCCGCATAAGAAAGTGTGGCTCTGGACTGAGTCGTTATGCATGAATAATTAAGGGTGTAACCTGGTTGAGAAACACTTTGGGTGTTACCAGAATGGGGTGGCATTGAAGGATAGGTCAGGTAAAAGTGAGGATGGTGGTTAATAAAGCCGATGAATCCATCAACAACATGGGATTCCCCCTGTGTATCTCGACATGAGTAGCTAACACATGGAGCATCGGGTATAATGGTATACAAGTAGCCCGATTAGGCATATATGAGATCAAACTATTGTTCCTTTAGGATGGCTTCCTCCTCGGTTTATGGGAAATTAGATGCAACATCCATAGCGATGGGGGGAAGTAAGGTTTTGAGAAACCAATCTATGAATATTTTAGCATCTAACCGGATCTTACACAAATGACGACGACATCATCATTCATGGATATGATCTGTGATATGGGTAGCTTTGTTTTGTCTATAAGATAATATAATTTCCACACTCTCATCATATAGAATGGGTAACTAGAAGTATTGTAGAAACATTAAGGAGAATGAGGAAAAGTCCAGGTAGGTGACATGAGGTAGTTTGATGTACCACTTGGCCGCAACAATTGTGAGTGTGCATTGGAATAACCACAATCGAACATAATCACCCACTATGATGTTAGATTAACACCATAAGTGGAAAGACATGATGTGATTTTGGGGGTCCTCTCCCACCTTTCCCTCAAACTTAGGGATGTTTGAGGGTGTTTTGGTAGGCATAGGAGGCCAAAGTGGGTTATGACGAATGGGGTCATTGGTCAATCGTTCCAATTCAGGCAAGTTGAGACTATCCATAAAAGGTATACTAGAACCGAAAGTGGATCAGGAAGGGCTAGCAATGTTATCGGTACCGGTAGGAATGTAGTTCCCATGGTTGAATGGGGGTGGATAAGGTTTACTTCCAACAGTAGGAATAGTCACTAGTATGGTAGAAATAGCTGGAATATACATGGAAATGCCATTTCCTCCAGGTATAAATGGTGGAATAGTAGGAACTACGGTGGCTGGAATGGGGCCATCATCAGTGGGTAGTGAACCAACATCAGTGTGTGCAGTGGAAAAGGGCCCACTAGGACTAGGACCTATCGGTCTAGTGGAAGAGATACATGTAATGATGGGTGGAATGGACACAATATCACTAACAACCAGCCCCCCTTGGAAGGGATTGATATGTCCACCATTCATGGGGATAGATGGGGTAGTGAACAAGGTAGGTTAAGATTGATAGGAATCTAAATCAGACTCAGATGTCGTGTATGGATCTGAAGGTGGTGAACGATGTCGAATATGGATCCGACAGTGACAATTCAAGGAACAAAACTGAGGGGTGTTTCCCCTAATCCTATGCGAGTAAAGTGGTGGAGCTATCATGATGTGATGGAGTGTTGTGTAATGGATGTAAACTCAAGAGTATCAACTGTAGGCTCAAAAACCCAACTACAAACGAGTGTGCAAAAGGAGAGCGTACAAATGGTGGCTCACATGGTAACAACAATCTCTAAAACCAAACTACAAAAGTGGGTTACAGCAAGGCGAGTTTGCAACAAATTGGCCAAAAATCCAACAAGTAGTACTACCTAGAAACAAAAATGACTCACTAACCTCTAGGTTTTGAGTGGAAACGAAATCCTAGCTACAAGTTGGAAGCCCATCACAAATCGTATCCTCAACAGGGTGATGAAATCCTAGTCATACAATGGGAAATGGAAGAATATATAAGCTAAGAGAATCCCACTACCAAGAAGGACCTCTAGGTAAAAGAGCCCTAGAAAGAATGGTAAGTAGGATACCTTGTTCATGACACGACCGGTTCGTTTCTTGGAACTTCAGCCCTTTAAACCTTGACACCCAATTGGAATACATGAGGAGGACTATGAAGGGTTAGCCTTCAATACAAGATGGAGTCTGGTATTCCATCCTGACTTCCAGAACCCCTTCGTTGCGACTTACTCCTGCAGAGCAGGGGGGGCCCCAATAGACTAGTTGTAACCATGTCAATAAGTGAAAGAGGATTTTGGTCCCCTAATGTAAAACAAATATGTCTCAATATGTGAGTGACAAAAGGGTGTTGTTTGTATTCATATCCCCAATGTCCTAACTTATATGCAAGATTGTTTTGTCCTCAAATGAGATTACAATGTTGGTTGTATTAAGTTAATTTTTAAGTCTAGCTTGGGGTCATGAACCAAGCGTTTTGTATTTAGGGTGTGAGATGTGTCCAAATGATGTGTATAAGCCCCATCAATCCTACAGTGAATATGCAAGGATCTCACTGTCGAGATGCAAATAAAATGCAGATAAATAACAACAAATGACAGTAAATATCATGCAAAATCACAACTAATTCTTCCAGAACATAGAATAAACATAAGTAAATGAACATCTAAGGAACATACCAAGGTGTAGGAAACACACAGGGGGTATCGACTATGAAGCTCGACTCAAGAGGGTCAGATACAAGGAAAAGAGGACCTCAAAACAAACGGAGGGGCTATAATGGATCAGATCTGGACAGAAACAGGCCCAAAAGGGGTAAAACACAGACAGGGGGTCTGGAACAAGGATATCAAGCACCAAAAAGGACAAAAAAATGTAGGTCACACCTGTCGATAGAACAAGTGGGATCGGGGTCACACAAAACTAGGAAACAGTAGCGATCGAGGCCAAAAAATAGTCAAAATAATTAGGTCGCACAAAGCATAGTATTACACATGACAAGTCGCACAAAATGAAGTTAGAGTAGCGACCGGGGTCACTCCAAAATCCAGGACATGCGCGATCTGGATTTCTGGACGAGGTTGCACTTATCAAGGAAAATGACACAACCTAGTTCTTGATTATTAAGAAAAAAGGTGCGAATGGGTCACAAATTTCGGTTGAAAAAGTGTGACTCGACTGAAACTGGAAATTGTTTGAAAAATGCCTGTCGGCTAGGGCCAGGAGCAGGAACTGAAGCAACACTGGCTCATATCTTCTGCGAGGGGTTCTGATCTATGGCGGCTGAAGGAAACACAGGAGAACAAACCAATATCAAATCCTATAAAAACAAAGATCCGGATGGATTGAACGAGTGGACTCGCCAAAACTGTAGTGGGGATTTCTCCCTAGCTACGTGCGAAAGCACCTACCCTAGCTCGTCCAGAACATAGGGTAGTGTTCAACAATAATAACAGGAAATAAAAAGAACAACAACAATATTTTTAGGTTTTTTAAATCTATAATACTAACTAACACAAGAAATAACAATCAACACACCTTTCTTTTGAATTTGGTCCATCATCGCCGTCCTTGGAAATGGTCCCGTAGCTCCATGGTTTTGGTATCCAGTCTCTTCCACGGATAGTTGTCCGATGGAGAATGGATCCAAATGGGTATGGAGAAAGCTCAACATACACCATGTGGAATGGTGTGGCAAAATATGAGAATAATGGAGAAAAGTGTGTGATGTGATTGAGAGAAAATGGCAAAAAGTGTGACTAAAAGTGTTTTGGGGGAGACCTTCACAATGTATTTATAGGATGGCCCAAGGATATTTGACCCATGGTATTTATCTATGGTGTTTTTACCCATTCTCTTTTTTGGGGTTTTTTGTCCTTCTTGGAGAGAGTGGGGATAAACCACAATAAATGCTCAACTTCCCTTCATTTATGGGGAAGGAATGATAATGTTTTGGACCATATTTGGTGGAAATTTAGTTGTGAAGGTCAAAATGGTGGTAATATGATGTATGACTATGGTTTATACCATGGAGAGCTAGGTGAACCAATTTTGGTGTTAACAAATATGATACTAAATATGAGCAATGAAAGGGAATGTGATTAAAATATGAGATATAGTTTCAACATTGTTTTCATAGAGATAATAAATACTCATCCCTTAGTTATTTTTATGCTGCATATAGTCCCAAGTTGGTATCTTACCCTTTAGAGCAAGCCACATCAATAGTTTGCTTTTCTGCAGGATGCAAACTTTCTATATTTTGAGCCACCGCGATTTTGCATCCTCCTCGTCGAGATTTAGAGCCACCTTGTGTCCTAACTCAACATTGTAGTAACCACCATGTTTGTTCATGTTCTAGACAAACTCATTGAATTCTTCTTCTATGTGAATGTGACCACTCTAAAGTGAGGGTATAAATTTATATCCCAATGAAATATCTCTTCTCCTTTCAATTCTTTCTTGTGTGTTCTTCCACCCTTGGTGCCAGATGTTGATTTGATCCGTTTATATCATCTTATTAAGTATGTTCAACCCTCACTCACGATATTTGGATCACTTCTTCAAGCGTAAATACATTATTGTTGAATCCCATTATTGCATCTTCCCCAATCCAAATCTGATTTCCATCACCAATTTTCCATGCCAAGTAAGCATCAAGCAGTGGGAATGCAATGACCAATGAATTTCATTGGTTGGATGCATTTTTATATTTTTTTTGTGTGATCATTTGTGTCAAAGGATACAAATACTTTTGGTTGATGATTTGGTTCCAAAGTCCGTCATTAAATACTAGATTCCACAAGCTTTGGGATACTAAATATTGACTAAAAGGAACTAACTATTTCAACCCTCGTCCTCCTTTCTCCTTTGGTCTTGAAATTTGTTTCCATATTTCCAAGTGGTACCCAAATTTATCTGTATTACCTTTCCACAAGAATTCGAAGAAGATCCTTTTTATTTTGTCTAATACTCCTTTTGGGGTGTGGGCTATAAGCATTCAATATACTAGAATTTATTCTAGTACCTTTTCAAAAGAGTCAATTGATTTCCCCTAGATAAACATATCTGAAACCATAATTGAATTTGGACTTCAATATTCCCCAATAAGCATTTCCAATCATTGTTACAATATTCATTTGGTTTGAGAATAGGGCCAAGGTATTTTATCCCATCTATTAGTTGTACCATTCAAAATGGAATAATATGCTTAATCCTTTTTGAAACCTCATCTAAAATATCATTGAAACTTAAAGAATATTTCATAAAATTTACCTCCATACCTTTCATAAAGAAGAAGAGATTCAATATGTATTTATAACTTAGTCACATTATTGAATATACAAAAATCCATTGAGTTTATTTCTGACAAACCAAATTCAACTATATTATTTAACAAACTAGTTCCATATATTTTACAATTGGAATCACATCACACACACCATTTTGGTACATCAAGCAAGGCCATGGAAATAGAGGCTTCATTGAAAATTGATCTTTTTCTACTAACAAATGCAAAATCAAGGATTCATTGTCATTTCTTTGATAAGTTCTAAGGCCACTTTCTCATAAAATAGAGGCTATATAAATCCTATTGAGATCCATATTTTTCAACTCACAAACTAGAAGCTTCTTTATCTTACACAAAAATATTTAAATAACTTTAGGATAAATACTAGAGATTTGTCGCTTTACAAATTCAATCTTCTCACATGGATGTTACTAGGAGTATAACTATAACAGTATTGGGAAGCTTGCATCCATAAATTTCTTCAAGTAAGGATAAATTTCTTGGGAATATTTAAATCTCTGTCCCATACCTGAACTTTGTTGTGGCTTGGAATGA
Organism: Pseudotsuga menziesii; assembly: GCA_001517045.1. Lineage (NCBI taxonomy): Eukaryota > Viridiplantae > Streptophyta > Pinopsida > Pinales > Pinaceae > Pseudotsuga > Pseudotsuga menziesii. The sequence goes on from LPNX010219249.1 coordinate 277,094, forward strand.
TCAATGAGTTGTTCTACATATAATATACCTGTAAGCTTTAAACCTGTGCAGAGAAGCAAAGCATACAGATTCTTTTAAGCAAAATATAGATCACAACACATCATTCACACATAAACACAGACATTTACCCTGGAAACCCTTAACCGGGAAAACCAGAAAACCTTGGAGCCACACCTCCTATTTTCTCTTCATTTCATTATGAAATCCTCACAATACAAAATATAGGTATTCCGCAACATCCAAATACCCTAATTCGTTAACCCGGATTAGAAAAAGACTCCAATCCCTTAACCAGGATTAAGTTACATATTTTTAGACAACTTCTAAAAATAGCCACAAATAGCTATAAATAGCCATAAAATCTATAAATAGCCAAAAAAATTTGCTCACTGTGCTTGCATCGAAAATGGCCTTACGGCCATTTCTGTCGAAGGTGCCTTTGGGATCGCCGAGCTGCAGCACTGACATGCGCATCTCCCCTCCATATGCACATGCAAAGAATATAACATATACCCAACATTATCCAACTTGTTTTTCCCTTTGCATAGTAATGAGTCATGTACTCATAAAGTCACAGGTTCAGGGCATCAATGCCCATAGATTCTATACACCAAGAGAACTTCTCTGTACTAACAGACTTTGTAAATGAGTCTGCAACATTTTTCACAGTGTCAACCTTCTCTAGCAGTACCTTCTTTTCTTCAACCATATCTCTCACAAAGTGATATTGCACATCAATATGCTTTGTCTTAGAATGATAAGTAGGGTTCTTTGCTAGGAAGATTGCACTTTGGCTATCACATTCTAACCTTACACCTTTTTGTACAAACCCAATACCTTAACACAATCTTTGCAACCACACAACTTCTTTGCTTGCATGAGTGGCTGCCATGTATTCAGCTTTTGTAGTTGAGAGTGTAACTACAGCTTGTCTCTTGCTCATCCAACTGATAGCTCCTCCAAATAGGTTAAACACATACCCACTTGTAGATCTTATATGATCAAGGTCTCCAGCTCAGTCTGCATCAACAAATCCATGTACATTTATTACTCTGTCTGGTCCAGGACTTCCTTGGTAGCAAATTGCATAATCTATGGTGCCACGCAAATATCTGAAGACCCTCTTTACAGTCCAAATTCCTTTCCTGGTTTTGACATATATCTGCTCAAAACTCTCACTGCATGAGCAATGTCTAGTCTTGTACAGACCATTGCATACATCAAACTACCAACTGCACTAGCATATGGAACCCATGACATGTCTTCTTCTTCTTCCTGTGTCCTGGGACACTGCTCTACAGATAACTTTACACCTACAGGAATAGGAACCTTAACCGGCTTACTTTCCTGCATGTTAAATCTCTGTAGTACCATCTCAATATATTTTCTTTGGTTTAAACTGATCATTTTGTTTGCATGATCTCTTCTTATCTCCATTCCCAGAATGAAGTTTGGAACACCGATATATTTCATATCAAACTTGGAGGACAGTTGAGACTTCACCTCCTTTATAACATCTTTGTTGTTTCCAATAACCAACATGTCATCAACATACAGAACTATGTTAATGAAGTGATCACCAAACTATTTGGAATATACACAGTGATCAACTTTTCTTCTCACAAACCCCAATCCAAGTATGTATGTGTCAAAATTTTGGTACCACATCCTTGGAGATTGCTTTAGACCATAAAGGGACTTCTTTAGTTTGCATACCAACTCATTCTTTCCCTTTACTATGAACCCTTCTGGTTGTTTCATGTATATTTCTTCTTCCAGATCCCCATGTAAGAATGTTGTCTTCACATCCATCTGCTCTACTTCAAGATCAAAAGAAACAACAATAGAAAGAAGAAATCTAATAGAAGTTAATTTTGCAACTGGAGAAAATATTTCACCAAAATCAATCCCCTCTACCTGATAATATCCCTTTGCTACCAAGCGGGCTTTATACTTATCCACTTTACCTTCTGCATTCAACTTCTTTTTAAATAGCCATTTTCTCCCAATGGCTTTTCTCCCAGCTGGTGACTGGACTAGATTCCAAGCTTCCTTTTTGTCCAAGGAATCCATTTCTTCATCCATGGCCTTTTTCCAGAGATCACTATCCTATGAATTAACAACTTCCTTCACATTTCTAGGATCATCATCAGTAATAGACATAGCAAAATGAGAGCGAAAATCAGAAGGGGAATACCTTTCTGGTTGCCTTATTTCTTGAGATGACCTCCTCAAAATTGGAGTATGACGTTCTTCTTCTTCTAATTCTGGTTCTTCTATTGAGTCAGATTCTTCATCTTCTAACTTAAACTCTATTTTCTCTGGTTCATTTTCCATTGGATTCACTTCCTGTTTGGGGACTTCTTTGACCTCTCAAAACACAACATCCCGAATGTAAATATTCTTCTTAGTTATAGGATTCCAAAGCTTATACCCTTTCATACCATCTTTATAGCCAATAAAGATACACTTCTCAACTTTGTTATCCAACTTGCTCCTTTTCTCCTTTCGAACATGTACATAAGCATCACAACCAAAAACTTTCTGATTCTTAATAGAGGCTTTCTTACCAGTCCATACCTCTTGTGGAGTTTTATCAATCAATGCTGATGTGGGTGATCAGTTTACCAAGTAACATGCTATCTCCACTGCTTCTGCCCAGAATTCTTGTCCTATCCCAGCACTGCTTAGCATGCTCCTTGCCTTTTCCATCAACGTCCTATTCATCCTCTAAACAACTCCATTCTATTGAGGTGTGTATGGAGTAGTCTTTTGCATCGCTATTCCACACTTCTTACAAAATTCCTCGAATTCATTCCCACAGAACTCTCCACCATTATCTGTCCTCAACACTTTTATTTTCTTTTCTGACTGATTTTCTACAAGAGCCTTAAATTCTTTAAACTTGGCAAATACTTCAGATTTCTTTCGAAGGAAATAAATCCATATGTTCCTTGAGAAATCATCTATAAATGAAACATAATACACATATTTTCCTAATGATGGAACAGGGATAGGTCCAAACACATCACTATGTATTAATTCTAGAATTCCCTTTGCTCTTGAATCAATTATCCATGTATCACGTTCTGAAGGATTACCCGTGGAAGCTAGGTACACATCCCCTCCTTCTTCTGAGGAGTTCTTCACCTCTGTGGAAGGGGAATCCTCATATCCCTTTGCTTTCTCAACATTCTTAGATCTGCAATCCTTTTTATAGTGCCCAGCTTTACCACATTTCCAACACTTCTTGATTCCTTTTTTGGGGGATTTAGATCTACCCTTAGATTTAGATCTCCCCTAGATCCTTTATTTTTGTTTCTCTCCTAGGGGCGAACTCTCACAGATAAGGCATCCGTGCTATGATTATCCATGGTTTTCCGCCTCATCTCTTTTGATAGTAGGGATGATACAATTTCATCAAATTTTAAGGTCGCCTGGCTAGAACTACCTATTGCAACAATTAGGTTGTCCCAGGAATCCAACAAAGAACACAATAATGTAATACATTTATCTTCTTCAGCCATTTTAATACCAACAGAGGTTATCTAACTTACCAGAGTATTGTAGAGATTCAAATGCTCTGTTATGGTGTCATTCTCATCCATTTTGAGGTGAAACAACTTGTTCACAAGGGATTTTGATTGATACAAACTCCCTGGTTTTTCCCATAGCTTTACTGCACTATCTTCACCAGATACATTCAACAACACAGAATCTCATAAGCACAATCGTATTGTACTCCTCGACCTTCTTTCTAATTTATCCCAATCTTCTTGTGACGTTGCAGTGGGTTTCGTACCTGGATCCACAACAATCCACTGTTCCCGATCTACCAGAAGATCCTCCATTTTGAGCTTCCATAGCTCAAAATTCTGGCCATTAAATTTCTCGATCTCGATTCTTGAAGTGCTCTCCATTCTCTTTCAATGCACAAATCAACACTGCAAAGCTCCCACTAAACCTAGGTTTATCACAGACCCGAGATCTATCAACCTCATCGAACCCTTAGCAGCAAAGGCGTCCCCCTGATGCCAAAATCTAGCTCTGATACCACATGTAAGTTTTAAACCTGTGTAGATAAGCAAAGCATACAGATTCTTTTAAGTAAAATAGAGATCACAACACATCATTCACACATAAACACGGAGATTTACCAAGGAAACCCTTAACTAGGAAAACCAGAAAACATTGGAGCCTGCACACCTCCTATTTTCTCTTCATTTCATTATGAAATGCTCACAATACAAAATTTAGGCATTCCGCAACATCCAAATACCCTAATCCATTAACCCGGATTAGAAAAAACTCCAATCCCTTAACCGGGATTAAGTTACATATTTTTAGACAAATTCTAAAAATAGCCACAAATAGCTATAAATAGCCAAAAAAAATTGCTCGCTGTGCTCACATCGAAAATGGCCTGACGGCCATTTTCGTCGAATGTGCCTTTGGGATCGCCAAGCTGCAGTGCTGACATGCGTACCTCCCCTCCATACGCACATGCAAAGAATATAATATATACCCAACACTACCATTGTAACCAAAAGTCTTAAAGGGGAAAAAAATTCATACTACAGTAAAGGAGAAACCACAGGGGATGGAAATACTATATGCAACACCTCTGAAAGGAAAAGCTAAGATGATGATCAGTGTGGTGCGTAAGGTTATGAAACTATGAATGGCCAAGACGGGCTCCTGACCATATATAGACCTAGAATTATAGTGATATGTCCATCTGCATTTCATTGACTAGACATGAAATGATGGGTTATATGTGTAAGCTTGGGAGTAATGATGTACGAGGTTCCAAATGGATGAGACAACTTGACTATGAATGTGTTGTAAAACTGAACTTGTGTATTTTTTTGATATTGACACACTAGCTAATTTGTGGTGGTTGACGTTTCACACGAATGATCATCCCTTGTCAAATAACTCAAATCAATTATATTGTCATAAGGCGACAGGAAGACCATTTTGCACAAAGGAATTTTTTATTTACACAAAAAATATTATCCATCAGTGCCACATAACCTTTGCTTCATCAACTCTGTAGTATTATTTCTACCACATCAACTCAGTTCCATGTCAGCTATTCCATGTTGATATCAATGAAAACTCTTCAACAAATTGTCCACCTCTCCTTCATCTCCGTGACATTGATCGTATAATGGGATATGGTGCATCTTACTTATCTTGTATTATAGATATATCAATATGATTAAGCACACGAAGGGTCAGCGACCCCTTCTTCTATTGTATATATATCAAGAATGGTGAGAAAGAAGGAACGACTGATCTCTATTGTATATGTATTGAGAATGGTGAACAAAAGAAGGAATGACTGACTCTTCCTGCAAATATCAAGCATTTAGAGGAGAATAAGGATCAAATACCCTTTCTGTGATAATTATTATGGAATTACTATGATACAACATGGATTGACTATCTCTTCATGCATTATAGAAATATCAAGAACACTGAGCATGAGAAGAGTCTGCTAAAACTACCACCCTTGAGAGAAATATAAAAACTATTGAACCTATGAAGGGTCAACTGTGTGGAGAAACTCCTGCAATGAACAATCAAAATGCACAATATAATAGTAATATTGGAGCACAAAAGAGATTTTATTGATCGCGGGCCACTTCGAGGGGGAAACCTCCTTTAAGCAATCTCAATACAAAATAACTCTTCGATGCTTTCATTACACCCTCAACACATACTTATATACTAAGTCTAATCTAAACAACTATTACTCCACATGAATGTGGGATAATGCAACCTATTAACTAGACGACTTAACAACTATTACTTACTCCCCATGAATGTGGGATAATACATCAAACTAATGGGATGACTTACAAAGCATATGCATCTGACAAAATATACCAACAAAATAAAGAGGGGGGTTGACACAGGTTCTTAAGAAGCTTTTCCATGTGATGCGAACTGATGAGGCTGAGAGACCCTGGTTGTAAGCCCCGCAATGTGTGTTTGGTACCACTGATTGAAAATTGCATCCAAAGTTCAACAAAATCCCATAAAATGGGTCCAAGTGTACGTAACCATTGAGCACCCAAAACCACATCACATCCACTTAAGGGCAAGACAAACATGTTAGAGTGCAAGGTATAATCCCCTATAGATATGTGCGCATTACGAAACTTCCCTTTGCAAGGTAAGGTGCCCCCATTGGAAATCATGGCTTCAAAGCTGGAGCAAGGATGGATGAAACAATCATCCTATTTGGCGATCCTCGGGTCAATGAAGTTGTGAGTGCTACCAGAATCAATGAGTATTGTAAGAGGGACTTTTTTGAAGAACACTCTGACCCACATGGTTTGTGGGGTGGCGTCTCTGGCTAAGGCATGGAGAGATATCTCTGGTTGGTCCTCTAGACTAGGAAGTTGTTGAATGTCACCATCATCATCTGTGGGATCCTAAGCATGATAAAAAATTTCAGGTGTGGGGGGAGAATCCACATCCAAGAGATAGAGCTTTTGTTCAACACATCTATGTCCCCAGGTGAATTTCTCGACACAATTATAACAAAGCCTTTTTTACCAATGTTCACGCATCTCTGCTTCAAACAAATGCTTGATAGGAGTGGCTCTAGGATTTGGCGGATTTTGGGTTCTTTGAGGAACCATAGGTCTGAATGGAACAAGAGTGGTTTTGGAGCGTTGTTGAGCCCAGATATTGTCCTTTGCTAGCTTATCCAACTCGAGGGCTTCCATCATTGTGTTGGGGCAGAACATTTTAACCTTAGAGCATATTGCATCCTTCAGACCACTGATAAAACAACTAAGGTAGAATGCATCAGGCAATCCATGGGTGTGATTGGCGAGTTTCTCAAATTATGTCTGATACTCCCGCACAGTGCCAGCTTGGCAAAGTTTGGTGAGTGCTCCTAGGAAGTCATCAAAATCACTAGGACCAAATCACTACAAGAGGAGTTGGGAAAAATCTGTCCAGTTTGGCTTGGCATGAGCCTTGATGTACCAACGAAACCATTGAAGTGCTTCATGTTACAAATGAAAGGATGCAAGGGGGACTTTATTGACATCAAAAGTGTTATGTAGACTGAAATATTGTTCTGCCCTATAAATCCATCCAGTCGGATCATCACCTTTGAAGTGAGGAAAATCCAGCTTCGGCCCGTGGAAGTTGCTAAACGATGAGAACCCAGTGTCTACAGGCTGGCGGCGGTTGTTCATGGGTGAATGTTGAAGATGGAGGCCAAGAAATTTTTGACCTCGATCCTCAAGTTTGGACTTGATGGCGGCAAGTTCTTCTTCCATTTGTTTATTTGCTCTGGTGCGGGTGACAACCATAAGCAATTTTTTTTTCCTAGTCAGGTAATGGGTAGAAAAACAAAAATGGAGAGGGTTTTAGAAAAGGAGATTTTTTATTTGGGAAAAATTTGGGGCGGTAATTGGGGTTTTACGGGGTTCTGGACACTTTTTTAGGGACAAGAAGCAGAAAATGTGAATTTCAGAGGTGGGATGAAGGAATTGGAAAATTTGTTAGAGAGGGACAATGAAGCAGAAATGGAAAATGAACACCGTGTAAAAATTTGAAGTGATTGGGTGAGAATAAGAGAAGTTATGACAAACTCTAAAAATTGACAAATGTGGAATTTCGGCCTTGAGGAAGTGAAATTGGGGATAAGGTCCTTAATGAAGGAATATGTAGAATGGTATTACGGGGGTGATAGTGAAATTTCAAGGAAAATGGAGCTAAATCAAGGAAAATATGGCTGAAAAACATAACTGATCTGTGGCGGTGCTAGAAGCTACGTTTTATCAACAGGAAATGGACTAAATAATCTATGACAATTCAGAAATTCTGCACGTTATCAACTGTAAATAGAGATGGAACCCAGGTATATTTGGCATCCTATTGGTTCAAAGGTAGTCACTTGGCCACCAAGGCTATCTCAGGCTTGAGTATTGGGGTAGTACCCCTCACTTCATGGCGCAGGTAAAACTATTAACCGCTTGGCCAAAAATGACAGCTCTTTAGTTTTCATCACGGATGAGAATCTAGTCAATTTTCTAGGGGTTGTTTCCCTTTTCGCTTGGCAAGTCCTCTCAATGGCCAGCTACTTCGGGGTTCCTGTGGTACTCCTCACAATGAGTTTTAGGGCTATACCCAAGTACTTCCCACAGTTAAGTAGATAGGGTTTAATCCCTGATCTGAATGAATAATATTTCTGCAAGAAGAAGAACAACGGTAAGGCTCAGCGCTAGGAAGCATGACAGAGGAATTTTTTTTTCCCGAAATTCCACCCAACGAGCCCAAGAAAGTGCTCTGATACCAAATGTGGAGAACCTCCTGCAATGAACAATCAAAATGCACGATATAACAAAAATATTGGAGCACAAAAGAGATTTTATTGATCGCGGGCCACTTTGAGGGGGCAACCTCCTTTGAGCAAGCTCAATACAAAATAACTCTTCGATGCTTTCATTAGCCTCAACACATACTTATATACAAGTCTAATCTAAACAACTATTACTCCACATGAAGGTGGGATAATGCAACCTATTAACTAGACGACTTAACAACTATTACTCACTCCCCATGAATGTGGGATAATACATCATACTAATGGGATGACTTACAAAGCATACGGGTCCGACAAAATATACCAACAAAATAAAGAGGGGGGTTGACACGAGTTCTTAATAGACTGATCCTACTAGTATTGTTGGTATGTTGAGATTTGTGAACACAAGAAAGAACGATTGTCCCTTTCTATATTATGAATAATATTCAACACGAGAAGAGTCAACTAGCCTTTTTTTAGTATTGAATTATAAAAAATATTGAACCTAGCAAGGGTGGTGACCCTTCCTGTATGTCAGATATATCGAGGATTGTGAAAAAAAGAACGGTCATCCAACCCTTCCAGTATGAGAGAAATATAAACAATATTGAACATACAAAGGGTCTATGTATTACTTATCAAAGGTTTATATCAAATGTACATTTGATCTTTTACAAATACTCCTAACAAGCTTGTTGTTGATAAAAAGTGTTTTAAAAAGAAGAGATTGTTCGTTATTTATTGATCACCCACATCAACATTTTCATAAAAAAACCAATAGATATAAACTAATTGACAGGTGTAAACATTGTATGTATATTCTTATAGTATCCTTCAAATATTTATTATACTGTAGATAAATTATGTCTATGTTGTTGACTCTTTGTCAATAGAAATAAATTTAGTATCTTGAATTGACAAATGATCACAACCTTGGTTATTTCAAACATCAATGAAGAAACTATTAAAAACCATTCAGATATGTTTTACTCATGGTTAAGATGCTAGGACTACAATTATTGTATATGTCTCAAAAGAAAAACATGGTTATAACAAGAAAATGAGTCGTAATATAAACAATTGTTATACTTGTCATAATGTTGATCAAAATTGTTTTAGAAAAGAGAGATTATTCGTTATTTATTGATCATTCGCATAAACATTTTCATAAAAAACCCAATAGATATACACTAATTGACAGGTGTAAACATTATATGTAGATTCTTATAGTAACCTTCAAATATTTATTGTACATCAGGTAAATTATGTCTATGTTGTTGACTCTTTGTCAATAGAAAGAAATTTAGTATCTTGAATTGACAAATGATCACAACCTTGGTTTATTCAAACATCACTGAACAAACTATTAAAAAACATTTGGATATTTTTTACTCATGGTTACGATGCTAGGACTATAGTTATTGTAGATGGCTCAAAAGAAAAACATGGTTATAACGATAAAGTGAGTTGTGATATAAACAATTGTTATAATTGTCACAATGTTGATCAAAATTGTTCTAAAAATGAGAGATTGTTCATTATTTATTGATCATCCGCATCAACATTTTCATAAAAAAATCATTAGATATAAACTAATTGACAGGTGTAAACATTGTATGTATATTCTTATAGTAACCTTCAAATATTTGTTGTACTGCATGTAAATTATGTCTTATTGTATTGTAGGTTGTGTTCATTTTGTTACACCGAAATCTTGTCATATTGACCCATTTTTCAACCTTATGTCTAATCCCTAAAGTTCTCTTTGCTAAACTAGGTTTATTTGAGGTTGCTGATACCCTTTTTACCCTCTCTAGATAAGCTCCCTTCATTCTAGGTGTGTCTATGGCACTCTTTCTCCTAAGGAAAGGTGCGCTGACGCTCTTTCCCTTCATCCTAGGTGCATTTGTGGTACTCTTTATTCTAAGAAAAGGTGCACTGATGTTCTTTCCATTCATGCTAGGTGCATCGATGGCGCTCTTTCTCCTTATGCAAGGTGCACAGGCTCTCTTTCTCCTACTACTTAGTGCACCAGAGGTATTTTGAGGGAAAAGAATGAAGTTTTGAGGCTCTTCTGGAAGGTTTATGAGGTGGAGGACTATCCCTATCATCTATATGAGGTGGAATTCGGTTCCCTAACCTATGGGAAATATCCCTTAGACCCCTTCTCCTAATCCTCAACCTACTCTATCCCTTTAGAATTATAAATTAAACCCTCTCTCCATGGTGAAGGGAGGAAGGACTATGGTACTCTTATGCTTGTGGAATTTCTAGGTGATCCTTATTATCCTTTGGGAGGAAAAATATCATGCTTTGGTGGGCTTACTATCTTGATTTAGAGGCTTGGCTTAGATTGTTGGATGGAATATTGCAACGTTAAGGCTAGGTTGTAAACTTCCTTCTTTGTGTAATTCTATGTATCTCCTTGATTACATTAATACAAATCTCTTTCCATAAACATTGATGTGTTGATATTGTTTAGATATTTATTCCTTAACTGTTAGCTTAGATCAATTCATGTTTATATACACATGTACTATTTTCTTGTTTCCACTTGTTTCATAGGGTTTTGCAGCTCAAGATATGAAGGCTCTGGAGCTTGGATCAACAAAGAGAGAAGAGGATTTACAAACCTTGTTGATGTGTTTGTAACTTTGGAATGTATTCCTTCATTAGAGGAATTTTGAGGTCTAAAACAGGCCTCCTAAGGAAAATAAATAAATAGTAGTTAAAATCATAAAATAATAGTTAAAATAATAAAATAATATTAATTAATTTTGGAGAAAGAAAGAAAAAACTACTTTTTGTGTTCGTATATTCGAAATATCTCCTTGTGTTTTTACTCAAATTTCAATCGAGAGAGCTCATTGGATGTGTAATTTGATTCTATATCCAATGAGTACCCACATGTCATACTTTTGACAGACCCTGTTACCCCAGAAATAAGAAATACCTAAAAAAAAATGTGATGATGATGTCATCATCATGTTTTTTCAGGTATTTCTTGTTTTTGGGGTAGCAAGGTCCATAGAAAGTATGTACTGTGGGTAGTCATTGGATTCAGAATCAAATTACGCATCCAACGAGCTCTCCCGATCGAAATTTGAGTAAAAATACAAGGAGATATGTCAAAAATACGAACAAAAAAAGTAGTTTTTTATGACAAATATGTCAATTCAACCATTATGGTTGACTCATTTTATTGAAATTATATTGGTTCTTGAATTCCAACTCACAAGAACTTATTATTGGCACGTTTTCTTATGAGGCCCATTTTAGACCCCAAATTTCCTCTAATTATATCTTATATTGTACCCCGATGTTCCTATCGGGAGAATCAATTGTATTTCATTGTACCCTGATGTTCCTATCGGGAAAGTCATTAATATAATAAAGTCATGTAAAGTAATTGAGGTTAACCCTCCATTGTACATTGGGGCAATAGTATCCACAATTGAGTTGAGGTTAACCCTCCTTGTTTATTGGGGGGGAAAGTCCCCACAGTTGAGGGGCACTAGGGTTATTAGACTCTCCTAGAGATGTCGGCCATGGTAAGTAATTGTCAAGTCAGAAACTAGTATAAATAGAGAGTGAGACTCTCTATTTGTCACATACACTCACTCAACTGGGGCACATGAGTGAGAGAGGAAGTGCTGGCACAAGTGAGAGAGATCGGTTGTCGGAGATCATCTTTATGTTTTTGGGTTTTACTTTTTCTACTGGTGCTCATTCTATCTCTGAGGAAGTTATGGGGTTTTCTCCTTTATGGTTTCTCTAAGGAAAATTCTTTGCATCTCTTGTCTCTTGTGATTATTGTTGTGCATGTTAGTCTCTCAGATAAGATCCTAAGATAATATTGCTTAAATAATCAAAATCTAACATGGTATCAGAGCTAACCTGAGAAGGAGACACTGTGCAACTGCAGAAGCTGGGGCTTCTTAGTTTTTGGGTCTCTCTCCACAATCCATCAGAAAAAGGAGGCTAGGCTAACTCTCCATTGAAGGGCGCATCTTTCTGTCGAACCAGAAATTGATTTTGGGCATTTTCAGTTTTTGTTGCGGGAAATTAGGGATTTTTACAGAAGAGGATTTTTTTAGTGAGCCTGACATAGGATTTATCTCCTCAACAAAATTGAAGTTTAGAGACCAAGTTCGAATTTTTTGGTTGAGTAAAACTACGGGAAAGTCAAACCCTAGTTTGACCTCGGGCCTAAAAAACCCTAAAATACTAAAACCGGTAGTTTTTGTACATTCTCTATATCTCTAGATTGAAGAAGTATCAAAGGCCCAAATTTTCACAAGACAAAGATAAAATCCTGATGTACCCCATGTAAAACTTTTAGCCTCAGATTCGCTATATTATAAGAAATATGATTCCCCCAAATCAGGGTTCCAGCCTCTTCTAGGATTCATCCCTAAACATGACACCTAGGGAGAATTAGTATATCTCAGGATACAAAAGTCCAAATGAAATTTTACAAGATGTTCCAAATAGGGCACAGACTGTAATTTCTGTGGTAAAAGTTTCAAACCTTGATGAGGAAACAAGTACATGTGGAACTCCGTACAATTTCACTATGCTGAATAGTCATGAAATAAGTCACCTTGGAAAAACTCTCATACGTCCCAATTGGTGAAACCAATTCTACTCAAACCTACGGTGTTGGAAATAAGACAGGCGAGGATACCTCAGTGCAAATTTTTAGACATAGAGGAGTATTAATTTTGGAGATACCATAGAAACAATATCAGGCATTTTTGTAGAGAAAATTGGAAAACTAGGGCTTCTTATTCTGGGAGCTTCCCTCCATTGTTTTCAGAAAACGAGTACATTGGATTGCTCACATTGAAGAGGTCCATCCTTCTATCTAATCAGAATTTTGATATTCCAAGTTTGAAAATTAGGGTTTCTTTGAAAACCCTAGATCAGCCAGATCTAGAACCAGGACGAACACCTCAAATCGGATTTCACTGGTTCTTGAAGAGAATGAATTGGACACCTACCTAAGTTGAGAGGTTCCAATTCCAGAGGGAGATGAGGATTAAAGCCTTACACAAGAAGAACTTTGTCAAGGCTAAGAATATTGTAGCAAGGATTTCTCCCTACTACAGGGGCAAGAATGGCTCCCTTCTATCTATAGGATAGAAGGGTAGGTTCCTCCATGGATGTAAAATGCAGAAAATAAAATAGAACGTAAATAACAGTAAACTAAGCTAACAACAAAAGAGAAAGAATAATATGGATTAATGGTGAACCCCTCTCCACATGAGTGGTTAGGGTTCCGCCTCCATTAACCTTCAAACAAATCCTAAGCTATGGTAAAACCTGCAAAACAATGTTAAGCTAAAAACTTGCAAATGGAAACAAGGGTTAGAAAGCAAATAAAACAAATAAACAAAACATACAAGACAAATTATACCTTCTCTAGTGGAAATGGGCCACCATGCCCAAGCTTTTGGAAGCATCTCTCTCTCTCTTGGATAGGGAGCAATGGCTCAATGGAGATGGAGAGGGAGGAGAGGGAGTGTGGGAGGTTTGAGAGGCAAAGGTCTCAAAGCATCCATGGGCAGCATAACAATAGGCAAAGGGAGAAGTGTTTTGAGAGTGACCCCCCACCCTTGTTTTATATCTTTCCCAAGTGGTTTTAGGGTTTTAAGCCCTTAGTCAGGGCTTTAGCCCCTTTTTTGGGCTTTTAGCCCCTTCTACCCTAACTTTAGCCCCTTTTAGGGTTTTAGCCCCTTTTTGAGGGCTTTAGCTCCTAGGAGGCTATTTTGGGCTCCTTTTTGGGGTTTTTAGCCCTTTTTCTTCATCCTTAGGCTATTTTGAGGGTGTGGGGCTCTAATGGAGGGATACGAGGGTCATGAGATGGCATACTTGGGTGGTGTAGGCCATTGAGATATTAGTGGGGGATTTTTGGGCTAACATATTGCCTTCTAATGTGTGAGGGCAGGAGCTCAACGTATGGCCGACATACATCATAGGATTTGTTGCGTGGAGGTGGTGCTTCTGGAGCTGTGGCATGGTGGCTTTTGGTTTTTGTATTAATATGGTTCCGATCAATGGGTGAGATACAAATAATGCGTGACATGTATATGGATGAGGTGGGAATCCCCATGCTCGTGACAATGTCAAAAGAATAATTTGATCTATGCTCTAAAATACAAGAGCCAATCATATACAATTGATGGTACAATAATGGTTGCCTCCATGTGAGGCTGAAATACAATACTGATCTAGTATATTGGACCCATGGCATTCTCATGGAATTCTATATCTTCATTTTTTACCATCTGCTAGATCTGGAATGGTACATAGCTGTGTGGACTCACTGATTGAGAGTCAGAGTCTCTGTGGTACAAGTATGTTGCATCAATCATAAAGGTATATCGAAGCACTGATGGGGCTTCTAAACACTGTCTCCAACGCAACCCGGAAATCACAAGGGACATAACCTGTTTAGGTCCTCGAGTGGACTCACCATTGTGCTACAGTCGAGTGACATCCAGGGTATTCGACCAAGTACTGTGTGAAACAAACCCTGCACGAATCTCAACAATGCAATGATGGAGTTGAAGTCGAGCACGTGAGATGCAACCATCCCGAGAGGCACCAGGGACTCCTCTCAAGTGGTCCAAGGAACTCATCAATGATGTCAATGAAGCCAAGGTATAGGGAACTCTGGGTCTATCCTCTAGAATATGTGTGTTTCCGTCGACAGAGGGAGACCTGTCCCTAGTCAAAGCAATGATGTTTCCTTGACCAGGAGTGCGAGGGAGATAACTGGAAGGTGTGAAGTAATCTGTGGACTGACTCATTGAATGGGGAGGGTGGGGGGAGGGAAAGATCTGAACAGGGGCAGGCACTACTACATTTTGACCAAAAATCCGACAGCCGTCATGTCAGATTTTCGACACTTCCCTGTCGCATGTACGACACTTTGATTTTTTGTTAAGCGTCGGAAACTTGTCGTCGGGTTTCTGACACCTGAGTAACCGTCGCTTAAGCAACACCTAAGCAACCGTCGGTTAAATTTAAAGCGTCGGTTAAGCGACGGCATATTTTCGACAGTAGTGACAGTTAAGCGACGGATCTCCAGCAAAACTGTCGGAAAAGCGACATGTTAAAGCGTTGCATAAGCGGCGGATATCTAGCAAAACTGTCGGAAAAGCGACATGTTAAAGCGTCACATAAGCGACGGATCTCCAGGAAAACTGTCGGAAAAGTGACATGTTAAAGTGTCGCATAAGCGACGGATCTCCAGGAAAACTGTCGGAAAAGCGACATGTAAAAAGCGTCGCATAAGCGACGCTTGTTGAAATTTTTTTTTTTTAAAATATTGTGAAAATAATGGGGTATTTTTTATTGTTTTTAAACTTAAAGTGGGGCAAACAGGGAGCTTTGTGAGCTGTTCCTGACTGTCATTTACACGGGAACTCCAAACTCTGCAAGTATTTTGTTTTTCTACAAAATATTTCTTTTCTGAAATGAGAGCCTAGATCGAATCCCACTCTCGCCAAAGAAGGTAAGAAAACCACAATTAAAGGTTTTATTGTACAAAACTAGTGATTCACAAGAGTCACAATGTAGATTTTTATCCATGGATATCATGTCCATCTCTGACTTCTATAATTAGACCTCAACGCTACAGAACTGATAATGGGTAGACTAGATCTGCATATAGCTTTGCCTTGGTTGTATCAATTATTTTTTCATCAATAACTGGAGTCCTTATGGTGAAACTATGATGAAACCTTTGTTAACGATTCTGAGCTCTTCCAACCATAAATTGAAGGCATTTGCATGCTTTCCCACTTCAGTTTATGTTGTTGATGGCACTTGGTATTGAGAGATATCGGTGACATATTTGTATTTTTGTTTGAATAGTTTGCTTGGTGGTTAGGCTCGAGAATCACTCCCCAAATACCCTTTACAAAAACTGTGTTTACTAGATAAGAGCTTGGTCTTTACATGTCTGATATAGGAATCTGTCAACAGATTGAGCACACAAGTTTAACTATGGACTCCATTGGCAGACTTACACTGTACACTTGGGTGCACAGTTTGACTTAAACGCTTGGAGATTCAGATACAAAGCCCAATATTTGTTTATTAATTGTATATTGATAGTAAGTATCCTATTTACATCAGTGACATCCATTAGTTGACGAGGTTTTCCATGGAAGGAGAAGATGTCTCCACTTCCTTTTAGGGTGAACATAAGTGGGATAGAACAAGGTCAGATCCAAGTCTCTGTGATAGATATGGCAGGAAAAGGGGTAGAAAAGGTGCCATAATCATTAATATAAACAACCCCCAAGTAAGTTTTACATTCCAGATCATAGATGGATAATATATGAGGAAATACACTAAGGGATAGTGTACATTGGACACTATCTTCGTAGAAGAATTTTATGTACAGAGTGTCTAGATGAACTGGTACGAGTATCTCATGGATGAACTCCTACAGGCCTATTCAAATTCCCATGTTTACATAGGTTATTTTATTTTTGGATATTTTTTTATTTCCTTTGTAATGTGGAATTGGGAACCACCTGAGGGCACGAATTTGAAATCGACTATATATCACTACTCGGGATCTGTATAAGAAACCCTCCAATCCTTTCGAGAGCTTCAAAATTCTCCACCCTCTAGGTCCATTATCAAAATTATTGATGACACCATCCCTTCCATTCTCTACACCCCTAGTGCCCCTGTGCACCATGAGAAAAAAGGATAACAAAATACAAATTCCAACTGATACCTAACCTGAGACATCACCTGCAGACTCCAATGAACTTTTGGAAACTATTAAGTCACAATAGTACAATTGGTGGATACTGCTACAGGTGGAAGTGGTNCTATAGACTCCAATGAACTTTTGGAAACTATTAAGTCACAATAGTACAATTGGTGGATACTGCTACAGGTGGAAGTGGTGGCGGCAACAAAGACTAGCAACAACCGAGATAGTTATTGCTCGAGTGTGAGACAAACAAGCTAGTAATTGAATATGTTCCAATGGAGGAAGTGGGAGGGGATGATCCTATTGTGGAAAATACTATTACGACCCTTTCCCAGGCAATGGTGGATGTTATTTCTAGTAATGGTTGGTTGAACCCAGCT
>LPNX010219249.1:303639-347435 GCA_001517045.1 Pseudotsuga menziesii
AAATTTTAGCGTCGTCGCTTAAGCGACGCTTATGCCCATTATTTAAAAAAAAAAATTAATCTTTCTGATTTTTGGCACAGTTAAAATAAAAAATCCACGCGCCGTCGGAAAAAAACGTCGGATTTTGGATCAAAATCTAGTAGTGAGGGGAGTGTGGGAGACTCAAACTTCCTTTGTTCAGAGTATGACTGCAGGGCGGACCAGGCAGTAAATGAAACTGACTCATGGGAATGGGATCATAGCTGTAATACCGGGGATGTCGTTACAAATGGGAAATGCTTGGAGGACGTAGACACTTTTTAAATTGATGGGATCCAAGGAATACTCATTGCAGAGTACTCTGAACAAAGGCGACCCAACAGGGGAATGCTACCAAACTGTTTGTTGTGGGGCGGTTTCTAGGGACATCGTTATGGTACGATCTCATGTATTTTTGACGAGCCCGGGAAGGTAAATGCTTGATGGTGCTTTCAATTTTAGAGAGTCTGAAAGCACAAAGAAGATTCCAGTGGGGCCTCTTTTTCGTTGGTAGTCTCCTGTGCCCTTAAAAGGATAAAAGTATACATAGGAGAGCTTTCCCATCCTAGAGGGGATGAGAGACTTCTTTACCGTTGCTATTCCAATCAGGCCGAAAAAGGTTAAACTTATATTGACTGGATAGTCATTCAAATACTTTTACAAGCATGAGCAAAACCAAGTTTGCTCGACGATCTTTTCTTGTTGAGACGACTGGAAAAGAGCTTAACAACAATCGGTGGTGAGCTTTTTCGTAAAGTGCAGCCCCTCTGGCTGAGAAAGCATAAACGTATGCAGAGGGGTACGGTCTTGGCTTGAGTGTGCCAAGGGTGTCATTTTCATTTCACCGGTCTACATGGTCCACAAAAGGAGGTAAATGAGACGATGTAGACACCCTTTCCTATACTTTAGCGAGCAGGAAAGGAAGTAGCTGCGCTCGACAATATTTTCATTGTTTTAAGGAGTCAAAAAAGAGCTTAAATGAAACTCGAGATTGGTCAACCGATTGCGGTGGCACATGCGATGTCCCATGTCGGGACGGTGGACAGAGGTCCAAAGGTCAACCGTGCAGTATGGACGAAGCAGAAGGATCTCAAACACACCATTACATGCACGAGATAGATCGCGGCAGAGGCCTGCGAGTTGGTGCGGCAGAGGCATGCAAATCGAGGTGGCTCTCGGACAGAGGTTAGGAGAGCGTGTGTGTGTGTGGCGGTGGACAAACTTGACTACATGCGATGTGCGTGCAAGTCCGGGGGCACTTATATGTCGAATACGTGTAAGAAAAAGTAATCATTTTGTGGACAGTAGTCCATAGGTCCGCGTAAGCTGTGGTGGAGAAGACAACTATAAATACAAAAATAAAAGTAAAATTACATTCCTTAATGGGCAGTGGCCCTAAAACTCGCATG
Source organism: Pseudotsuga menziesii (assembly GCA_001517045.1). Taxonomy (NCBI): domain Eukaryota; kingdom Viridiplantae; phylum Streptophyta; class Pinopsida; order Pinales; family Pinaceae; genus Pseudotsuga; species Pseudotsuga menziesii. Next base: position 305,067 of record LPNX010219249.1, read on the forward strand.
AGTTGCGGCCGAGAAGTGTGATGCAAGTCCAGGTCCGTAGCCACTTGCATCATCATGTCATGGCTCGTAAATCAAGGTGACTGGTGGGAAATGGTCCCAAAATTGACTTGTTAAACATGAGACAATGGTCTCATAAAGAGATAGAGGGTGGAATTCTGAAACTAGTGGTGCAAATGGTGTCTCAAACGGAGTCTGTATGGTCTTGTTATGTCGATTGGAAGAAATTAGGTCAAATGGGGCCTATAAAAGGGGGGGGGGTCCACATGGTGAAGTGTCATTGTCACTGTTCATTATGGAGTTGGAGAGGTGGGCCCTAATTATTCATCTGCTAATTTTTGTTGATCCGACCGATGGTTTCACGTGTCGCGACTTGCAGGTAAGAGCTCTAACTGAGTCTCATCATTTTGGTATTTTATTTGCTGGATTTGGTCACCTGGAGGCCCCCCATGAGCAGTTTGGGGTTTCATGGGGGTTAGGTCACACATTTTGAAGGAAAAGGTGCACCCTAGGCACACCTGTGGAGAAATTATGAGCATCCTGGGTGCTCCTTTTGCCCAAACAAGTGCGCCCTAGCCTTCTTTGGGTGATTTTTTGATGGTGGTAGTGGCTTAGACCAGGGTTTTTGCTTGTGCAGAATGGCGAAGATCAAGTGGAGAGAGAGACACTGTAAGAGTGTCAGGGATGCATCCTTACGTGAAGGGAATGTTAGAGATACATTATCCCATTGCGGATTGCTGAAATTTATGAGTATACCCCTCATGAGGAGATTGGGTTTGATGATGCAAACACTGATAGGCTTCTGGGATGTTGACAAGGAGGTGTTCCTCTTTCAGGGCCATTGCATTGAGATTACGCTGGAGGTTGTATACTTCATTACTAGGCTCCCTATATTGGGAGTGGTTGGTGACTTGGTACTTGTGCTGTCTCGGGGGGAGACATTGAATGAGTTGTGCGATTAGCACTGTTATGCTACAGCATACGTGTTTGGTTCTTACATCCTGATGTGTGACATTGAGGACTTGTACACATGGGTGGTGGGGACCATACTGTAGTGTATCTTGGGTTCCACGGGGAGCCACAAGATTTATGGTGGTCAGCTACAACTAATAGAGCGTGCCATAGGTGGCACGTATTATGCATGGGGCCAGATGTATCTGTAGGCTGTTCGACATCAGTTGAACATGTTGAAGACTACTGGTGTTGGTTTTTGCTTTGGCTCCTTCCTGTGTGCTTTCTTCTTTGAGAAAGTACCTACACTTCGTCCTCATCGAGCCATGCAGGACAGTGGTTCGCGGGAGCCGAGGATGTACAGGTGGTGCCAGATGATGATTCGTGAGGGTGGCGGCAGAGTGGACCACTTTTTTACAGAGGAGTTGTTGGAGCAGTGGCTCCCGCTTCCTGTGGTGATTGAGGAGTACCCGTATGGGGGTATGGATTTCCAGGCAGACCTTGAGATGTCCTGACCTCCTGGTCAGGCTTGGGGACCAGTTCGTATGTATACGTGATGTTTTTATGTTCATCTTTGTGCATAGTATAGTTGAGCTGGTTAGTGGTTTGCATATTGATATATGTGGACTGATGGTGTCCTTGCTTGTATGTGTAGATGTTGGTCCTTTCCCACCGCCTGGTCATCGGAGGCAGGTTGTTACCGCACCTCCTGCGGTTGCTCCTACTAGGAACTCCCACAAGAGGCAGCGAGATGTGGATGGACCGGTGCCATATATGGAGGAGCTTTCTACTGGAGTGTCAGATGATGGCTGGCAGCACTTGAGTACTAATTTGATTGCCGCTATTCACAACCTTCCTCCAGAGTTGACTGGTGTGATGAGGAAGATGGCGGTGGGTTGTGAGCAGTTTCGTCGGACGGTGAGAGGTGGTCTTCCTGCAACGGAGGAGTCCTCTTCGGAAGATGATGATACCAAGTCAGACGATGAGTCTGAATCGGATTAGTGGCCTAGTGAGGCTATCCCTGCTGCATTGGTGCACTTAGGGGTTTTTGTGTCGCTTATGTATATCCTACTGAGAAAGCATATGCGGCTTCTCATTTTTGTATTGGACATGTTTTGGACATGCGACAAATATATATATATATATATATATATATATATATATATATTTATGCACGTGGATGCACTTTTATGGTTTTATTATGTGAGTTTTTTTATTATGCTATGGAATGCAAATGCCTATGTGATGTATTATTACACTGTGTGTGTATTTTTTAGACATAGTTATGCATGATGTTATGGTTGTATGTTTCCTATATACTGTTGCGGATGTGCCAATTTAGAATATCGTTAGCCATTTGATCTGAGACACTATTGAGGTTCCTGGGAACATGTGTGAATGTGATGGATTCAAATGTTCTAACCATCTGTTTAGTGTGGAGGTACTTTCTAAAGAGGCAGGGATCGCGAACTTGGTAATGGTTGTTCAGTTGAGAAACAAGCAGCTGGGATTCTAAGAATACATCTAGATGGTGAATTCCTAACTAGAGAGCGGTGGCCAAGAGGCCATTGACACCATCATATTCATCCTGGTTTTTGGTTGCGGTGCCGATGCATATTCCGTCAATGTGGATCAACTCGTGCAATGGGGAGTAGATTACCCATTTAGCCAAGGTGAGGTTCGGAGTCCATCTACGAATCCCATATACTGATCTGAGGTGTGCTCCATATAAAGTAATGAGAGGAAAGGATACATAAGACTCAATTTGGAAAAAGTGTGTAAAACAAAAAATGGAAAGACTATAATACAAGTTGAAATGCTGTCACTCAAAGGGGTGATGTTAGAGGGAAAGTCGTTTGGAATTTCCAAGGATCAACAATCATTCCTTTGTGTGACACGATAAATCCTTGTAGATGGCATGTGGGGACACAGAAAACACACTTGAATGGGTTCAAGTGGATTCTGCACTGGCGACATCGTATGAAGACTTGTCGCAAGTCATCTATGTGTTGTGTTCGCTTCTGCGACCGCGCGATGAGGTTGTCGAAACAAACCAAGATGATGTGAACAAGGTTGCGGAAGCAATGTGTCATGGTGCATTGGAAGGTGGCTCTAGCATTTTTCAGGCCAAAGGGCATGACTCGGTACGCGAATGTGCCCCATGGTGTTGTGAATGCCGTTTTGTAATGGTCTTCTTTCCAGATTTGGATCTGGTTATATCCAGAAAAACCGTCTATGAAGGAAAAGGCTTCATGTCCAGCGCACGCATCGATGATCTGGTTGATGAAAGATGTGGGGAAGTTGTCTTTGGGGCATGCCCCATTGAGGTCATGAAAGTCTGTGCAAACATGAATAGTACCCTATTTTTTATTCACGGGAATAGGATTAGAAACCCAAGTGGTGTATGCAATGGGATAAATGAATCCGACTGTGCACAGCTTCTCTATCTTGGCTTTCATCGCAGCCACTTTGGATGGATGGATGGGCCATTGATTTTGGCATATGGGTGCTATATTAGGCCATGTGTCGATGTGGTGCTCCAACATGGATGGATCTAGGCCAGGAATCTCAGTGTAAGACCAGGCGAAGATGTCGCAGAATTCTTGGAAGAGAGCTGTGTAGGCATTGACCTCTTTCGGGGAGCAAGATGCCCCCAACATGATTTATTCAATGATCTCAGAATTGGTTTAGATGTCTATTTTAATGGTTGGTGAAATGTTTTCCATATTCCCTTGTTCGAAGGCATTTGGTGCTAGGATGGGGTTCTTGAACCAATCGACCTTCCCATGGATGAAATATTTGGTGTCCATGAAAAACTGGTCGGACTATGACACAAGTTCTTCAGGGAGGAAGAACAAGCGATGGTGCATGTCATTCCATGGGTATTTCGGGGCCATCAGAGTTTCAAGTATCTCCTCATCATTGCTGAAGCAACAAAGAGAAAGGTCTGATGGACCATTGGTGGCGGAGGAGATGAGTGGGTCGATGGAACTAGACATCATGTAAATGGACATGGTGTCTAACGAAGGAGGTGGTAGGTGAACTTCTTCGATCAAGGTGATCTCAGACTCAAGGGAATGTTGACAAAGTTCAGCGAGAGCCATTCAAAATTCAGGAAGGTCTTGGCAATGGTGGGAGTAATGTCCATACAAGATGCAAAGGGTGCAATCATGGTTTGTCCTTAATGCCTTGTTCCTGACTACTGGCGCGATTGGGAGTTCAACCACGGGGATGTTTTCGTTCATGTCCATGGCATCCAAATGCGCACAGATCACTGGGATTTTAGTGGAATTCTGAGTTGGATGGCCCTATTGCTTGCAGATGGCACAAGGTGGGACTTTTCATGGTTCTGTGGTGGCTTTGGTGTTCTTGCCCCTAGCCCTTTTGGGTTGGGGCGTTGCAGGTGCGGGTGCGGCAGTTGGATTTTATGGACCGGGTGGAGGGTGAGACTCGACCACGATGGGTTGCACCGAGGTTAAGACTACCTGGGGCATTTTTGGTTAAGCTGGTGGATCAAGATACCACACCGAAATTCCCACTGTAAAATTGGGTAGGCTTAATGTGGCCATTACTGGTTTGCTCATGACACCAGGTGGGGGGGAAGAGGAAGGGAATCGTATGGACTGGGAATGAGCCCAAATAACTCTTTGACAATTGCATGTGGGGATGTGGTTGTGGTTGCGGCTACACGTAATGCTGCTGCTGCGAGTGATGTTGCGGCTACTGTTGGTGTTGCAGCTGCGAATGATGTTGTGGTTGTGGTTGGGGCTGTGGATGCGGTTGTTGATGAGACAATGCACAAGTCCGCAATCTCATTTTGTGTCGGTGCTGGTGGCACTAACGGGAAAGAAGCCGTCATGGTGGGATCGGTAAACAACCCAGGGCCCACATTCAACAATGGGGAGGCTTGTGTGTTTTTAACCATGGTGTTAATTGTAGGGTTGGCATTGGCATGTGTGTTTGTCCCTTGTGGCTCAATGGTGGTGATGGTTGGGATAACGTTGGATGGTGCCATTAACCCTTGGGGATCATGATAAGTGTGCTGGTCAATCGTCACAATATTCCCTTCATGGGGGGACATCATGAGATGGAAGACAGTTGATGCGACTGCTCACATGGCATACATGTAACTCCTTTTGAGGAGGAGGTTGTAGTCTAGTTGAGCGTTGACGACCTCGATGTCAATTAGGACTTTCTTCCGGGCTAACGTGATGGGGACATGTGGGAGGATTCCTTGGGCTTTAGTGGGATGTCCATCGTAAGCCCACAGAGTTGTGGAGGATGGTTGCAGAATTGATGATCCAAGTTTCTACCAAACCAAAGTAGACATGACGCACATGGATGCCCCCTCATCCACTATGCACCGATGCACAACCAAATTTTGGATGGACACCGGGATTTGGAAGGCGATGGTCGAGGGCATGTGCGGTTCCCCATTCTCTGTGTCAAATGTGATCAACTTGGAGTCATAGGGGTCTACTGCCCCTAGAGCGGCTAGTAAGGCTTTCCGCTATGTTGGGCATGTTTTAAGTACCTCAACAGTGGACATGGTGGTTGGCGTTTGGGCCAAATCGTCCACAATGCTATAGCTAATTGCAGCTCTAGCCGTGGCATTATTGGCAATCCTGCGTACAGCGGGGTGCAGGAATGGGGATAACTAAAGAGGTAGGTTGACTATTTTGGATGTTGATGCCACTGATTTGTCAGCGGGTTCGGTGGTGGTACCATACTGATTCCGTTGGGTTTGCAAGTTGACCTCTTCATTCATCATGGATAGTAGGTGGTGAACACCTATTTCGGCCATGGGAGTTTCCCCCGAAGAATTGGGATTGGCCTGGGGAGGGGGTGCGGTTGCCACCAATCCTTGGACTGGTAGTGGGTTTTGAAGCACCATGGGGGGAGGTCCTTGTGGTGCTGGGTTGGGTTGATTTGCCACGTTGGAGTTCTATTGGGCCTTGTTTTGAATGGCCTACTTAGTGCAAGCCATAAGGGGACACTCAAATGTGTAATGCCCATAAACATCGTAGAGTGTGCACGGTTGGTTTGTGCGCAATAGAGCATTGCGTCTTGGTGCATTCTGTCATGGGGGGTTTTGGGCTAGCCAGTTTGTTGCGGCATTGTTGGGACGGTTCAGTTATTGACCACGTCCATGCAGTTGGTTATTGCCTTGGTTGCGGGGCTGGTTATTTCGAGCTTACCCTTGTTGATTGTTGGGAGAAGGCTGGTTGGGATGGTTTTGTTGTGCAAACACTTGTCCCAACAGGGTGGGTGGAGCGGGGGTGGGGGCTTGACCTGGTTTCACTGGTGGTGCGTAGTATATTTGTGGGGGTGGTGGTGCCAGAAATATGGGCATTTTCCCCACATACTACTGTGTTGGCCAAGCCATGGCCTGATCCTACTGTGGTGGCGCAGGTTGTGCAGAGGAATTTGTTGCTTCAGACTGGGACATCATTCTAGCATAGTCCAGATCTTGGTTTTGGTAAGAAACATTAGCAGTGTTGCTTGGTTGTGGTGTAACAGTAGGTGGTGTCGTTCGAGGCTGCGGCTTTTGGGAGACTGATCCTATGATGCCATCCGCAGCATGGGATGCCCCCGGTGCATCGCGGTATGAGGTACTCGGACTGGGAGCATCTGGAATAATGGTATACAGGTATCCAGACTGAACATAGATAAGGTAAAATTGTTGGGCCTTTAGTATGGCCTCTTCTTCAAATTGGGGATGTTCAGATGTGACGTCCTTTGCTATGGGCAGGAGCAAGGTCTTAACGAACCAATCCAAGAAGATCTTGTCATCAAGTTGGATTTTGCATAGACTACGACGTCGCCGCCATTCATGGATATGGTCAGTTATATGAGTGGCGGTGCTTTGGCGACAAGATAGTAGGATCTCCACCCCCACGTCATATCTGACAGGGAGTTGGAAATACTGTAGGAACATGAAGGCTATGGAGTTGAAGTCCAGGTACTTGGCCTGTGTAAGTTCAATGTACCATTTGGCCACGACACCTGTAAGGGTGTGTTGGAATAGCCTCGGCGTGATGGAATCATCTACAATGTTGTTGGATGAGCACCATAGATGGAATGTCATAATATGGTTTTGGGGACATTCCCTTGCCTTGCCTTCAAACTTGGGGATGTCTGATGGCAGATTAGTTGGCATTGGAGGCCAAAAAGCTTGATGGCGAATGGGGTCATTTGTTAATCGAGCCAAGTCAGGCAAGTTAAGTCGAGCCATGAATGACATATTTGAGCCCAGGTTGATGTGGGATGGAGCTGTTGTTAGCACTCAGAATGTACCCATGTTGCAAAGGTAAATCCCAAAGGCAACTGCAAAAACCACTTTTAGAAGGAAACTGGCTTTTCTTTCCAGAGAGGGATCTCTCAAATATAGATTTAACAAGGCCAAATGTAACTCAACACTCGAAAATTATGCAGGTGGTTGAAACAACACACATAACCATTGGGCAATGGAGTCACACGTACATAAAGATATCACAAAGACATGTGCATGAGATTTTATCAGAGGCAAGATAACCATTCAATTAACAATCATTCATTTAATTTCAGGTGGGACAGAAGAAATAATGAACAGTCCATCAATACAGAGCATCAAAAGATGAATTCTATATCAACTTTAGTAGAAACATTCATAGAATATCTGAGACAATGATCAGATCATAAACAATATGAATTCCAACCATTCAACACTATGTTTTAGATACAAAGAAAACAAAATGGAGTGTAACACTGGAAAAAACGATCACAAAAGAAGGGAAACACAGACTGTAATGTAAACAGCACAAGAATCTCTGATAACCGCATGCATTCAGCTTTGTTATTCAAAAATATATGTCCTCAGAAAAAAAATTCATCAACAAGATGGGTTCCAACCCCCATCACATAAAATAAATGCACTTATATACATAAAATGATTTCATCTTCCAAGAAGATTTATAACTGAATAACCTGCTTAATCAAATACTTGTAACTATATTCCTAACTCCTAGGAATAAACTACTTGCTTCGATCCTAATAGATCATTAAATTAAAATCAACCCGGTAACAAGGCTCGTCCAAGCAGCTCCTCAACGCGCAACACCTGTTTTCATGAATGAAGGATATACTTTGTTTTTCCAAATCTTTCTATGGCTCTCCATTGCTCCATGATTGGAATATCATATTCAATCATTTCCCGAATGGACACCTCCAGTTCCATGTAGGCTTCATAAGACACTTTAGGCAACCCTCCCCTGATGATCATGAACTTCTGTAATATCTCAAAATCTTCTGTCAGCTTATCCACGATGACTTTCCCTGTCAGCCCTTTTTCCAAATCATCAAATTTAGAATGATCCATACGGCTTTGTACCAACAGGTTGTGATAATGCTCTTGAGAAAACATTCGTCCCTCCTCGTCCCAAAAGGAAGGAAGGCCGTCTTCAAATAGTTCTCTGAAAGCCTGTTTGAAGTCACTAACCCATGAGATCATTTCATCAGCTTTGTCCTATATTGTCTTCATTAGATGATGTTTATGAATAAACCTTTTTGCCCACAGTACCATTGCTACTCTGTCCTTGACTCCTATATCATGCAATTTTTGGTATGTCAATGAATTTAAGAAATTTAGTGCATTCTGAGCTGTGCCAAGGGGTTTCCTCTCCATAATTTCATTTACTAACTTCAGTCTTTGATTAGCCAAATTGATCAATATACTTTGATCATCAATGAAGTTCAAATAATGCCTGAACTTAGTAATTTCTACGGATAATGTATCCCAAATTATGTGCTTTGCTCCCTGGAGAGGACCCTTTCCTATGTTCCTTTCTTTCAATTCATTAAATTTCTTCTGTAGATGATTTTTATCTTGCAATATCTTATTCTTATTTTCATTCACTTTGGCTAGCTCTAATTTAATTTTTTCATTTTCCTCTTTCAATTCTCTTATCTCTTCATCTTTCAGGCTGACTTGGGACATGGGCACTAGTAAGTCATCTGCAGAAAAATCATTTAAGGGTTTTTCAATATTCATAATAGTTAAGTCCTCATCAGTGGGAGTCTGGCTCATTAATTCCTCCATGATTTCTTTTTCTTCAATCTGATCCCTTTTCAGTCGTGAGATTTGTGCTAGTAACTCGTTCTATTCTGCTTGCCACTTATCCTTTTCTTCTTGTAATTTTACAGTCTTTCCTTTATATTCCATCATATCCTGATGAACCTTGTCCTTTTCCTCCTGTAATGCTAATAATTCTGATGACTAGACATGTTCTGTACTCGAGATCTTCAATTTCTTCTTCAGTACTTGGAGGGCATTATATTTTTCTTCTAGAAGTCTTTTGATTACCTGGGTGATTTCATTTCCTAAGCTTACGATGTCTGCTTGCAGCTTTTTAATTTGAATGGAATTAGCCTTGTTTTCAACCTTCTCATGTTTTAACTGAACTTCCAATTTGTCTACCAAAACTTGTAACTTATTAATTCTTACCATAGCATGCAATAAGTCTGAATAAATAATGTCTCTCATTTGTTTATGTAATTGTATTTTGTCTGGTACACTGATCTCGTCTAATCTCACTTCCATTTCTGACATCTTCTTATCACTTACCATGGCCAATTTAAAAGTATTCCTTTCTACGTCCCAGGTAGAAATCAAGGAAGTCTTTGGATTATTTAAACTTCTCACCCGCGGGAGTAAATTCCTTGTTTCTTCTAGCCTGACTGCTTTTGTTTCTCCACATAACTAGTCATGGTTTCTTCTTTAGACTTGAAAACTAGGCTTGATTCTGTATTATCTACACCTTTAAAAGAAAACTGACTCACCTGTACAGATTTTGTAGGAACCAAAGCAACTCTTTTTAAATCATCTGAAATAACTTCACTCAAAACTCTATCATCTTGAAACAATTTGGCCTTTTTATGTGAATCATCCTCATCTATTTCCATACTTTCAACTTCAGAAAGACTTCTTTTAACCAGAATATTAGGACCATCTGTCGTTTGAGATACTGCAACCAGTCTACTGCTTGCATTTTCATCAGATCTTGGAATTTCCATAAAGTGAAATAAATTGGCCACTTCATCCAGACCTTCAATAACTTGGTGGTCAAATGGCTTATTTTTATTAGCTTGTTTTCTCAGGGAAATTATATGATAGGGATCATAATTTACCCTTTGCTCTCTTTGAAAATCCATGCTTTTCAACAATTTCTCTATGAACACCAGAGCACCTTTATTTTTAAAAATAAAAGGACCGACTTTGAGAGGGAACTTGGTATTGGAAGATTTCTTAAAATCCCCAAAGTGCTCTTCCTCTGCATCCAATCTCTATCTCATAAACTCCAATGCAAAAATCCTGGGAGTAAGGAAAGCAGGTAGCCTATAAGGCTCTCCAATAAAACCATATATTCTCAAAACGGTGAAGTCCTTATCCAGGAACCAATCTCCGACCCTATCCTTAGGTGAGGATTGCATCATGCTTTTCATTTCCTCCAGTACTTGGGGTAACACTTCATCAAACAACATCTTGTATATTTCTGACATGATAGAATTTGCAAATTCAAACATGTTGATTTGCTTGGGCAAATATGAAGAGAATATGGTACTTAAAAACTGTAATTCGGTGACATTCGAACATAGTAACATGTTCAGCAAATAAGTTTCAAACCTAAAAAACCTAACTTTTGGAAACTCACTCAATTGGAGATGTATAGCTTCTGATAGATACTCGTCCAAACTAAAGACATGAACTGACTGAGACTCAGAACTAATCAAACTCATTTTTAATAAGAGGCCTAATATGACTTCATTGACATGACAATCATCATCTAGACCCAAGACTTGACAGACTAAAGAAACCACTAATTGAACTTCATCTTTGAAAATGTGAACATGATATGGTAGAAAGAGACCATCTAGTGATTGACCATCTTTAAGAATACTTGACAAGAATTTACAACGGACCTCAGTTTCACAACTTTTATACACTTCAGCTAAAACGGACTCGTTTACAGACTCATGATTCTCGGGGTAATTGTCGGGCAAGTTCAGGTTTTCACAGATGGCCCTTGCATCAATTTTACACAGTATCCTAGACGTAGAATGACTTACATTAACTCTCTCAGAAGGAGAATAGTTAACTGCACACCACTCAGAAAACTCAGGAAAATGCAGGGTCTGTTCAACAGTGAAATGGTACAAAAACGATTTACAAGCATTTAGAATGTCATTACCCTATGAATTGGATTGCCATAATCTCTCTTTGCTAACTGATACACTTCCTATAGATAAGAAAGGATCGCATACCCCTTTATCCCTGTCAACCAGGGATTCTTCTCTCTTGTCCAGAATACGGTTAAACCCTTGCAAATCTTTCCCTTTATCCATAATACAAACCACAACGGTAATTTGGCGGATGAATTTTGGATTTTCAGGACTTACCTGTTACTGTGACCGCATGTATTTGTGGTTGACTGTTAAAGGGTGGTGAGAAAGCAATCCTTTTCATTCATCCGGTACAAATAAAAATAGTTCTTTAAACAAGTCAACTTTACTTATATAGGAGCCCACTCCAGAGGCCCACTTTAGCGGTTTCCGCCAAACTCCTTTTGCCCACGGAATGCACCACAAACTGCCGCGTGTACCGTGGTTTCCATTTCGCTACCACTTTTTGCCTCCAACCACCACGTAACTCCAATCTCCGGATCCATTAACGACCGTCAATGTATTTCCCCTTTATTTTCCAACCGTCGGATGAGGCGACACGTACCCATTCCGCTAAGCTTCACTGTTTTAAGGAATGTGCAAGTCGATGGAGCGGACTTCACGCTAATCGTAGATTTTGTCAGGCTAGATTTGTGACCATTGATCTCCGTATCTTATCAACTATCTCCATATGTCTTTATTCTTCACGCATCTTCATAGAGCGGGTGCATTATAATCCGTCAATCTCCATTTCCTCGTTTTACACCATTGGATTATGTGGTAATTCGTCGCTTGCATGCCCCTTATTACATTTTCACACCATAATATTTAACCAAAGTCTTACAAGCAACCATTATTTCCTCTTCACCATGGTCTTTTCGACCCTCTGCTAGGTAGAGGTGTTAACAGCTACGATGGTGGTGGGGTTTGCAGGTGCATAATGCATCTGCACAACTAGGGGTGCTTGCGGTGGCACCATTGCGGATGGGCCAATGCCCCCAAGTGTTGTGGATGGGATAGTATGAGTGGTGGGGACATTGCCCCCATGTATGATAGTAGGGGAAATGTAAGTGGATGGTCCACTGCCCCACTGTGTGACAGGGGGGACAGTGTGTGTGGAAGGGCCACTGCCCTCGTGTGCTACAAGTGGTCCAGCTTGGCTGGTCACTATAGGTGGTGGCAGCTGACTGATGACAGTCTGCATTACTATGCTTGGGCCACCTTCTAGGTTGTGGGTGACAGGTTGTGATGTGTACATGGGTCCACTTGCTAAGGTTAGGCCAAAAAATGGATTTGGATTTGCACTAGTCGTGGGGCTTAATGGTGCAGTATGGAGGTCTAGTTCAGACTAATATGGGTTTGAATCAGATGGCAGAGGCTGTGTGGCCCTCTGATGGTGTGGGAGATCACTGAGAACGGCTTCGATGGTGTCGATCAAGTGTTCCGAATGGTGGTGGTTCGCCTCTTAGGCATGAGGAAGAGCGTGGTGGATAAATTGTGTTTGATTTTATGTATGAAACTGGAGGGAATGAGATTTGGACCCCGATTTCAGTGGCTTTCTATTAGCTGAAGGTGGTCTCTCAGCCACTAATACTGCTAAAAGATAGCACTTGGATTTTTCCTCACAGGTGCTTCTACTCAATCGGAAGGGGTCATTGCCTGTTTCACTTGGAAATTCCTCTCAACGGCTGGCGACTTTGGGGTTCCTGTGGTACTCCTCACAATGAGTTTCTGGGTAGAGCCTAAGTACTTCCCATAGTTGAAGCAGTCAAGGACTTATGTCCTCAAAGACTGCAAAATTGTTTATACTTAGTGTAAATTAGTAAATTTTAAGGCTTACTTAGCTTTATGAACTGAGTTGGGTTAATTAGTTGGTATGGTGTATTTGTTTGTTTGTTTTTCTGGTGTTATAGCTAATTTTACCACACCTAGTGAGTCACACTTGTATGGCCTTCCCCTGTCCCTCTGCAGACTCTTTGGACCCCATGGACCTTTTTTATACCTTTTATGTTTCCAAGATCATCCCTAAAAACATGCTTAATTTGCTATACGCGACTTTTAAACCCTTTATTGTGTATATACACAGGTTTGACCCCTAAAACCGCGTACATCGGGATGTTTTCAAAAGGCCAAATTATTTTGGAGTTTTCCTTGACATGGATCCAACTCACTTGTCTCCTGGCCTTCCATATGCCTTGAGATCGTTCGGATTCGACCCTTCATTGCCCCATTGAAGAGTTATATAAGGAACCCTTTGGATACATTGAAGAATATAAGAGAATTGAGAGCAAAGAAACTATAGTCAATTGTTGTCGGAACTTGTGCTTGAGTCTGCATCCCTTTGTCCCTTGGAGCACTTTAGTCTTCTTCCCAAGCTTGCCTTTTTCTTGTGAGCTTGCTATCGAGAGATGGAGGATTGAGGTGGTGGAGGCCCAAGTGGGGGATTCAGTTTCTCCGATTCGTAGACATACTGACATAGGTTGTATTCATTGTAATCTTTGATTTTATATTAATAGAAATATCTTTTCCTGTCCAATAATGTATGTTTGAATGAATATTTTATCCATGGATGATTTCAAATAATTATACGTTGTTGATTATATATGCTAGAGTAGATCTAACACCAATATATATAGAATGCTTGTCTTGTTTACTTATTGTTGAGGAAGTGATTCATCAATTCAAGCTGAAGTTGGAAAGCTCAACAGGGATCTACTCAACCATCCGGAATAAGGTACGACTTTTGATCCTTTAGTGTTAGATATTTGATTTCTCTTGCATATTTGAAAGGATTGATTTCTGGAGTTAAGCTGTCTGTTGTGGTACCCCAAGCCATAGGAATTTCTCTCCGTAACAGAATTGGTGACTCCGCTGGGGATGTTCCTTGTTTTTATTTGGGGGTTTGCGGGCACAATGGGCTTGATATTCTTGACTTGCTCTTTGTTTCTCCTTGTTTCTGTGTTGCATTTTATAGGATTTTCATCCATTGACACTCCCCTTTATTGGTTTGACCCTTGGCCTGCTTTTTACCACTGTCTTCTCTGTATACGTAAGTTTTTGGCCAAAAGTCACGTACATACAGGGATTTTTGGCCAAAAGTCACGTATACACGCAGGTTTTTGGCCAAAATCCGTTTATACATGCAGCTTTTTGGCTAAAAGTCGCATATATACATAGTTGTTCTTTAAACAGTCGTGTACATCCTCCCTTTTGGTGAGTTTGATGTTGTGGGAAGTTCTTGGGTGGGTTATGAGTGTGGTTGGGTCTTACTTGGGTCTGATGTTGTTTGTTGGATGCTTCTTTTGTGACCAGAGACCGCTTTTTCATTATATTTTTCTTTGAAAGTAGTTTAGTCATTTATCCTTTTTGTTTTTCCATTAGTGCATTACTCTTTTTTTATCTTAGTGTCTTGTTGGGCTTGTGTGTTATACTTGCTACGGAGACTGAGAGTTTTAGATGACTTTTATTGCATTTTTCATTCTGTTATATTGAAAAATACAAAGTAGTTGCATTCTTAGTTGCATCTTAGATATGGATTTAAGGAGGTACTTGCATTGGATTGCTTGGATGAGATTTTTATTTAGGATTTCATATAGGAAGGATTGCACTGCCATTCCGAAAGGAATATATATTTATGCATCTCATGTAGTGGCATACCCTATTTTTCATTTGACAAAGATTGCACTTAGCATTGTTTGTTATGGTGTGCATATTTATTTCACTGTTGAGTCATAATGTCATTAGTTGCATGGCCATTTTCCTTTGAGTAATAATAGCCAAATAAAATCAACGCATAATAAAATGAATAACACTCTTTTCTTTTATAGGGTGCACCAACAAGATTAGGTTTTAGGGTCTTAGAATAGTTCATTGTGAGTAAATTCTCCAAGACCACTAAACAACAATATGTATGTCTGTCCAGGTGAGAGTGTGAAATTCCTTGGTATAATTACTGTTTCTCAGGATACTCCTTTTACAAGGGAGTTAAGCACGAGCCAGTGTGAGCGGTTATTGATTGGGATGACCCCTAGTCATAACTGAGTAGCACCAGAGATATTTCCAAGATTGTATTCGTATTTGGGGGCTCTTTTGAGAGTTTCAGGATTTGCTACCCTGACCATATGGTCAATCCCGCCTGTGACTATCTTCCTGAGCATTGATTATATTGAGGTGACCTTAGTTGCCTTACCTAGGTTATTGAGGGGGTACTTGCAGAGGTTATTCTTTGAGTGTCTTAACCAGGTAGAGGTCGAACAACACAATCGCTTTATGCCTTGAAGTTGAGGGCCACTATAATTGGTTATGTACCTCCACTTGTAGTGCATGGGAGTTTCGAGCCTCTCCCAGGTGAGACATACCTGCTGCATTCGGGAGCTCACATATCCTCCCCTTGGTTTGCTTGTATTTTGGCTGTAGATTTTCTTAGGAGTGTGCTCTTTGTCCACTAGTTGGCCTTTGGTATCACGGTTACTTGAGTATATTTATGCTCTCTTGAGTTTGGGTCCTTTTATTTTCGGCATGCCTGGTATCCTATCACCCGTCCTTGGTCCTAGTATGGACCCTGGTGTCAGACTTGGGGGCATCACAACCCCTTACCCTGCTCATAGATTTGAAGTGGTCACATTATTCCCTCTACTCCATTTGTGGAGGATGTTGACTCCCTTTGCTTGGTCTTTAGACTAGTGGCCACCCTCATGGGGGTGGTAGTGAATGCGTGAACATTGGGTCTACACCTTACTTTCCTTTTTATGTCCCATCGTTCACTGCATTGTTTCCTTTGGGAGCATTTGTCATGATCATTCCTCCCTATATCCTATAGTTTGGATTCTTTATTGACTATTTTGGGTTGTTTTGTACTACTATGGTTGTTATGTAGGGTCCAGTTTTTGTACACTCTCTCCGAGGTTTCAACCCATTCGTTCCTATCACATGTATCATGTCTAAACTGGCATATAGGTTAATATTTCACATCTGCTTGGATTTTGCGTGACCTTATGACTGTTTCATTTTAACCTTAGGTATGAACCCATTTCATGGTATCACAGAAACTTCATGTTGTTGTTAGAAGTGGTACTATGTGAATGGTAGAGCTTTCCTATACATAGGTGTCCTAGTTAGCTCCCTTTTGCATTTGGTACCCATGCTATGAGTCCTCTCTTAGGTTCAGGAGTTCCCCTTTAGTCCCACCATGTCCTTGAGCAAGAGCTTCATACTCCTCTTGAACTTTATGATGGCCATTTCCCCGGGACTCCCTTATGTCAAGTTGTAATTGCATTATCATGAGCTTTACCTGCCTTCTTGCGCCTTACGCTAGCTTCCCTGACTTTGAGTTTCAGCCATATAGGCTGAGCTTGTCTCATGTCTAGCCATGCAGAGCCATCTTTTATATCCTTTGCAGCTTGATTCCCTATTTTACCGGGACGGGTCTTTCCCCCGAGTGTCGCTATCCTACACATGTATCCTTACATTGAGCATAAGTATGTTCCACTACTTGGAACTAGTTTGTTTTCCCATATGACACTCATCTCCTCCTAGTCTGTAACTATAAAGCAGTTTTATTCTTTTTCAAGCTTTTTAAATATTTGAAAAAGTCCAAAAAAAAAATTAAAAAACCAAAAATCCGGACAAGGAAAGATGTTATCTTTGGCAGTTGTCAAGTCATGTCGCCTTTGAACATAGCACTGTATATCACATCCGTTGGTTAGGTTTATAGTTTTACTTTAGGAGCTGTACTCATTTACCTGAGTTTATCTCCACCGACTGGTTAAGCTTCTAGTCCTTGTGGAGCCTCTGTCAATGCCTCCCGTGTTGCAGAGATGTCCCAGTTTTGTATATTGAGTCTATGCTGCCTACATTCAGTCACCATTCACCTTTATGCTCTTGTTCAAAGGAATTTGAAACCTGAGTCGACCATTCCTCAGTTATCTTGACTTTGCATGTCAGCCATTCCTGATACAGTTACTGGTTCATGCACCTTATGATCGAGTCCTTCCACATTATACAGCTTTACTGAGTCCCTCATGTTGGATGATGGGGAATACCTTAATGCCCTCCTTCCAGTGGATTTCATCCCATCGAATTCATATCATTTATTCTGGGATTGGAATCTAGAGTCATTTTTGAGTGCCTTGAGACTTGCAGTCATCAGTGGCAGGTTCTCTCTCCATCGACAGTTCTTTGGGAATACATCAATGTCCCCTGATCGATGGATTCTCTCAAGTGTTTGAACTCAACACATTTATTCACACTTGTTAATTTTCACTCTAGTACCTTGATTCCCATTATCATTATCAGTGGGTGATCTCCCGTCTGTTAACGGTATACATCAATGATCGGTAATCAGATGATGGACTACTATGTTCGACCTCGACACCTCTATTCACATAGTAGGACTTGTACTCGTAGTGGTTTGTGTAGAAGACCTTCCAAATTGGTGGCATCTCTTATATGCTACCTCCTTGATCGTGCCAGTGTTCATGAGATTTCAGCTCTCATGACTTGATTCCAGTATATGTCAGACATTTCTAGCCATTATGGAGATCTTGATCCATTGTATATCTTTAGCCATTATGGAGATCTTGAGCCTTTGTATATCTTCATCATGGAGATTTTGATTTATGTATATTGTACGTGGTGATGACCACTTATGTCATATTTTGTATCATACCTATTCATGGCCATTGTACTCTTATGTATCCGGGACTGCTATATGTATTTGTAGCTATATGCAGAGTTGTATCATGGTACTATGCTGATTGGGTGGATGGTCTTCCACTGGGTTCATCATCACTCCACTTCTGGGATGGACTTATAATGTATTTCAGCCATCGTATGACCCCTCTGACCTCACACATTAGAGGGCATATGTTATAGCTAATTTTACCACACCTAGTGAATCACACTTGTATGGCCTTCCCCTGTACCTTTGCAGACTCTTTGGACCCCATGGACCTTTTTTATACCTTCGATGTTTCCAAGATCATCCCTAAAAACATGCTTAATTTGCTATACGCGACTTTTAAACCCTTTCTCGCGTATATACGTGGGTTTGACCCCTAAAACCCCGTACATCGAGATGTGTGCAAAACGCCAAATTCTTTTGGAGTTTTCCTTGACATGGATCCGACTCACTTGTCTCCTGGCCTTCCATATGCCTTGAGATCGCTCGAATTTGACCCTTCATTGCCCCATTGTAGAGCTATATAAGAAACCCTTTGGATACATTGAAGAATATAAGAGAATTGAGAGCAAAGAAACTATAGTCCATTGTTGCCAGAACTTGTGCTTGAGTCTGCATCCCTTTATCCCTTGGAGCACTTTAGTGTTCTTCCCAAGCTTGCCTTTTGTTTGTGAGCTTGTTATCGAGAGATGGAGGATTGAGGTGGTGAAGGCCCAAGTGGGGGATTCAGTTTCTATGATTCGCAGACGTGCCAACAGAGGTTGTATTCATTGTAATCTCTGATTTTATAATAATAGAAATATCTTTTCCTGTCCAATAATGTATGTTTGAATGAATATTTTATCCATGGATGATTTCAAATGCTTATACGTTGTTGATTATATATGCTAGAGTAGATCTAACACCAATATATATAGTATGCTTGTCTTGTTTACTTATTATTGAGGAAGTGATTCATCAATTCAAGCTGAAGTTGGAAAGCTCAACAGGGATCTACTTCAACCGTCGAGAATAAGGTATGAGTTTTGATCCTTTAGTGTTAGATATTGGATTTCTCTTGCATATTGGAAAAGATTGATTTCTGGAGTCAAGCTGTCTGTTGTGGTACCCCAAACCATAGGAATTTCTCTCCGTAACATATGGTACTTGGTTGTTGCAAATGGTTTATGAATTCATCATGGTAGAGTTCATGTCATTGTGTTTGTGTATGCAAGCATAAATAATCAAAAATTGTTAACAAATACAATGATTAACCCTAAATGTTTGCTGGCCTTACTAGATGTCTGCCTCACACTGATATTCCTCTTCAACCAAGAGAAGGTGTTGGGCTCTCAACACAATGGGACTAAGCCCATCTGTAGATCCTCAAGTCACCTCCCGGATGTTAGGTTGGTCAATAGGGAGGACGCTTAGCGCCGTGAGAAGCCCTCCTTCTCTACCCCCTCTACCTTCCAGGTCACCTGGTTTTAATGGTTTGGAACAATATAGTGGAGTTCCTAGATCTATACGAGCTTTCCCTTCGTCATATCCCAGAATACCCCAGAGGGTGATGACTGGGTAGAGGAGGAAGGGGAAGCAAGACAGTATGTTTTTAAGTTGATTTTAGTTAGGCTAGGTTCATTTAATTAATCCATTAACCTTTTCTTGGCATTTACACATTGTTTATGAAATAAATTGCAGAAAATGAAAGAAGAAACTGAAATTGACTTGCAGTGGTGGACAGAGGCGGCTGGGCCTCCCTAACAGTCCTCTCAAACTAAAATTTACTGTCTATTAAACTGAAATTAAAGTTTTTTTTGACAGGCCGCACATTTCTAAACAAATTTGGCGAGGGGGCCGCAAGATTTTTTCAGAAATGAGCGAGGGGGTCGCACAGAATGCAGAAACAGTCATGGACTGAGTTTCTGGGATGAAGTTGCACTTATCGGGGGATTAAGTGCACCCTGGGCACACCTGTTTGCCCATTAAGTGTGCCCCAATCTCACCTTTTACCCCAATATGAGCGCCCTGCTCCAGATTGGGGTTTTTTTGTGAGACAGAGTCAGATTTGGCCGATAGTAACTTGTACTGTGGTCAACTTGACTCAGTTTTGCCTAGCAGAGGCTTCAGCAGTACTTAAAACATGAAATAAACTGAATCTAAGATGGATTTAAAAAGAAATTTATGAAAAACTAGGGTAAAATTTAAAAACTTGAAAAATTAAAAATTTGGCCCAGGGCTCCTGTGGATTCACCCTGGCATGGTCGTCAGTTCTGTAGCAAGGATTTTTGCCTGCTACAGGGGCAAGAATGGCTCCCTTCTGTGTATAGGACAGAAGGGTAGGTTCCTACGTGGAAGGGAAATGTAGAAAATAAAATAGAACTTAAATAATAGTAAACTAAGCTAACAACAAACAGAAAGAAGAAGATGGAGCAATGGTGAACCCCTTTGCACACGAGTGGTTAGGGTTCTGCCTCCATTAACCTGCAAACAAATCCTAGGCTATGGTAAAACCTGCAAAACAATGTTAAGCTAAAAACCTGTAAATGGAAACAAGGGTTAGAAAGCAAATAATACAAATAAACAAAACATGCAAGACAAATTATACCTTCTCTAATGGAAATGGGCCACCATGCCCAAACTTGTGGAAGCACCTCTCTCTCTCTTGGATGGGGAGCAATGGATCAATGGAGATGGAGATGGAGGAGAGGGAGTGTGGGTGGTTTGAGAGGCAAACGTCTCAAAGTATTCACGGGTAGCATAACAATAGACAAAGGGAGAAGTGTTTTGAGAGTGACCCCCACCCTCCTTTTATATCTTTTCCAAGGGGTTTTAGGGTTTAAATCCCTTGGTCATGGCTTTAGCCCCTTTTAGGGTTTTAACCCCTTTTTGAGGGCTTTAGCTCTTAGAAGGCTATTTTGGGATCCTTTTTGGGTTTTTAGCCCTTTTTCTTCATCCTTAGGCTATTTTGAGGGTGTGGGGGTCTAATGGAGGGATATGAGGGTCGTGAGATGGTTTCCTTGGGTGGTGTAGGTTATTGAGAGCTTAGTGGGGGATTTTTTGGTTAACAAATATCATTGTTGATTCAATCAAGGATCACCTTATACCACAAGTGTCTTCCCTAAAGAAACCTAAATAGATGTTTGATTCCTTGACCAAGCTATTTGAAGGGAACAACATAAATCAAAAGATGATTTTGAGAAACTAATTGAAGAATGTGAAGATCCAGAATAAAGAGACCATATAGTCATACTTTACAAGGGTCTGTGAAATAAAAGAACAACTTGAAGCAGTAGAAGAAGAAGTGCAGAATACAGAAGTTGTGATAACCACCTTGAATGGCCTCCTAGGATCATGGGATTCATTCATTCAAGGAATGTGTGCCAGAAGGAAGTGATTACTTTCAACAGAATCTAGGAAGAGCACACACAAGATAAAGATCGACCCATAATAAGAGAAGAGAAGATGGGAGCAACTGAAGATCAAGCACTCACGATTCAAAGAAGATCCCACAAGCGACGAGGAATATGAAGAACTCAATTCTCGAAGAACCTCTTATCCATCTTAGCATTTGGATAAGGAATAATGATGTCATGATGAAGCCGAAGGCTCAAGAAGGAGTCTACCCACGAAACAAATAAAGATAAGTATTAAATTGTTATTTCATGATATTATTTTGTTATGCATTTGTTTATATTCAGTTGATGTGTTATGCATGATAGAATGTTTGCATTAATGACAATCATTAGAGGAAATTTCAACTTAAAATGGGCCTCCTAAGAAAAATTAATAAAAAAATAGTTAAAATAATAAAATAATATTTATTAATTTTGGAGGAAGAAAAGAAAAAACTATTTTTTTGTTCGTATTTTCGACATATCTCCCTGGGTTTTTACTCAAATTTCAATCGGGAGAGCTCGTTGGATGCGAAATTAAATTCCACATCCAACGACTACCCACTCGGCATAGTTTTGACAGGACCCTCTACCCAAAAACAAGAAATACCTGAAAAAAATGTGATGATGATCCAACAAGTACCCACTTGGCATACTTTTGATGGGCCACTCTACCCCAAAAACAAGAAATACCTCAGAAAAACGTGATGATGACATCATCATCACGTTTTTCTGAGGTATTTCTTGTTTGTGGGGTAGAGGGGCCCATCAAAAGTATGCCGAGTGGGTACTCATTGGCTGTGGAATTTAATTTAGCATCCAACAAGCTCTTCCGATCGAAATTTGAGTAAAAACATAGGGAGATATGTCGAAAATATGAACAAAAAAAATAGTTTTTTTATGATACCTATCCCCAAATTTATATTAAAAAATTGTTTAAGAGGTGCTCCCTAATTGAATTTTAAATCATTTTGATTGGCTAATACATGATGACATGAAGTTTGTATTATTTTTGGAAGGCCCATTTTAAATTGAAATTTCCTCTAATGATACTACTAATATGCATGTGATGGGTAAGTAGCTCATGGTGCTATACAACTCTCCATTGCTACTTATCTAGAATAAAACCTCTTTGTTGATATATTGTATTAGTGCACAATCTCAATGATGTCATGGTAGAGATGGAAGGAATCTAGAAAGTTTCCGGGAGATATGGATGGATGTTGTATTGACTAAAATAGTTGCATGATCATATACTTATGCATAAGAATTTGCCATTATGAATATGCCTTATGAAATGTTTTTAACCATACAAATGCATTTGATTTGTAGGAAAGATCATGTACAATCACCTACAAGAAAAGAAGGATGAGACTTGTTCCGAAGAACAAGTGACGACAGTTCGAGAAATAATCCAAGATAAAGAAGAATATGACGATACTTTCAAAGAAAGAAAGAGGTCTCAGACACAGTGCAGTTATGTGACACTATTGAGTGACATCATTAATGCAGAGCCTTCCAAGTTATGAAGAAGTAGCCAAGAAGAAAGGGAAGGAGAGTACCAGTTCATGAAGAATGATGTCTAGGATGCGGTGTCGAGACCTAAAGAGAAGTCTGTGGGATACAAGGCAAGATTCGTAACACGAGGCTTCTCACATAAAGAAGGCATAAACTGCGAAAAGACATTTATAGCCACTGGAAGTTAAGATACATGACAAATAGACTCATGTGTGCAAATTAAAGAAATCCTTGTACGGGATCAGAAGACACCGATGGGATAACACATACATGAGGAGCTTGAAGATCACCTAGGGTGATGAAGATCTTAACCTTTGCTACAAGGTTGGAGATAATAGCCTATAGAGTATGACAAGCACACAGATGGGTGCAAGAAGAACTTTTGAAAAGGTTCAAGATAGAGGGTCTTGGTATCTAGTGATCCTAGATGGATACATAATATACTAGTAGTAGAGGAAGCTACTTATCACTCTAGTACATAACGTTTCAATACATAGAGTACAAAAGATAGAGGGAGTATGATGCTCCACTTCACAAAGAGTGACTGTAGAATATCCTGAGGTTCGACATGAGATGACAGGATGGAAAGATTATTGATGGCTCTAGGATATACTAAGAGTAAAGCATATTCCAACCTTTACTTGAAGGTTGAAGGTGGAATACCAGTGATACTCCTGTTATATGTCGATGACTTGTCCCTGACAGAAAAAGTGGAAAGAAGGAGACTTGCTGCCGAGTTTGAGATGAAGGACTTGGATATGATGCACTACTTTCTAGGCATGGAGGTGTGGCAAAATGCAGATGG
Organism: Pseudotsuga menziesii; assembly: GCA_001517045.1. Lineage (NCBI taxonomy): Eukaryota > Viridiplantae > Streptophyta > Pinopsida > Pinales > Pinaceae > Pseudotsuga > Pseudotsuga menziesii. The sequence continues at coordinate 328,588 of LPNX010219249.1, forward strand.
AATCTCCATGGGACAAGGGAAGTATGCAGTTGATATCCTAAAGACGCTCGAGATAATGGACTGCAAGCATTAGAGGAAATTTAAACTCAAAATGGGATTTTTACGTTTTATTCAAATTCCATGTCATCATTTGTTAGCCAATGAAATTGATTTAAATTTGAAATACCGTATAGGTCTTAAACACTTTTTTAATATAAATTTGGGGATAGGTATCATTAAAAAAACTACTTTTTTGTTTGTATTTTCGACATATCTCCCCGTGTTTTTACTCAAATTTCTATTGGGATAGCTCGTTGGATGTAGAATTAAGTTCTGCATCCAAAGAGTACCCACTCGACATACTTTTTATGGACCCCGCTACCCCCAAAACAAGAAATACTTTAAAAAACATGATGATGATGTCATCATCACATTTTTTCAGGTATTTCTTGTTTTGGAAGTAGCGGGGTCCGTCAAAAGTATGTCGCGTGGGTACTCGTTGGATGCGGAACTTAATTCCGCATCCAACGAGCTCTCCCGATCAAAGTTTGAGTAAAAACACGGGGAGATATGTCGAAAATACAAACAAAAATGTAGTTTTTTTCTTTTATTCCTCCAAAATTAATAAATATTATTTTATTATTTTAATAATTTTTTTAGGAGGCCCATTTTGAGTTGAAATTTCCTTTAATTTCCATGACCACACCTATGGCATTGAACATGAAGCTATTGAGTGATGCTTCATTAGATTCGGTTGATGTTATGATGAATCATCAGATGATTGGGTCCTTGATGTACCTGACGAATATGAGACCAGATATTTGCTTTGCTGTAAACACATTGAACTAGTTCCTGACAGATCCGAGACATGATCACCTGATTATAGGTAGAGTTGACTATGGGCTCAAGTATGAGGTGAATCAGAAGACTAACCTATAATTTTTATGTTGATTCAGATTGGTAGTGCCACTGAGAGGAAGAGCACCTTGGGATGCTTCTTTAGTTTGAGATCCAGTATGGGTTACTAGTTCTGGCAGGATGGAGTCCTACATGGCGCTGAGTACAGTCGAGGAAAAATAAGTTGTCACTTTCTCAGCTATTTGGGAGGTAGTATGCTTCTTTTGAAAACTACTATTTGATTTGATTGATCTGACTTGCATTTGTGTATTATGCAGAGAGGAGCAGTGAAGCTCCAGTATGTGATCTAGATTGAGATCTCTCGAAAGAGGGAGTTCTAGCATAGCCGGTGAGATAGGTTATATGAGCATAAATCCTGGTGAAGCTCGTAGGTTTCTCAGACGTAATATGTCTTGTAGGTTGTCCTCGGATGTAATCAGTCCCGACGAAGCTTGCATGTTATCCTTGGATGTAATCAGACCTGATGTGATTCTATGCTAGAAATGTCTAGAGTGAAATTTGAGTACTTCAGTGATCCAAGAGGATATTGGTGGCCACCAACCTATTCCACCTGGACCCCCACCATTTTTTCTTTCGGTTTTCCAGTTTCCTTAATTATAGCACAATTTACTATTTTTGGCAGTTTTAGGGTCCTAAACTTTCGGAGCCATTTTGAGGCCCTAAATGACATTTTTTCGGCATCGAATGTTCGAAAAAATACGACTATGTTTCAAACTCAATATTTGTTGTTTAAGTGTATTCCTTGAACATATCTTTCTAACGATGTATCATGTGCGTCAAATAGAGGTAGTATGCTAAAGTTACGACCCTGAGAAATTGATGTACCAAGTTACCCAACGGGGCCCACATTCTGTAGTTTCGCCTCCTAGGGTTAGGTTTTTGGATGTGTAGGGTTTCCATTGCTTCTTAATAATATATAATCCTTCGAGATTCATTGTAACACAGAGTTAAGAGGCATGTAGCCACCACATCTCTTCTCAGAGATAAGCTACCAGCACTCTAGCTAGTTTATTTCCATTATGTATGTAATCAAGTTTCAGTTATTGATTAATGAAATGAAGTGTTATTTCCACTGCATATTTGTTTCTATGGTTATTTGTGTATTTTTCTGTGTTCCTGCCTAAATCCGGATCAGTAGTATCAGAGCAATATTCTCTTTCTCGATCCTTCTTTGCATGTCCCCAATGAGGGCGGGGTATAAAGAGTTAGGGCTCAATCTGGTTGAACCTTTGCAAGATCAGCCTCACAAATCCTGACAGCCACCCATGGGGGATGAAAAGAAAGACGAGGGCACAGAAGATCCTATCAAAATGTTGCTCGAGGAGTCCCTTGAAAAATAAAGGAACACGATGGTGGATAACTTCACCCATATCCTTCAACGACTTCCCACTGGCGACGCATCTACATCTAGCAGCCACTCTGGAGGCGCAACCCCTTTTAAGGTACAAGTAAGCTTTGATATTCCCATATTTGATGGCCGAATAGATGCATATTTTGTATATAGGTGTTTGAATCTATTAGAAGGATATTTCTCAGTTCATGACTTTTCTGACCGAGAAAAGATTACTTTTTCTCTACTCAAAGCTGCCCCCCATGTCAAGGACTGGTGGGAAACCTACTGTGAGAGAAAGGACGAGGAGGAACCCTCTCTGTTCTTGGCCATACTCACTTGGAATTCTTTTTAAGATTCCATGAAGGGACAATATTATCCAGTGGGGAGCTATGAGGACAAGTACATACAATGGACTACGCTGCGGCAACACAGAGATCAAGATGTGCATGAGCTGATGAATCTGTTCCATACCCTGTACACCAAGTTGGGTATCAAATATTTAGAGAAACATTTGGTGCTAAAGTACCACAGTTGTCTTCACAGATACATTCAGGAGGAAATGGAGTTCCTCGACATCTCCTCACTTGGTACGACATATCGGTATGCTGCCAAAATTGAGCAAAAATTCAAACAGAAAAAGGGAGAATTTGGATCTATGAATCAGAAATAAGGGAAAGGTGCCCCCAAATAGTAGAACCAAGGACACTCAAGAAAAGAGCAACACTGCAAATTCTCCAAATCCTCAAGAAAAGAGCAACACTGCAAATTAGAAGAAGGAATCAGGAAAGTGGTGCGAGTTCCATAAGAGCCCCACTCACAACACAAGTGAGTGCCAGGCCAAGCAGTCACTGGTGGCCAAGACAAAGGCTTCTCAATCAGATGCATACTCTGACACTGAATCAGAACCCAAGAAGGGGAATGATAGAGGGAAGAATATTATCGATGCAGATCCCAATGCCACCGTTGCTACCACGAAGATCTAAAAGGAAAAACCGGAGGATTCAGAGGAGGAGGAGCATCTTTTCCACTCCCAGATGTGCGTAAAGGGTTCCCCGCTATAGCTCATTGTCGACAGTGGGAGCCAAAAGAACTTGATTTCAAAAGAGGTCATGAAGCAGTTGGGTTTTCCAACCATAGCACACCCGCAGTCGTATACCATCGGGTGGCTTCACCAAGGACGGGATCTCCACGTCATCCAGCAGTGCCACCTTCCCTACAACATCAAGCCCTTCACCGAAGAGGCATTATGTGATATTTATCCTCTTGATGTTTGTGATGTATTATTAGGTCAACCATGCTTATGGAAGCGACATGCTGTGTATGATTCTTGACCTCGCACTATTATTATTACGTTGAGAAATAATTTGTACAGGATACCAAAGGTACCACCTCCTGTCACTATCTCTTTGGTTACCACAAAACAATGTAGTAAGCTCATTTCCAAAAACGGGACATTTGTTTTCTTAATGATCCACCCTCAGGGAAAGAAGAAGATCGTGGCCATGACCTCCATACAAGGTCCCTCCGCACGACAACAACAAATGGATAATGTCGTGGAGGAGTACCGAGACATATTCACCTCACCCACCGGGGTGCCTCTCCACTGTCAGGTCAAGCACCCCATCGATCTGACACCAAGTGCGCCACTGCCCAATGGACCAATCTATTGACGCCCTATTCTGGATATTGATGAAATCAAGAGGCAAATGCAGGAGCTACTGTAGAAGGGTCACATCTAGCCAAGTTCATCACCCTGTGGGAGCTCGATCATGTTGGTACAGAAGAAGGATGGGACTTGGAGACTTTGTATTGACTATCGGGCGCTGAACAAGATCACTGTCTGGAATAGATACCCGATCCCATGTATTAATGACCTCCTGGACTAGCTTAAAGGGGTGAAATATTTTAGTAAGATTGACTTAAAGTCTGGGTATCACTAGGTACCAATCGAACCAACCGATGTCTGGAAGATTGCCTTCAAAGCCAAGGAGGGTCTTTTCGAATGGTTGGTCATGCCTTTCGGGTTGAAAATGCTCTTGCAACCTTCATGAGACTGATGTAGGACATCTTGCGGCCATTCACCAACTCATTTGTAGTAGTGTACTTGGATGACATACTGATCTTCAGCCAGACTTGGGAAGAGCACCTTCACCACATCTGACAGGTCCTCCAAACATTGCAGCAGCACAAGTTGTGTGCCAATTTGGACAAGTGCACTTTTGGCATGACCAAGGTTGAATATCTGGGATGCATTATTGATGAGTGTGGGGTACATGTGGATCCAACCAAGATCCAAGTCATTCGGGATTGGCTAGCCCCACCTACTCTAACAGAGCTTCACAACTTTCTAGGCCTTGCTAATTTCTACTGCAGGTTTGTGTTGGGATTCTCTCATATCACTTGGCCCTTGAGTCAAGTCACCAAGGGAGGAGAAAAAGCAAAAAAAAATTGATTGAAAACTCAGCATAAGGCATTTGTATAATTGAAACATCGCCTCTGTTGTGCCCTAGTGCTCACATTACCAGACTTGCAACAACCATTTGAGATCGAGATAGATGCCTTTGACTATGCTATTGGGGCAGTCCTTACTCAACAAGGGCATCTAGTGGCATATCACAGTGAGACACTGTCTGAAACAATCTGCAAATATCCCACTTATGACAAAGAGATGTATTCCATTGTATAGGATTGTCGACAATGGAAGCATTACATTTTGGGGAAGGAAATGATCATCTACATAGACCATTGACCCCTGCAGTTCATACAGACACAAGGGAAGTTATAGAATGATTGCCATCAAAAGTGGTCCACATATCTACAATAGTTTCATTTGAACATCAAGTACAAGAAGGGAAGCACTAATAATGTTGCAGACTGCCTCAGCCGACCACTGATCATGGCGATAACCACCGTGCCCAACTCTTGTGGGCACGAGACTTTTGATTGGCCATTTCTATACAAGAGTGATCCAGAATTCAGCCACACATAATAGACAATCTTAGAGGGAAACCAAGTTCCAAAATTTCACCTCCAGGATGTACTACTATGTCATATGGGACACCTTTGTGTTCCTTCAAGTGAGCATGCCAAGATGATTTGGGAAGTGCACTACAGTCGGGTCACTGGGTATTTCGGGGTCGAGAAAACAATGGCAGTACTGCATAATTATTTTTATTGGCCGAACCTTTGACAAGACGTTGGGAAGTACATCCGATCCTGCAATGCCTACGCCATTTCCAAACCATCCATCAAGAAGCAAGACCTCTATACTCTGTTTCCTACCCCTAGTCGACCTTGGGAATCCAGCTCCATGGATTACATGTTGGGCCTTCCTTCTACTAAGCATGACAACAGCTGTGTGTTTGTGGTTGTTGACATATTCTCAAAGATGGCCATAATGGTGGCTTGCAAGAAGAATATCATAGCAAAATCCACTGCTAAACTCTTCTTTGAATGGGTGTGGGTACACTTTGGGATCCCATAGTCTATAATCTCAAACCAGGATAGCAGGTTCCTTAGAACATTCTGGTCTAGCCTATGGTCAATGCTAGACACAAAGCTCACAAAGTCCATAGCTTTCCATCCCCAGACTGATGGCTAGACATAGGTCGTAAATAGGATGACCGTACACATTTTGCACATGTACAACTCAAAGCATCCATGCACATGGGATGGGAGCCCCCCATATGTACAACATAGCTATAACTGGGCCCTCCACAGCTCAGCCAACCATAGCCCCTTTCAGGTGGGCTTGGGATTTCAGCCATTATGTCCCATTGACGTATCCATGCCATTTGCAACTACTCAGGATGATTCAGCTCATATCCAATCTGAAGTTTCCAAGGTGAATAGCTTCATTGAGCGCATTCATCACATTCACCAACAGGTTCATGACATATTGGATAGATCCAATGCTAAGTACAAGCAGCGACATGATCAGCATCGGGTGCAACAAAACTTCCAGGTGGGCGACAAAGTGTGGCTACATTTGCAGAAGGAGCACCTCGCTAGACCCCACCGCAAGCTTCGCCCGCTCCAATATGGGCCATACACCATCACCAAGGATATCAGGGACAATTACTTTGAGCTCATTATTCCACCATTCCTTGGTCTGCACCCAGTGTTCAATGTGGACCTCCTTTGGCACTACTTTCCACCTCTACTGGACACATCAGACATGGCAGAACAACTCACGCCAACAAATTTAAACCCCAACTGGATGGAACAAGCCACAACTGATCGGATTATGGACACAAAGATCAAGAACACCCACTAGAAAAAGATCCAGCTATATCGAGTTGTCAAAGCAGGCCAACTCCTTCACTAGGGAAAGTGGCTCACCAGGGACCAAGTTCAACAGAAGTTTCCTCATCTCATGGAGGAACTCAATGCAATGGGGACCATTGCTTCCTAAGGGGGCAGGAATGATCCAGGAGGATATTGGTGGCCACCCACATATTCCACTTGGACCCCCACCATTGTTTCTTTCAGTTTTCTAGTTTCCTTAATTATAGCACAATTTACTATCTTTAGCAGTTTTTGGGTCCTAAACTTCTGGAGCCGTTTTGAGGCCCTAAATGATGTTTTTTCGGCATCAAATGGTCAGAAAAATATGAGTATGTTCAAAACTTAATATTTGTTATTTAGGGATGTAGTACTTAAACAGATCTTTCTAACGATGTATCATGCGCATCAAACAGAGGTAGTATGCTAAAGTTAAGACCTCGAGAAATTGATGTACCAAGTTACCCAACGGGGCCCACATTCTGGTGTTTCACCTCCTAGGGTTAGGTTTTTGGATGTGTAGGGTTTCCATTCTTTCTCAATAATATATAGGCCTTCGAGCCTCATTGTAACATAGAGTTCAGAGGCATGTAGCCACCACATCTCTTCTCAGAGATAAGCTACCAACACTCTAGCTAGTTTATTTCCATTCTGTATGTAATCAAGTTTCAGTTATTGGTTAATGAAATGAAGTGTTATTTCCATTGCATATTTGTTTCTATGGTTATTTGTGTATTTTTTTGCGTTCCTACATAAATCTGGATCATTCATGGAGAATCTTGGTGTTCTCTAGATCGAGGTTCCTTCCAAGGGGAAGTGATGAGTCTGTGAGCCCTTCTGACATGGTGGTATGATTGGTTCCTCCCATGGTTAGATATAAGTGTTGTTCCCTTCTGACATGGTGGCAAGATTGGTTCCTCCCATGGTCAAATGTAAGTGCTGTGCCCTTTTGACATGGTGGCAGGATTGGTTCCTCCCATGGTCAGATGTAAGTGATGAGCCTTTCCCTAAATGATAGTAGGTGTGTCCTATCATGCTAGTGGATGTAAGTGTAGATATTTTCCCTGGATGATATTAGGTGTGTCCCATCATGCCAGTGGATGGAAGTGCAGAGCCTTTCCTCAAATGGTAGTAGGTGTGTCCTACCATGCCGGCGGATGTAAGTGTAGAGCCTTTCCTCGAATGATAGTAGGTGTGTCCTACCATGCCGGTGGATGTAAGTGCAGAGCCTTTCCTTAGATGGTAGTAGGTGTTTCTTACCATGCCGGTGGATGTAAGTGTAGTTCCTTTTCACAAATGGTAGTAGGTGTGTCCTACCATGCTAGTGAATGTAAGTGTAGATCCTTTCCACAGATGGTATTAGGTGTGTCCTACCATGCTGGTGGATGTAAGTGCAAGGCATTTCTCTGGATGGTAGTAGGTGTGTCCTACCATGCCAGTAGATGTAAGTGCTAGCAATTTTTCATAGATGGTAGTAGGTGTGTCCTACCATGCTGGTGAATATAAGTGCTGATCCTTTCTGACATGGTTCTTGGATGTGTTCCTCCCATGGTTGGATGTGAGTGCTGGGCCTTTCTGACATGGTGTTGGATGTGTTCCTCCCATGGTCAGATGTGAGTGCTAGGAGTGCCTTTCTGAAATGGTGGTGGATGTGTTCCTCCCATGGTCATATGTAACTGCTGGGTGGGCCTCTCTGACATAGTTCTTGGATGTGTTCCTCCCATGGTCAGATATAAGTGATGAAGAAGATGAAGACCTACATGGAGGTTAGGCCTACAAATAGCATGAAAAAGGGCTAGCTCTGTAGAACTTCCTATTCTAAGAAGAATTGAGAGAAATAACCATTTGATCGAGATAGTGGAAGCAATGATGATGATCGAGTGATGATCCATATTTGATCTAGTGATGAAGACTTGTGTTGATGAATTGTGTCAACAGAATACCTTCCTATTTAAGAGTGAGTGTTGATGTATTTGTAACTTTAGAATGTATTCAGTTGTATATCTTATATTGTACCCCAATGTTCCTATCGAGATAATCAATTGTATTTCATTGTACCCGATGTTCTTGTCGGAAGAATCAATTATATTTCATTGTACCCTGATATTCCTATTAGGAGGGTCATTAATATAATAAAGTAATGTACATTCATTGAGGTTAACCTGCCATTGTAAGTCGGGGCAATAGTCCCCACAATTGAGTTGAGGTTAACCCTCCTTGTTTATCGAGGGGCAAAGTCCCCACAGTTGAGGGGCACTGAGGTTATTAGACTCTCCTAGAGATGTCGACCCTGGTAAGTAATTGTCAAGTTGGAAACTATTATAAATAGAGATTGAGACTCTTTATTTGTCACATACACTCACTCAACTAGGGCACATGAGTGAGAGAGGAAGTGTTGGCACAAGTGAGAGAGATTAACTGTGGGAGATCATCTTTATGTTTTCAGGTTTTAATTTTGCTACTAGTGCTCATTCTATCTCTGAGGAAGTTGCAGGGTTTTCTCCTTTATGGTTTCCCCGAGGAAAATTCTTTGTGTCTCTTGCCTCTTGTGACTATTGTTGTGCATGTTATTCTCTCAGATAAGATCCTAAGATCATATTGCTTAAATGATAAAAATATAAAAAACCTCAGGTATGTGATCTATCGATTAACTTGCATTTTGATTTGATCTAGGAAAGTATATTGTATTATGTACTTGATTTTTTCTAGATCCACTTGGACTACGGATATCTAGCTTGAGTCTACTTGAGTAGATTTATCCAATAACAAATTTGGTGATCATACTGGGGATGAACATAGATCTGATTTCTTTTGTTTTTGATTTCATATCTTTTTCAATCCTTTTGTTAGCCTATAGAGACCCTCCCTCCTTTGTATTTTGTCTTTGAAGAGTATCTTGCATCCTCTTGATGCTCTTTGTATCACTATTAGACCTTCTACCCTTCTCCCATAGGAGATCTAGATTTTACCCTTCTTATTTCTCCACCAGCGCACTTGGGTTGTGTAGACAGAGTGTCGATGCTCTTTGCCTTAAGATAAAGTGCATCGTTGGAACTCTTAGCCAATGTTGTAAGTGCACTTACCCCTCCCAGTCAATCTGGTGCAGTATAGAAAGGTGCGCTTGCCCTTCCTAGGCGCTCTAGTGCAGTGTAGGAAGGTGTGCATGCCCTTTGAAACTTAAATATCAGCTCAAATTTCCTTCTTTTTTGGGTTTTAGTTTGATTGATTGTGGTGTTTAGGTTGAATATGATAGCTATACGCCCCCTATACCCAGCATTATCTCTGTTTGAAGTTGATTTTGCTTATTTTGGGATGCTTTACTAGTCAAGAGAATGACTTGGTTGTGGTAGGAAATTTCAATCCTCCACCTATTAGTTCTTCCTTTCCATTCCTAATCACATTTCTAGACCTCTTCAGATCTATTTGGATAGTCAAATCTGATCTCCAAACCTTTCCACCGCTCAATCATTAAGTTTTGGTTTCATTTTGGTTGTTTTGGAGCAATTCTTGATTGCTTGGAGTTGTTTGGGTGCTTGTCATATTCCTTTTGATTTTTGAATGAATGGAGTGATGTACATGTTCTCACATTTTTTGTTTATAGATCTAAAAAGAGTATTGTTATCAAGTTTCAATTTGATATATGCATTTGAAAATCAAAGCGCTTCTTTACTTTGTTTTGTGCATTGTTAATATTTGTTGCATATTTGATTCCATTTGTTCTTTTTGGACTATTATTGCAGAAAATTAGAATTGTTACACTCTAGGATGTTAGATTTTAACATTAAGCTAGCATTATATTAGGATCTTTAACTGAGAGAATAACAAGCACAATAATCAAACACAAGAGACAATGAACACAGTGTTTTTCCTCGGGGAAACCATAAATGGAGAAAACCACGCAACTTCCTCAGAGATAGAATCAGCACCAAAAGTAAAACCCCAAAATAGTAAGATGATCTCCCGGCAGTAGTAACCTCTTTCTTCCTTGCCCCAATGTCTTCTTCTTCCTCATCTATGCGCTACAACTGAGTGTGAGTGAGTGTGTGATAAATAGAGAGGCTAGCTCTCTATTTATACTAATTCCCAACTTGACTAAACCCAACTAGGGCCGACTTCACTAGGTGAGTCTAATAACCCTAGTGCCATGGAACTGCGGGGACTTTAACCCTTAACCAATAGGAGGGTTACCCAAAATGACTTGACATGACTTGTTTACATTATAGAACCTTGCAATAGGAACATCAAGGCATGACATGACTCAAGTACATTACAAATACATCCCGGAATAAACATCGGGTTACAATACATAAGAAATACAAGTGAATGCATTCTAAAGTTACAATTACATCAACACTCCCTCTTAACTACGAATATATTCTCTCGACACAATTTATCAGCATAATTCATCTTCTCTGTATCATCTGGATCATCGTCAATTCATCTTCATCTTCAAGTCATCTTCATCTTCAAATTTGGATCATCACTCGATCTGGATCATCATCACTGGATCTGGATCATCATCACTGGATCAGGATCATCACTTGATCTGGATCATCACTGGACATCATCACTGGATCCGGATCATCACTCGATCTGGATCATCACGGGTGCTATCTCATGATCCTTCTCATCCCAGGAAATTCTACAGAGCCAGCCCTTTTTCATGTTGGTTGTAGGCCTAGCCTCCATGTAGGTCTTCTTCAACACTTATATCTGACACCAAGTTAGAGTGGCCTGCCCAGCACTTACATCTAACCATGAGAGGAACACATCCAACACCATGTCAAAAAGGAATGCCCAACACTCACATATAATCATGTAGGAACCAATCCTATAATCACATCAGAAAGGCTTAACACTCACATTCACCAGCATGATAGGAAACAACTACTATCATCTGTGAAAAGGCCCAACACTTATAACCACCAGCATGATAGGACATAACTACTATCATCTGTGGAAATGCATAGCACTCACATCCACTAGCATGGTAGGACACACCTACTACCATCTGTGGAAAGGCACAGCACTTACAATCACTAGCATGGTAGGACACACCTACTACCATCTGTGAAAAGGCGCAGCACTCACATCCACCAGCATGATAGGACACACCTACTATCATCTATGGAAAGGCCAGCACTCACATCCACCAGCATGATAGGACACACCTACTATCATCTGTGGAAATGCTCTACACTTACATCTGATCATGTGGGAACCAATCCCACAGTCACATCAGAATGGCTCTCAATCTCAGACTGAGGATTCTTGGTAACTGACCAAGTGCCTCCATTCAAAGAATGTCAGTAGCCCTTATATATGACACTAAGTCAGAATGGCCAGAACTCGCATCTAACATGGAAGGAACCAATCCTTTCACCATAACAGAATGGCTTAGCCCTTATATCTGATCAAGTGGGAACACATCCCTCAATCACATCAAAATGGCCATGCATTCATATCTGATCATGTGAGAACACATCTCACAGTCATATCAGAATGGACCTCAATCCTATATCGAGTATTCCTGGTAACTGACCAGGCATCTCCATTCAAAGAATGGAAATAGCCCTTATATCTCATCATGTAGGAACCAATCCTACAGTCATATCAAAATGGCTCAGGACTCATATCTAACATGGAAGGAACCAATCCTCTCACCATGACATAATGGCTCAACCCTTACATCTGACCATGGAAGGAACCAATCCTCTCACTATGTCAGAATGTCTCACGGACTCATCACTTTCCCTTGGAAGGAACCTCGATCTGGAGAACACCAAGCTTCTCCCTGAAGTACTCAAAATTCACTCTGGCTAACAGATTCGTCAACACATCAGCGATCTGTTCATTCGTTGCAACATACTGGAGCTTCACTGCTCCCCTCTACACCATATCCCTAATATAGTGATACTTGATCTCGATATGCTTCGAATTGTCATGGAACATCGGGTTCTCCGACAACTTCACACAACTCTAGTTGTCGCAATATATACAAGTAGAATCCAACTAGAGATCAAATAAATCATACAGTATCTTCCTCATCCATACTACCTCACAACTAGCTGAACAAGCTGTGACATACTCTGCTTTAGCTGTACTCAATGCCACACATGATTGCTTCCTGCTAAACCAAGAGATCACACCTAATCCCATATTGAAGCAACACCCTGAAGTGCTCTTCCTATCGATGGCACTGCCTGCCCAATTTGAATCAACATAACCCTCCAGGTTAATCTTCTGAGTCACCTCATAATTGAACCCATAATAAAATATACCCCTTAGGTACCTCAGAATATGCTTTGCAGCAATCAAGTGAACATGTCTCGGATCTGTCAGGAACTGGCTCAAGGTGTTCACAGCAAAGCAAATATCTGGTCTTGTGTTCTTCAGGTACATAAAGGACCCAATCAGCTAACGATACATCGTAGCATCAACCACTTTTGATGAAGCATCACTCAATAGCTTCAGGTTTGATGCCATAGGTGTGGTCATGGCCTTGCAGTTCATCATCTCAAATCTCTTCAGGATCTCTACTGTATATTTCCCTTATCCTAGGGAAATTCCATCTGCATTCTGCCACACTTCCATGCCTAGAAAATAATGCATCATACCCAAGTCCTTCATTTCGAACTTGGTAGCAATATTCCTCTTCGTATCAGTAATCAACCCATCCATACCTGTTACAAACAGATCATCTACATACAGTAGGAGCATCACTGGGTTGCCATCTTCAACCTTGTAGTAAAGGTTGGAATCTTCTTTACTCTTGGTAAAGCCCAAACTAGATAGAAAGCTGTCAATTCTTCTGTACCATGTCCTGGGTGCCTATTTCAAAGCATAAAGGGATTTCTTCAATCTACATACATGACACTCCCTGTCATGTGTCTCAAAACCGAGTGGCTGCTCCACATACACTTCTTCTTCTACTACACCATTCAAGAAAGCAGTCTTGACATCCATTTGGTGTATATTCCATTTCATCACTGCAGCCAAAGGAAGTATTGATCTGATGGAAATGTATCTGGCTACAGGTGCAAAAGTTTCTTCATAATCTATTCCTTCTTTCTGGGAGAAACCATGAGCAACAAATCTTGCTTTATATTTTTCTATGCTACCGTCTGTAGCATGCTTGATCTTGTAGATCCATTTGGAAGTTATGACAAACTTCCCTTCTGGTCTTGGGACAACATCCCAAACATCATTCTTCATGATCAATTGATACTCTTCGATCATAGCATCCTTCCATTCTTTCCATTCTGCCGCTTCTTCATAGTTGGAAGGTTCTTTAACGATGAAATCACATAATAAAGCTACATATCCAGAGCAGGATCTGGTCCTCTTTCTTTCTCTGTGATTCTCTTCTGGAGCCCCATATCTTTCCGCACCTTGGATAGCTTCTTGTACCCAAGTAGGTTTTCTCTTATGAGGATTCTTCTCCTGAGGTGGATCTACAGGTTCTTGAGGTTCTTCAAATTCTCGGTCTTCTTCTTGAGTTTCTTCATTCATGGTTGTATCATGAATCCTAGGGGCTTCTGTTTCTTTAGGTTCTTCAGCAGGTCTCTTTCTGGATTTGTTGTAAGTTGTGTCTTCATCAAATGTTACATCCCTGCTGATGTCGATCTTCTTGAATCCTGGGAAGTATATTCTGTAAGCCTTCGAGCTTTCAGAGTATCCCACAAATATACCCTTCTTTCTTGAAGGATCTAATTTTGTCCTCTTCTCTTTTGGAATGTGTATGTACACTGGACAGCCGAATATTCTAAGATGGCTAACTTTTGGTTTCTTGCCGGAAAATACTTCTTCAGGTGTCTTGTTCTTGAGTACTCTGTGTGGAGTACGGTTCTATACATACACCGTTGTTGTTGCAGCTTCTGGCCATAGATGCATAGGAAGATCTTGATCATGAAGCATTGCTCTTGTAGCTTCCATGATAGTTCTATTATTCCTTTCTGCAATCCCATTCTATTGTGGATTATATGGAGTGGACAGCTCCCTTTTAATCCCTGAGTCTTTGCATAACTCTTTGAATTCATTTGACGTGAATTCTCTGCCATTATCTGATTGAAATGTCTTGATCTTCTTTTCTATGTGATTCTCGATCAAGGCTTTGAATTCCTTGAACTTGCTAAATACTTCATCTTTGTTCTTCATGAAGTAAATCCATGTCTTCCTAGAAAAGGCATCAATAAAGGAAACATAGTATACATACCCTCTTAGTAAACTTGATGACATTGGACCACATACATCAGAATGGATGATTTCCAAGATTCCTTTTGCCTTGCTCTCGCTACTTGGAAATGTCTTCTGTGTTCTTTTCCTTCGCACATCCTTTGCAAACCCCATCATGTTTTACTTGAATTTCAGGAAGACCTTCAACAGCTTTGCTTGCAAGTGGTAGTGCTCTTTAATGCACATGTGCAAGCCTTCTATGCCAAAGTTCATTTGGCTCTACTATGTCATGGACCAAGGCTTGTTCTGTATGGCCCTTCAATTTGTACAATCCTCCTTCTTGTTCCCCAATCACTACTGCATCATTAATAGTCTTTCCTTTTGGCCACATGATGACTTGACCATCTATAAATGCAACCCTCATTCCTTTTGCATCTAATGCAGATATGGAGAGGAGGTTCTTCTTTAGTCTTGGTACAAACAATACTTCCTTCATTGTCATAGGCTTTCTAGAGTCTAGCTTATAGGAGGATTCCCCGCTACCTTTTATTGGATACTGGTAGTCATCTCCGAGCTTCACCTTGTGAGGTGATTCACATTCTGATAGTTTCACAAAGGATTCCTTGAATCCTGTCATATGTTTGGAAGCCCCACTATCTATAAGCCAATAATTGCTTCCATGAGTAATGTTTCCTGTGAGAGTGAAAATCAAAACATATGCTTCCTCACTTGAAGAATGTTCACTTTCATATCTGGTTCTCTTTGTTGAAGTTTCATCATCCTCTGCAGCATGATCATGATGACTTCTCTTGTTTCCCTTCTTCTTGTGAGAGACATTTTTTGTTTCTAGGACATTCTCTAGCATAGTGTCCTTTTTCATCACATGTATAACATTTGATTCTAGACAAATCTTTTCTAGTGTTATCTTTATGAAAGGACTTACCTCTGGGGTGATGAGAAATTCTTCTAGTTTTCTTGGAGTGTACAGTGAGAGCTTGATCTTCACTTCCCATCTTTTCTTCTCGAGCTGCTATTCGAGCTTCTTCTTGAGAGCACTCTTCCCATAGTCTATTGAGCTTGACTAACTTCTTTTTGGCATAGATTCCTTGAATAAAGGAGTCCCATGATCTAGGGAGACCATTCAAGGTGGTCATTACAATCTCTACATTCTCCACTTATTCATCTACTACTTCTAGTTGTTTCTTGATCTGAGATACCCTTGTAAAGTAAGACTAGATGGTCTCTGGATTCTGGATCTTTACATTCTTCAGTTGGTTTCTCAAAGTCATCTTCCGGTTTATGTTCTTCCCTTCAAACAATTTGGTTAGGGCATCAAACATAGATTTAAGTGTCTTTAGGGAGGACACCAGTGGTATGAGGTGATCCTTGATTGAATCAGCAATGATCCTCTTTTCCATAACCAATTTCTTCTTATGTAAGGCCTTTTCCTCATCTCCCTCTGGAACTAGAACCTCCTCATTGATATAAGAGTCCAACTCATTTTCTTCCAGGACCAGGGAGATCCTATACTTCCAAGCTCAAAATTTATCAGCTCCCTCAAGTTTTTCATCAAGATTGGTATGATGAGACATCTTAACTGAGAACCTCAAATGGATATACAAAAGATTTATAGCTTACCAAGTCAAGATGTCAGATCTGGAATTCTGCAGTGCTGATTCAGGAGCAGATTAGGGTTTTACTTTTCCGGAGTTTTGTCCAACCAAATGCTTTGATCTTGATCCCTAACTTCAATTTTAAGGCAGAGATCAATCCAGGCCCAGGCTCACTGAAAAATTCCACTTTTGTGGAAAGCCCTAATTTTCGGCAGTAGTGTCGGGTCCAAAACTGAAAAACCTCAGAATTGGATTTTGCTTCAACAGAAAGATGTGCCCTATGGAGGAGAGTTATTCCAACCTTCTTTTGCTGAAAATCTATGGAGAGAGATTCAGAAAGTAGGAATCCCTAGTTCCCGAAGCTGCACAGTGTCTTCTTCTCAGGTTAGCTCTGATACCATGTTAGATTTTTAACATTAAGCTAGCATTATATTAGGATCTTTAACTGAGAGAATAACAAGCATAGCAATAAAACATAAGAGACAATGAACACAGTGTTTTTACTTGGGGAAACCATAAATGGTGAAAACCCCGCAACTTCCTCAAAGATAGAATCAACACCAAAAGTAAAACCCCAAAATAGTAAGATGATCTCTTGACAGCAGTAACCTCTTTCTTCCTTGCCCCAGTGTCTTCTTCTGCCTCAGCTATGTGCTACAACTGAGTGTGAGTGAGTGTGTGATAAATAGAGAGGCTAGCTCTCTATTTATACTAATTCCCAACTTGACTAAACCCAACTAGGGACGACTTCACTAGGTGAGTCTAATAACCCTAGTGCCCTGGAACTACGAGGACTTTAACCCTTAACCAATCGGAGGGTTACCCACAATGACTTTACATGACTTTTTTACATTATAGAACCTCCCGATAGGAACATCGGGGCATGACATGACTCAAGTACATTACAAAAACATCTCGGAATAAACATCGGGTTACAATACATAAGAAATACAAGTGAATACATTCCGAAGTTACAATTACATCAACATAGGAAAGAATTATTCTTTTCTTTATTGTTCAGATTCATGTTTTTTTGAAGAGAAAAATCAATCAAAAGAGAAGAAAAAAAAAACGAGCACCCGAACCCCCCTTGGACCCCTCAAGACCCCCCCTATAGCTTGCAAGAGAATTCATAGGTGTGTTCAAGAATTGTGGTTGATATTGGTCTTTAAAGCTTCATAGTTGGCTTTGACTAGAGCTTGGTTTTCTTAGATCTCTGATTTTTGTCTTCTTTAACAGAAAACTCTTTACCTACCTTAGGTATTTTTCATCGAAATAGAAATGTACATCGTCATGTATCTAGGATTTTCATTTTTTTTACATTTCCTGTCTACACCTCAAGCATCCACTTAACTGCATAAGATAAGATTAATGATATCTTAGGATTAAAATCATTTAGTAAATGTGTGTAAGTTAGTGACATGTTCTGATGTCGTTAAGCGTGGCAGCTATCGTTTATTGCTTGCACTGCATCTTGGGGACTGTGTGGTTCTTCCACGTACCATCGGTATATCGAACGACCTTTCACGTACCCTTGAAGTATATAGAAAGGTACTTCATGTGCTCGATTGTATATTAGAATGCTCCTTTTGTACGGTTGTGCATTAGACAACACCACTACGGAGTTGACCTCCCCCGTACCTAGTGTATATTGGGAGACCCTCTTAGGATTCTTGTGACCAACTAAGTTAAATTTTTGTTCGTCTTGGCCTCACAATACACTGAGAATAGCACTCGGGGAGATTACTATGCATGCAGCGTCCAGGTATTTGGGTATTCAGGCAAGGGTGCGGTCCCAATCCTCCTTGTTGCACTTTACTGTTGTACTTTGCGGTATATAGTGAGTTGTGAAGCCTTGATAATCCCATGAGGATCCTGACTTTTGATCCACTCCTATTCACATAGTTGCTTGTTTCTTTTAGACTTTAGTACTACTTGATTTGTGTGGTACTTCAGAGATTCTTAGAGAGTCCAGATATGGGAGATTTCTCAGGTACCACCAGTCAAGAGACCCCTTTTTAAGGTATAT
The DNA here is from genome assembly GCA_001517045.1 of Pseudotsuga menziesii. Taxonomy (NCBI): domain Eukaryota; kingdom Viridiplantae; phylum Streptophyta; class Pinopsida; order Pinales; family Pinaceae; genus Pseudotsuga; species Pseudotsuga menziesii. The sequence continues at coordinate 346,919 of LPNX010219249.1, forward strand.
CTTTTGTTTCTCCCCCTTCTCACTACAACAAATACTGGAATTAGCGTCCCATTTAGCGTCCCTTTTTAGTGTAATTTTTTTTTACATTGGCATATGAGCAGGAGAAAGTTATCACAAATCCATTAATTCGTCATTGAAAATAATGCAAGCCACAATATTTGAAACAAGCACGAATGCAAATTGTCAATGATATCAACTAAGACGATTGATACAACACTTTCCATGTTTTGTTCTTACAAAATAAAATTTCAATAAAACATTGAAACTTTCATATAAAATCCAAGAAGAATCATCTTGTGTCTTATCGTAGGGTATTTTTTGAATTGCTTTGTTGATTTTTTCATATGAGCAGGAGAAAGTTATCACAAATCCATTAATTCATCATTGAAAATAATGCAAGTCACAATCTTTGAAACAAGCACGAATGCAAATTGTCAATGATATCAACTAAGATGATTGATACAACACTTTCCATGTTTTGTTCTTACAAAATAAAATTTCAATAAGACAATGAAAC
>LPNX010219249.1:351164-430670 GCA_001517045.1 Pseudotsuga menziesii
GAACATGACCAAAGAAAAAAGCAATGTTCCACCAGTCTAGCTAGCAGCCAAATTATGACAGCCTGGTTACAAACATGTAATATCTTGCACCTTATTCTAGTAGACAGACAATTCTATTGTTGGTCCTAGCTGCATGTGATTACACACGAGATAAGTTATAACTTATGTACCAACATAGTTATCTGCATAAGATCAGTTCTAACAGAGTGGGGAAACAAGAGTGAAAATAAAGAGAGTGTGCCTTGAAACAGATTTTATATCATTGCAATGAATTGTGAATTATCGATTCAAGCATTTAAAAGCATGAGAATTGAGAATTAACTTCAGAAATGCATCTAGGAAATAGCATGAGTGCTATAAGGAAACTTAATTCCAATGTCTTTAAAGATTTGTAAGGCGCAGCAAGAATAGACCACTCACTAAATATGTTGGGGGGTGGGGGTTGAAGGTATTATGGAAGGAATTTTCAGTGGAAACAACATACACTGAGAATCTACAATATCTTCCTGAACATAAAAAAATGGCGAGTACAAAAGAGTAATGTGTATGAACTACATCGAGTGGATAATGGTACTCATTATGATGAAGGGATAAAAAAGAAAGTTTAGAGAAAAGACTAGTACCATTTCTAAAATATCGACCATTCCAAGAACTCCCTAGGAATGGTTTGTTGGTGTCCATTTCTTGTCATTTTCTGGGAACTTTTCCAGGTTGTATCCTTCAGGAGATGGGTCATTCCCATAAAACAAATGCAGTAACAATCATTTCATCCTGTAGAGCATATTTCATGCCCTCATTTGGATATAAAGGAAACGGGTGTAAAGTTTAAGAAAAACCAGCAAGAAGCTTAGGTTAGTCTGACCTAATATATTGCTAGTAATCAAATACTTAACAGAAGTCAGCTATAATAATTCATCTAGTTATCAGTGAGAAGCTAAAGTTACCAGGATATATGGTTGGATATGCATATATAAAAATACATGTAAAATATGTGTGAGCATGTAAAATACATGTATTTCCTAATATTTTCAGAGTTTTAACAAAGTATTTCCCCTGGCATGATGTATTTCTTAATAAAATGCTCTACAAAAATAGCTATTGACCCATTTTCCATTTTTCATATGGCATAGAGTTTCGATTCAAAATGTTCTTAAGCTCACATCTTGGCCCAATGGAAGGGTGCTATCCTCAGTGGGGGTTATTGAATAGTTAAAAAATGTATAGCTGTTTTTTTTTTCAAAATAAGGCCCAAATACGTACAACTGACAAAGGTTTTCATAATTTCATATAAACTAAATGTGTACCTCATGAATATGAGCTCGCTTTTGAAAAATCCTATCCTCATATGTTCCAACAACTTGAATAAAATGCTCCACCCTGTCCAATATTACCTACATGATAAAATGTTCCACATTTTAGTGTGATATCAGCTTAGCTGGAAATGCTAGCTATATCCAAACCAGTTAACACCCTTTCATTCAATGTTCAGTAATTTCAGACACAGGAGACTTCCTATAGCCTTTATAAAAATCCATGTGCATTTGAAATTTCAAAAAGAGAAAACATTATACAGCTTTAATGCCAGCAATTGGATAAAGCTGGTCAAGATGAACTCGGTATCATTTCCATCAATCTGGGGACATGAGATCTTGCAATTCAAGTGATAATTAAAATTTCAAAGGCCACACAACTTCAGATTGCAAGATTTAGAAGACCAAAGTGAAAATATCACAATATCCAGTAACATATAGTGAAGTCCTTCGGTCAACATAATATTTGCCAACAAAAATTATATAATAAATGCAATAAGTGTCATAATACCTTGCATGCATCTATGAAATAGCCACCCATTGCACTAAATTCTTTCTTGTATACAACCATGAGCAAATTAATTGCACCTTGTAAAATAGAAAATAGCCACCAACAAATTATCTTCCAGGAGAATATTGTCACGTAACCAAAACAAAGAATGTGAGCTGTCAAAACAGATCTATAATAAACTGTCTACACACTAGAGATAATCATGCTTAGAAGTTAGAACAACAATCAGCTTGGACATAAAACTATTCCAATTGTTTCAATTGAAATGAATTTCAAAACAGAATGTAAATTTAGATAATATTTATTCAGCAACTATTTAAGGAATTCAAATAGAATATAGGAGGGGTAACATCTCTACATACAAACCTCACGAATTTCCAATGTAGGCATGTGTGGAAGGAAATCATTGCCAACAAAGAAACAGATCAAGACAAAATCATCCACAACGCGATCAAAATCAATCTCCATTGGAGGTTTTGGAATCTTCATTTCATACTCTAAATATTCACATAAAACCCAGATGTTGATGAACTGCCAAATATTTGAGATATTAGAGACAAGTTAGATGTAAAAATAATAGTAAAACATCCACATGATCTATAATAATCTTGAAACTTGCTTTAATTATCATGACCTAAATGGGACCATTATTAGTATTAATGCAACCATACAACATTAACAAAAAGAAAAAACCTCCAAGCATGCATAACCAAAATCCTAACATAAAAAATTATACCTATATCTAACTTACCTGATAAGGCTTTTTAGGATTAACATTTAGTTCACCACCTTTGTCATCAAAATCTCCTTGCTTTATTTTTGGTTGTCCTTCACATGTGTTTGCAAAATGACCAACTTGACCACAAAGGAAGCATTTGTCTTGTTGTCCAAACGTAACCACAATCTGCACAATTACATATATAAGGAAAGAGGCAATGTTATCATATTCCTCTCACTATTTTCAAAGACTATAGTAAAAGAGATGACAATGCGATCTGAATGCATTTTAGCCATACAAACCTATCAGGCAATTTAAAATTTTCATCTTAAACAAAGGATGAGCGTTAATTTCCATTTTTCATAAAGGACAAACTGTTAAAAGAGAGTCTCTACTTTTGTGGGGATGATTTTGTCACTAAACATGCTTGGATATGGTGTAATGTGTAGCATTTCTAATCATAACTCCTACCCTCAATGGTTTTTGGTATTTGTCTCCTGGTAACACTCAAGAGTAAAGCCTAGAAATGGGGTTAAGTATTGAAATTTGAACATAGATGAGTATAACAGTTCAGGAGTTTATTGGGTTAACGTTCAGACATTTATTGGGTTTGGTGAAGTTCATCAACATATAAGACATATCTAGAGATCAATAAGAGTGATATCAATTCAAAAGTACTTCCCATGAGTTCGAAGATAGGACTACCAGAACCTCTTCCCATTACAAAGATGCAATAATTATTTCTAAGAGTTTGACAATGTATGAACCATTGCCGCTTCAAGGCAATGTGATCTAAGAGATGTTGTCGAGGACAAGTTCCATTAAGGTCACTCAAAATGTTGAAATGTTGTTGAGGACAAGTGAATGTCAATGTCAAGTACACCATACATTGCATCATCATCATCATTGATATCGTCATCATCAACATCAACAAGTGCATCATCAACAATGCCATGGTCATCATTGTCCTCATCAACAAATACATCATCATTGATAAGGTCACTCATATTCCATTATGGTTCATCATTAGTCATCACCATTTTGATCCATGTCATGTTGTTACAATCAACACTACTATATGTCTCAACACTACTAGTTTTAGACAAGCTGCTATAGAAATTCTTTGACAACATGTTGCTCTGTATTTTGGTACCTGTGGATTTTGACTAGTGGCTGCCAAATGATGCTAGATATTGAGATGTAGATTTAGCTTCTTTCACATGGATAAAAAATGTTTCAAAGTCTGTGACTACTACTAGTCCTAATTTAAGGTTGAGAGATGGTCTTAGGCTAATTGTACCCTCAAGAACTGTTCCCAGACTTGATAATGTTGATGTTCATTGCTATCAAAAAGTCATGATCAGGCTTGATTATGCAAAGTTTAGCCCAGAGTATGCTACCATCTACCATGAATGCTTCTAGTACTGAAAAATTATTGCTTACTTCCCCTCAGGCTTCCCATAATGTTTCTTTAGGTCTAAATTTAACCCAAAATAGTTGATACTTGTCCATAATTGGAGATTTAGGTCTCTTTGTTTCTGTTGTGGGTTATAGAAGTGCCCAAATTTTTTCTAAGCCCCTCAGAATTTTGATTTAACACAGAGAGCACAAAATTCATCTTCCATGCCTAGGAACCATGTTGCTTCTATACTTATGTTCAGAAAACTTAGGATTCAACCCAGGTCAGTCCATTAAGGCTCCAAGTAACCACCCATGCACATAGGGGGGTAAAAATGTGTAGCGTTCAACGGTTAATGGACGGTTAATGGAGGTTAGGAAGATCATGCAAGTCACATGGATCAACCCTCAAGGCGAGTTATGTCCAAAGATTGCCTAACGTTGAGCATTTCAATGATTTAAGGGATTATCTCATTGTTCAACCCCATTACACACTCTGCCATGGGGTGCATGCTCTTCATATTCCTTTAGGCCAATTCAAAGTGGATTCTCATCACCTTAGGATGGAGACAGATCACCATACTGACCGATCAGAAAAGATCTTGTAGGTATGCCAACTTCGATAGGTTGAGACCCAGGTCAACTCCATCTTTCGTGTGATTTCATTGTCCTTTTTGAGAGCTTCTCCCCAAGGAGATTCAGACACTAACTAGTTTCCTTAGGTATCTTGACCAAATATGCCTAGAACTTTACTTGAGGGAGGCCCTCTAACTTCACTACCTCATCCTTCAACCATGATCACATTCTTTACCAACCTCACCTCAACATATTACTTCCTTCTTTTTGATGCTCCCATCTTCTAGGGGCTCCAAGAGACAAACAATTGGTAGTACTATTTCCAACCCGAGATCAATTCAAATGTGAAGGGCCACCTTCACTTTCGTCATACTTGGAGTTCACCTTCTAGTATTTAGGTTAGAATAATAAATTTATTTTTACATCTCGCGTTTATAGGAGCCACCTTAGTGCTCCCACTTTGTATTGATGTCATGGTACCAAACAATCCCATGGGCCCACTTTTGTGGTCATTAATTGGACATTAATAAATTTAAATTATCTGATCTCTCCATCTTTTTTCGATACCCAGATCGGTAGTACTTAACCTTGTTTAACAAGGGAGGCTTTGGCTCTTTGATCTTTTACACTCAAGCTTTCCCCAGAATAGACACTAATGAGACAATCACACACTTTACCAGTCCTCCGAGTGAACATGACCACCAATGCCCAGGAAAACAACAACATCATTCCAGTAGGGGTCCAAATCCATTTGGCTGCCAGTTCATATCACGAGAGAGGGGTTGTCCCTCTTGTAGGAAACCCTCTGTTTCTAGGAAGAAGCAACATGCCCCTCCTTCAAGACAACGAGAAATTCAACAAGCCAATTCTTACCTCAGATGATAGGAGGGATGTGTATGCAGAGGTGGTTGATCTAGAACAAGGTTTGTTCCTGTTAATCTGGTGACAAGTCCAGTGGGAACTAACCTCCAGGTACCCTCCTCCAAGGCATCCCTCCATGGAGTTTATTACATCTTACCATTAGAATGATTGTATCTATCTAGGTTTCCCAAGAGTTATTTCTTTATTAATAGTGTTTAGATATTAGATTAGATCTTCTTTTTACATTTATAGGAGTGGTCATTGCACACCCATAGTGTAATGGTTAATTAGCAGTACCGTTGACCTATTGTGGCCATTTTTTTAACATTAATAAAATTATCTCATCTTATTTTATCAATTACTATTTTAATTTCTTCCCATGGGGAATAGAATAGACGGTGAATGTGTGTATTGTTAAGGCACTCCTTGTGTAAAGTCTTTAGTTCAAAACTCCATGGGTGCTTGCTTACAAAAAATAAAATTAAGAAAAAAAATCTCAGAGGGTCAGAACAATTGGTAATGAGTAATTGAGATGAGAAGTTGAATATGGTAGGTCACAAGTTCAAATAACCCGCGGATACTATCTCACAAAAAAATTCCTATTTTAATTTTATACCATCCTCAAAATAATATAACATGTATCCTACAGAAATAGAATACAAAAAACAAAGTCTTGTGCATAAGTAAGCAGGATAAAAATTGGAAGGGTCAATTACCGATAGTATTGCAGGTGGTCGACTACACTTTATATCCATGAAATAAATAAATGGTATTAGAAGATGAGAAATGTACCTCATGTTCTCTTCATCTTCATCGGTGCTTTTGACTTTGAATAACTCAAGGGCCACTTTTGAAAATTCTTTCTCTAACTCCTCCAAAGTATTTGCTAAAACAGGATGATCATGCCTGAATACAGGATCTAGTTCTTACCTCACACATCAGCTTCCCGGTTTTCTCCTTCATACATGCTTCTTTCCAATGCATGTCCACGGGGTTGATAAGAACCCTGATCTATGAAAGAGGATAGCAATTAATTTTAGATTTCCTTTAGATTCCATTACCATCACCTTAAAGGAATGGACTAAGGGCATGGCAGAATTAATGTTTTATTTAGGGAATAAACAAAACACACTATTAAATATGGAAAAAAAACTGCATCAAAGCATTCAACCAGTGAAAAAATACACTCAGGAAATTCTGTGATCAGTAACCTATGCCTTCTTCATAAGTATCTACAATTTCTTCAGTTGTGCCACCATAACTTTATATTCAATTACAAAATAAATGACATGCACGCATATATTTTAACATATGGGCTTCGATTACGATGTTTTGAAATGGCTCAAAACAAACTATTGTTCTAGAATTGGAAAAATCACAAGTGACAAGTAGCACTATTTTCAATTTGGAAAAAAATGATATGCACCATTGTTGTAGATTATTGGGAGATAATACCTATTTACTTTTCATCTCAATACAAAATTGTAAGCCACTGTTTTTCATTCGTATATAAAATTTTTATTAAAATCCCCCCCCCCCAAAAAAAAACAATAAGTTGAAACATCCCATCTTACCAGCTTTGCTCAAATACGAAGTTGAAAAATTAGGTCTGCCCCTTCCATGAGAAGAACTCCCCTCTGATTTCCACCTACGCTCATTCTGAGAAAAATGGTGATCAGCTGCATACTTCTCTTCATGAGAATTGCGAGGCCTCCAATGAGGGATTCTAGACCTATAATGTTGTCTTTGAGAAGTAGCATGCTCTGTCCGACGATGTCATGAGCTGTGATTTTTCCCGTCATCTTATCCTTCATTAACTAGCTTCCTCACTGCATATGTTCCTTTTTTAAGACATAATCTATTAGGACCAGAAATGCGAACAAATAATGGCACATCCCCATAATAAACATTATCTTCAACCCTAATTTTACATCCAGTGTCTTTCTCAATCTTCTGAACAACTGATCCACTAGATCAAATAATACGTGATTTTAGGTGCTTATCCTTTACAAAAAAAAATTCAACAAACTCCCTAGATCAATTGGTTCCAAGTGTGGTTGCACACCCCTGTACACATAAAATGGGGATATTCAACAAGGAAAATTCTTAGAACCAAAATTCATTATTCACTAGCAGTACACACCAACAGATGTGAGGGCATAAATGATACTTGTTATGTAACATGTATAGATAATACCCTACAGTAGGTAGATTCTCTCAAAAACCTATTTATAGTGCCATTTAATTTATCACTCTTATACATATCACAAGTTGTAGATATTTTCCTTTTACATTTTTTGATCCAAGAATTAGTTGACGAAAACTCAATAATGCAATGCAAGAGTTTGTCACCTAGCCATTGCTCTTATTAGATCACATATGCATGCTAGTCAGGATTTAAATCTATAGCCAAAAAGATAAAAATGTCATTACTAAATATACATGATGCTATTACCCTGCACATGATTAATTTTCATAACAAAGTAAATTTGGCATTGCCTGCTATTTTAGTAAGGTCCAAGGAATTACAACCATGACAAAAAAAATGCTATACATGCACAACTGATGCACATATCCAGCATTTTATTCAATTATTCCCTCTAAAAATGATCCACCTTCCTCTACAACTACAACAACTTAGCTTTTGATCAAAAATACTTGTCTTACAAAAAAATATCAATCCAAAGCTATAACAAAGCTTAGTGTGGGCTGAGGAAAGATTTATTGTTATTGAGATCAAGTTGCTCAATATTTTGAAGGACTGTACAATATTATTCTAGCAATTATCAATGAGGAAGATGTTTAATTTATTTATTTTACTTTTTTTCAAATCCATTTATGTATATCCAGGGGTGGCAGGTGTAGGGGGCTATCATTTTTGTTCCTGAAGGAAAACCAAAAGTATCCTTCTCCCGGGGTTTAGGTGAAGCAACCAATAACCAAGCAGATGTCCTAGCCCTGTATCAAGGCATTTTGCTTGCCAAAGAGTTGGGGTTCAAGAAATTGGTAGTCATAGGAGACTCAATCATAATTATGAGTCACATGTTCCACACTAAAGTTCGAAGGATCCTACGCTTCTTAGGCTAGTCCAGTGAACACAACTATTGGAAAAAAGATTTGAAACCATAGCCTATTACAAGGTCCTGAAGCAAAAAAAACCAAGGTAGATCTATAGCCAAACCCTGAATCTAGTTCAGAAAAAGGAAAATTAAGTGAAAATTGGGGGCATTCCTTAGCCACCTCCCATGAGATAATTTGAATTATCCAAGTTGAAATGCACTCTCGGATTTGAGACAAGTCACAACAGTGGAATTTTGTGGAGTCAGGCTCTTTAGAACTCACCACAGCCCTTCAACTTATGGTAGCTCACATATTTGAATTATTTGTAGTAGAGATGAGACATTACCCTAAATGTTGGATTAGTTCAAACATGAGTATGGGCATTGGACCTGAAGCATTTCTAGGATTTTTTCTTAATGAGTATGGTATATTTGACATTGTTGGGATGCTCCTCTATTAGTTTTGTATTTCATGTCCACAACTTGTCTTTGATGTTGGATTAAACATTGTAATATTGTATGCAGAGGACCATCTCTGCTATCAATTTAAATAAAAAATATCAAGTATGCTGAAGACTTTGGTATTTTCTAAGTATCTTGTAACCATTGTGGAGAACATTTGGTTAGGACCGATATCATGGGAAACCATATCCACCAAAATCATCGCACTATGTGAAGTCTCTGAAATGTGTAGAGAATTTAGTCATTGTGAGAGGCATACAAAAGAAATGCAGGAATGTCATGGTCTACAAGTAAGGAAGTTGGATACAATGCAGGGAAAATTGAGAAATGGGACAAGAGGATGAAAAATATTTTTCGAACCTACAATTGGAGTATATGGAATCCCAACTGAAAAGATTGAAATTGATGCAACGGAGGACTCGAGAAAGTGGAACAGTTGGAAGCAAGAAGGAAATTGATAAGGGAAGCAACACATTCATACTTACCACAGTTGCATTCTGATGGATTCTATGGGTTATATTAGCAGAGGAAACAATACAGCAGGCAACACATCATGAATTGAACGATGTCTGAGGAGGCCCCGGCCTTCGAGGTTTGTAGAAATACCCATTGCACAAACTCCTTTTTAAAATTTTAGTGGGCTAGTTAAGGCAGTTATCATAGCATAAATTTTGTTGGACTCTTTTTGGACAAGTGAAGACTGGGTCTGTAATTTTTTTATTATCTTGTTGAATGGTTTGGCTGGGGATTTATTTTAATGCAAATATCTCCATCTGTTATATCAAAAAAAATCCATTTATGTATAAATCATGAACTTAAATCTTGACTCCATAGTATATGTTGGTACTTCTTCTGTCAAGGTTTTGTCCCCAAGAATTGAATTCCCTTCTGTATCTCAGATTTTTCATCCCCTTTCTCCTGTAACTTATATATATAATATATGCATCAAAATATATTTAAATGTATATTATCTAAAAAAAGCTCTATGAGTCTTTTAGAAATTGGCGCTCTATGCTCTCACTTCTTGCTTTGCACTTCTTCTTTGCTCTTGCTCCCAACAACAATGGTCCAAAGGTCATGGATCTACTTATATTTGACATCAAGTACCTTCTTGTTCCCTTTGCAACAGAGAAAACAGAGAAAAATGCTACCAACGGGAAGAAAAGGTGAGCATTAATTCCATACCTGTAAACTAAAGCAACCGTCCATTTTTTGCTGAGTGTGAATGCTTGTCATTCTGATTTCTAACAATGCCTCTAATATCATTCTTTGCACCTACTACACCATGATTCAACGGCCAAAGAATCCCTCCCCAAGGACGTGTCTCTAAAAAGCTCTAGCTCCTCAACTTGCGAAACATACCAAACAAAAAATTCACTTGCAGATCACACCTAACATAACATTGTGTAAGTGTGCTAAACAATATTGGACAAGTGAACACCCTATTTATCCCCAATCTGACATCCTTTTGATCTCTACGTCTTATATCTTTCATCTTAATGCTGGTTATTTTCCTAGCCAACCAACATACCCAGAAAAGGCCACAAGATCCATGGCCTTAAAATCCCCAATATCTTGTCTAGATGGATCCTAGATAATTCTTAGGTCCTGTATACTATAACAGAGCTCGGGTTTTAATCAAGCTAGAATCAAGGCCATATCTTCGAAGGGATCCAAGGGTTTGAGAAATATGGGAATTGTTGGCTTGACATAGATTTGTGTTGAATACCCCTGGTCTACTTGTACACACCCATGTTGAGCTAACTGGTGGCATCATGGAGGAAAATGAAATCTCTAGTACTTGATTCAGTTCTTGAATCTTGACCCATTTGGATATCTCGCTCCAGGGCTCGACAAAACTACTGAACAAGCAACCGGCGGCCCCCTCCGTAACATTTCACAATTCATAGAGTGTCTTCTATTCTTACGAAAGATCATCAAATTTAATGTAAAGCTAAATTTAGAACACATATTCAGAAACTTACTCTGACCCCGATGTAGGTCAATTGAATCTGCTACTTGGAGATACATATCTGGAATTGCATATGAGATCGAATGTTGGACTTGAGATAAATGACCCATGAAAGCATAGTCTTTCAATCACGATGAGTGTCTTTACAAGAAACATGTGGGTTGTGGACTTAGAATGGATTTGCAATGAATATCATAGCGTCCAGTGCATGTGTTGGCATTGTACTCAGCTTCTCTTTGGAAAATGGGTTATGGAAGGTAAGATGAAGGCTGAGAAGTGCGGCTTGGTTAAGGAAAAACATAATAAAACTTCATAGGGTTGGAATGTGAAAAAGGAAAGGAAGGAATTGTTGATAAACATAGGTTTGGAATGTCAAAAAGGAGAGGAATAAATTGTCAATAGATGGAGGTATGGAGGTAGAATTGGAGATTTGGATTGGAATGTAAATGAATTTATGATGAGCATATCTCCAAAGTGAGGAAATGAAACATCAAAGAGAATTTTGATATGTTTCAAAAATGAGAGAAAGTTGTGTGTAGATAATATAAGTTTATGTGATGAAATCATGTCTAGGAAAATAAGTGAAAATAAGTTACATTAAACTTATAAATTGCCACATAAGTAAAAATAAGTTTCCTCCAAAAGGATTGTGTACATAAAGTTTTTAAATTTGAAAACATTCGGTGATTAAGTCAATGTTTTCACCTATGCCAACGAAATGTTACAAAGAAAAAAAGTCCAAAAATCCAAGGGGCATAGTTATAGGATTTTTCCAAGTTTTAGGTAGCTTTAGAGAACCTCGAAACCCCTAGACGTGGAGGAACTACACCTTTGAAACTGAGACCTAACCTAGACGTGGAGAGACTATACCTTTGAAATTGAAATATGAACTATGTGAGACATAAAAAATTATGCACATCATAATTTGCATAAGCGACACCATTTTTCCTGTCGACCATTCGCGTGGGTCCTCTTATAATATCATGTATTGAATATAATTGAATGGAAAAATAAGGTTGGAAGGTGAAGAAAATATTGTGTTTCAAGTTTTTAATATCCCAAGTCAATCTTCATATTGAATATCAATAGTATATAGTTATGATGTCCATTAGTAGCTTGTTGTCCAATTTTCATGATGTAATGGATGCAGAAGCCAACCCCCTTCCGTGCACATATTATAGCTCAGGGGGCACAAGTTTTGATAGAAGCAACAATTACATTGAATTTCTTTTTACCTTTTCTCTTCAATACACGTAAAGGCAAAGGCATGGTGGCCTTTGCTCCTTGTGGATCCCAAAACCATCACGATGGAATGCGGAGGCCCTCCAAGTCGTAAGCTTTGATATATGAAACTTAAAATTACAATCGAGCGAACACAAAGTCATTTTCTTATTGTTACATTTCTTTGCAAAATAACTAATATAAATGTGTTCACTCATTAGACTCCCATAAGCCTTTCTTCAACCTTCAAATTCATAAGTGACTCTAGGTGGTCATCCTCATTATCATCATCATCACCAGCATTAAGTACATCATCATATCACCAGCATTAAGTACATCATCATCATCGCCAGCATTATTAGCAGGAGAACGTGTTGCTTGGGATGTATGTTAGACCAGCATCAACCATATGCTTCCATGTTGTAGCTCTCAAATTCTTTGCTACATTCTGCAAGTCAGCTGCACTAGTCTTACCATTCCAAAAGGATTCAATTGAAAACTTGAGTTCTCTCTTGGGAGAAATGCGTGGATAACCAATCACATGGGAAGCCATGATTTAAGGACTTTGAATCCTGTTCAAGGGACACAAAAAGGAAGCTTGTAAACTCTCAAACAAGATCATGGGTACATTGAGCACTCTGACGAATATCTAATACAGAAGATTTTTAATTGTATACGCTGATAAAATTCCAGCATCCCAATATTTAATTGTATACGATGTATTTGGTCTTTCAATGCCCAAAGACTTCCTGTACGTGTTTGCAACACTCTCAGTATTTCCCCCTTCACTGCAACAACTCTTCCTTTTGGTTTTGGATGAATGGCATGTCCTTTCAAATGGAGGGATGTACGTAAAAAAAAATAGTAAATAGGAATCCCCTGTCTCTCCCACCTGGATTCTCCAACATCTTGTGACCTTCACAACCTAACCACATGATCAATTTGAATGGGCCTCTTAACAAGGGATAATTGTAGAGAAAATACACCCTCTCTTATTGCAATAGAGATGAAGAATAATCAATATATACTCCAATGTTCTCCCATAAGTGCGATCTCCTTACAAAACCTTTGAAACCCATCTCAATCTGCACCAAATAACAAAAACTATGAAATGAGCTCTCCTCTGCACCAGAAATGAACTCTCTTCAGCAAGTGAAAGAAAACCAGGGTTTTTTTGGGCGACTTGATGTTTAGGCGGGATTAATTTCTTTGGAAAGGTATACAAAACATTGAAAATCATGTTGTTTTTTCTTAATAAAATTTAAAATTTCATGAGGTGTCTCTCCATTAAAAAATAATTATTACTATATAAACTATAGAAATATGTTCTAAATGGTACTTTGTCACAATTTGTAACAAAGAGGAAAATTATTTTACTAAAAAAATTACTTATCCATCAAACCGATTTCATGACTTAGTCATTCAATTGATTTCTCAATGTTTTCAAGAAACAAAGATAATTGGAAAATATGAAAAATGTGTGCTAAGCATCTTTATTCATGATCAAAGATCCAATTTATTGCATATTAAAGGTAAACTTGAAGAAGGGTGTAGCATACACGTAAACACACAAATGGCTTCAATGAAATAGGTAGAATAAATAACCTTCATGGTGACCACTCAACCAAAATCATAAAATAACTACAACAAATTAAAACATGCAGATGCAATATATCCCTTCAAGCCATGATTTTTCTTAAAACCTATATACATTAGACATGAAGGAAAATTCTTAAGAATTTCATTTAAATCCATTGGATTTCAATGATAACTATCATAATATAAACTAAATTTCTCAAAAATTGAACAAGAACATCTTTTATGCTAAGAAAAACTAAATAAGAAATAAATCACGTACTTATTGAAAAAACAACAAATATTTTCCAAATACAATGGTATACTATGTAAACAAATACTTTGTAAATGAACGAATGAACCAAACTATATGTAAAAAAACTCAATGAACCAAACTATATGTTAACATATAGTTGGTGTATAATGAACAAAACTTTTAAAAATAAAATCCAACACCAAGTTTAGAGTTAAAATGATTATATTATAGAGTTAAAATCATTATAAAACTCTCACACTAAAGTTTCACGGAATTGAACTTAAATTTATATCTTTATACTTAAACTTTACGCAAATTAGACCATTATTCCTTTAAGTTAATTATTTATTTCGTGTCACATGAAGACCCAATAATTTTGATAGCTTAAGTCGATTACTTTAGCTCTCGTGTCATGTCAAGACCCACCAAAATTTCGGTAGCTAAATTCAATAAATTTGGCTTTGTTTTTTATGAAACTTATGGTGGTGATCCATACAGATTTGAAAACTAAATTTAATTTATTAGTTTAATTTTAATGGCCTAATCTGTGGCCTATGCTCCACAGTTGGAAGAGAGACTTTGGGTAAAGATATATGCTAAATTCATGGTAGAGGGTAAAGCTAGGCTTGTTCTTGTGTAATGCATAGAGGTTAGGGAAAGATTATGGACACTCTAGAGTAATGAGCCTTGAGCTTGGTATGATACCTTGCTTGGAAGAATAATTTTTTGTACTCTTTACGTCCCATGGAGGTCTTGGTTCTTGTGTTGAGAAAAGAGTAAAAGATATGGGGATTTAGGACTAAAGATGAGGTTGAGAAAAATTTCTAAATCTCATGTCTAGGAAGGATTTGGTACCTAAAATAAGTAGTGGGCATATCAATATAACTAATTAATTATTTAAACATATTATATCCCACCTAGATAAAATTTACCATAACTTTGGCTCACTTTAACTAAACATAAAGTTGGTCACTTCGAGTGAGCCTTTGGGATTCCTCAAGGAATTGTGGTCCTGTCTAAAATCCCAACAAACAGGTTAAGACAAATGCTACCCAATCTCATATCAAAAATCCAAATAATGCCCTTTACTAGTATGAGAAGTAGATATTTGAAAATAATGTTCTTGTATCTTAGTTGATCAATGAGCAAGATTACCTGAGATAAAGGTATGGGACAACATAAATTTGACAATAGACATAGGCACTTTTTCCATGATCTAAAATGTTATCTAAATTACATCAAATGAAAAGAAAGTATGTGAAGTTTCTTTGGTGTATCGATATCTCTTAAGATTAAAAAAAGGGTGTAAAAAATCAATGTGAACCATCCATGATTTTCTTCTTAGACTATGTTCCATTCTCATAGGTTAATGCCAGTCCACAGGTAATGCAACGCACCAAATTTGGCAAGGTTAACATGTTGCATAAATGGTGTAATTGAAATTGTAACATTTTATTTCAAGGGAATACTTTAGCCATAGGACACTCCTGCATCCCATGACCTGAGACTTGCCATAGTGCACAACAAAGATATTCGATAAAGTTTATCAAAGTTTTTCGCCTGGCTTCACAGTATAAATAATGCAAAATAACACTCAAATATGTCAATTCAAGGGCGTTTCACATAATAAACGAAACTGCTTTAAACTTTAATAGAAATTTGACAAACCTCAAAAGAATTGCCGAAAATTGAAGCAATTATTCTGAATCTTTAATGAAAAATCCACCAATGCCATAAAACTTGAGCAACTGACTGTTTTTTTCCTTGAGAGGTGTGTGCTTATAAGGCCAAAGATATAAAAACAATTGGTCCACTTCTTCAAAGTAACACTATGAGAATGATTGAAATGCTTGTTGCTTCATTCCATTTTAAACCAAGGCCAAAATTTCCTTAAGAGTACAAATAAAGTTAGCTTTTGTGTTAATATTGATATCCGCTTCTTGTGCCTTGGATGTTCTTGGTAAAAATTAGGGTATGGATGGGGGGGTTTCCAAAAAAACCTTGTAGGGTGACATTTTGGTAGCACCATGATATGTGGTATTGTACTACCTTTATGCAAGGGGGGTGTAGGCGAGGTGGAGGGGAACTACTAAACCCAATGGCCATATCAGCCAATGTAAAATCCACAACCTCACAATGTCTAACAATATTTTTATGGTCAACACCTCACAACCTCTATTACTTGTTATTAACTCCAATATCTCAAGTCCTACAGTATACATAAGTATTATGACATGCATCATCATCGTGGACATCGACGTTCTCATCATCATCGTCAATGCCATATGGTATATCAACATCATCTTGATCATCATCCTTGTTATCATCATCATCGTCAGCATCAAGTACATCATCAACAAAATCATCGTTATCATTGTTATTATGGTCACACATATGCCATAAGTGTTATTAATCACTCATCGACATTAGGATTCTTGTCATGTAATGGTTAAGGTCATTTATATGTCGTTACAGTCATTTCGATGATAATAGGGTTTTTTAGATGTCGTTACAGACATTTAGGTGCCATTAAAATCAATTAGGATCCAAAAGTGATACCACATCCATAATCATCGTTGACATCCACATTGTCATCATCATCATACAATAAATCAACATCATATTCATTGTCGTAGTCATCATCAATACAATTGTGATAATAATGAGCAAGGAGCCATACTACCTCACAAGAATGGATGATATACTCTTATACTTATCAAATCATATCCATGCACTCCATCATAGTTATTGTAATGCATCATCGTCATGTTGTTAGGGACAATCATATGCCATTAGGGTCTATCAAATGTTGTTGGGGACACTAAAATGCCATAAGAGCAATTTAGGTGACATTAAGGTAATTTAACCCTCATTAGGATTAATCGTGATCCAAAAGTTCCATGATTATGATCATTTAGGTTCCACAATGATAAATCAAGATCCAAAATTACTATCACATGGAACATCATCATTGACATTGATATATCTGACATTATGTCAGACGTTTCTCGAACACAATTCCTAGCTCTAAACCTAGTGCAATTCCTAGTGCAGTTCCTTTCGAAATTTCTGGCATTATTCCAAGTGTTATACCTGGATCTATACTTGGTGCTATATTTGATGTTTTCTAGGCGCAATTCCTGGATCTATACTTGGCGCTATGTTGGATTTTTTTCCTGCTGAAATTCATGGTGCAATTCCTATCATTAACTCTGGATTAATATATGGCGCTATGTTATTCAGGACATTTTTTTGGAGGCTATTCTTGGCGTTATATGGGATGCTTTTGTGGACGCTAATTGGGACATTAATTGGGATGCTAATTGGTATGATAATTGGGATGTTAATTGGGATGTTAATTGGGATGCTAATTAGCATCCAAAATAGCACCAACTTTTTAAAAGAGACGATAATTGGGATGCTAATTGGGACGCTAATTGGGATTCTAATTGGGATGCTAATTGGGATGTTAATTGGGACGCTTATTGGCATTATAATTGGGATGCTAATTGGGATGCTAATTGGGACGTTAATTGGGATGCTAATTAGCATCCAAAATATCACCAACTTTTAAAATGGGACGATAATTGGGATGCTAATTAGCATCCAAAATAGCGCCAACTTTTAAAATGGGACGATAATTGGGATGCTAATTGGGACACCGATTGGGATTCTAATTGGGATGTTAATTGTGATGCTAATTTGGACGTTAATTGGGATGCTAATTAGCATCCAAAATAGCGCCAACTTTTAAAAAGGGACACTAATTGGGATGTTAACTGAGATGCTAATTAGGAAGCTATTTGGGACTCTAATTGGGATGCTAATTGGGACGCTAATTGGGATGCTAATTAGCGTCCAAAATATTACCAACTTTTAAAAAGGGACGCAAAAAATGCCATTAAAAATTCCATCTCATGGAAAAGCATCCACTTTGTCCAAAAAATGATGAAAAATACACTAAAAGTGATAGTGGACACTAAAAAGGAAGCTAAAAGAGACGCTAATCGCAGGGTTTTCTTGTAGTGTTTGGAGCTGTTGGTCCTCCCTTCATGGCCACTTTGAGCCTTCCCATATTGATTATAGGATTACCCGTGTGGTTATTCTCCAATCCTGTTATACCAAATGAACCTTTTATGTCAAATCAAGGTCCTTCATGCATGAGATTTGACCTAATATTAACCCTTTTCCTTCTTCTTCGAATGTTGATTCAACTTCCCTTTCTTCCTCTTCACCTATTGAAAACTCTAATGTTAGTAAACGGGCGGGTAAGAAGAAGATGAAAAGAAAGGCTAAGAAGAAGAAAACTAAGCAGAAGTTCATGGCTCCAACCTTTTATCATCATGTTGGAATCCCACCAGCCACTGGTCATCATGTTGGATGTATTGATGTACCTGTTTCCGGCTAGTGTAAACCTAAGTTCCCTTGTAGACTTTGCAAGGGTGATCACCTTATAAAGTATTTTCCCGGTATTTCCCATGTGTCAGAAGTGTGGTCTAAACATCCAGTGTCATCATTCTTTGGTTATCATGCTGATGATGCCCCGTCAACTAATGACTCTACGGTTAAGAGTCGTAAAGGAAAAGTCAGGTATCCTTGCTTTCTATGTAAGGATATGCACCATACTTACCTTTGTCCTCGCATGGATGAAGCTTAAAAGTTCTTGGAATATATTACTATTCCTATGCAATGACTTCCAACCGGTTATCATAAGTTATCCCTTGACCTTCTGTTGGTTGATGAAGTCATTGATCCAAGTCCATCCTTGGTTGATCCCACTCTTCCATTGAAGAGTGAAGTTGAAGTGGCCAATCCAGTTCCAACCTTAGTCGATCCCACTCTCCCCTTGGAGATTGAAGTTAAATTGGTCGAGTCGATGCCATCTCCACCTGATCCCACCCTTTCATCAGAGAGTGTTAATATTGAAGTAATCCATTCGACACAGTCTTCATATTCTCCCTCTCTTTGTGTTGAGAATGAACTAAAACCAGCTGAAGTTTTCATAGTTAGTTCTGATTGTTCTACACAAGAGGATGTTTTGTCTCTTTCGATAGAACCCTTTCCAAGTAGTGAGGCTATTTCCTTTGACTGGAGTAACCTAACAGAATGTCCTCTTCATTCGAGTGTTCCTTCCTAGTTATCTATGTGAGTTACTACTAAGAGTATACTCTAGACTATCATTCACGAAGGGGATTTTGTTAGCATTCTATCCTCTACATCTTGGCAAGCCATAGGTTCTCCTCTGCTTGTGCTAGCCACCAATCAGATACTGGATTTTAATCGAATACCTACATCGCCTTTAGGGATCCTTCCTCATTTTCCTATTACTTTGGAAGGAAAACATGTCTGCATTGATGTCATTATAGTCCAAGGTCCCTTAGATTTTAATCTCCTCCTTGGACGTGACTACACTTATGCCATGAAAATTGTAGTGTCCACACTACTTCGAGTGATGTATTTTCCCCATGATGGGAATATTGTGACCATTGATCAACTTTCCTTTGTTAAACCCGATAATTGTATGACTCCTAGTCATCAGACTTCCCTGAATGTCCTGTATGTTCTTATGGTTCCTTCCCCTTCTAGCTAGCTTCTTCCCATCATAAGTAAAATGGGGGGCATGGCTCCAGTCTCTGGACATCATACTGGAGTTAATTCACTAGATTCTTATGTAAGGGGGTAACCCACCATCCTGTGGACATCATGTTGGCATAGAAATTCATGTGAGCATAGTTCCTATTCTGTGTCAATATCGTTAAAAATGAAACGGATGCCCGTGAGCATAGTTCCCATTCTGTGTCAACATAGTTAAAAAATGAAATGGATGTCCTCAAGCATAGTTATTTCCTGTTTCAAGCTTGTGTAAAAATGAAACAAGTCCCCACAAGCATAGTTATTTTCTATTTCAAGCTTGTGTAAAAATGGAACAGGTCCCTTTGAGAAGAGTTCCTTTTTCGTGTCAAGCTCGTTAAAAAATGAAACAGATTCTTCCACTATGTCAAGAATCAATTTTTGAACCTTCTTTTCATTTTCTTGTAAAAAGGACGAAATGAATCTTGGGGGGCATGTACCCTACCTCTTTATATTGGAATTAAGCTACTTGACATCCATATTGGGGGAAAGTACCAACAACTGGCCATCATGTTGGGAAATTACCCGTCAATGGGAATCATTTTGAGCAGACTTTATTTCAGTTTCAACCTCACTAAACCATGAAACATTTTTTTGAGCATAGTTCATATTCTGTGTCAAGCTCGTTTAAAAAATGAAGCAGATACCCTGAGCATTCTTTCAACTGATCGTCAATCTCGTTAAAAATAGTAATATGGTCTTGAGCTTACTTTTCACTTTTCGTGCTCTGGTTAAAACATGAAAAGCGGTTTGAACTTACTTTTCACTTTTTCGTGCTCTAGATTCAAACATGAAAAAGGTTTTGAGCGCCTTTTATACCTTTGACATGCTCGTTAAAAACTCAGTGAAGAGGTATGGAGTATACTTTTACTACTTTTCAAAATCGTTAAAATTGGATCATGAAAAAGGACCCCTTAATAGAGTCCTATTTAAGCTCTTTTTTAGACTTTTAAAATGTGAAATATCTCCTAGTGAACTTGTCTTCTTGACGCTCATTAAAGGACCTCAAGAGTCATCTTCCTGGTGATAGTGTACCCCTTTTTCGGACCAGGGGGAACTACTTACGAAAAAAGGTATTCTCCAGCCAATCATGACTGGAAGAGTTATCCCAGGCATTATTTTATACCTTTTCAGGCCTTGGGGACTAAATTTACAAAAAATTACATCCTAGAGTTTTCTTAGTCATTTCAGACTCTCTAAACATGAAACGAAAAAATGAGTTTGCTTTCCTCAGACTCTTAAAATCAAACAATGAAGGACCCTTTCTGAGAATGAACCCCTCCTTTCTCAGGTTCATAAAACATATGAGAATGGATTCATCGGTTGATGAGATGAAGCAAGTGTTCGTTACCCTCTTTGAACTCATTAAAATGAAAAAGAGGCACTCTTCCTTCATGATGGGGAAATTAAGGGAAGAGTTTATATTTTGATTGTATTTATTGTAGTACATAGTCACTCTTGAACATGGAACGTGTTTGCATATGCATTCAGCACTTGGGTAATTCATTTGTCTTTAAGTTCTGCTGATTCCATGACTCTTCTTATCTCGTTTGAGTTGTCCAATAATAATCCCACCGTCAATTGCATTGGGGGATGGGTATCAGTCTCATCAAAGTCAATACTACAAAGACATGCCATGCCCATGTTCAAGAGAAATTTGGTCATCTATCTGCAGTCAGTTTACATTCTATCATGTTGGTCATCCCTGAGTCAGTTTCATACATTACTTTGTTGTTTGGTTCACTCTAAAAAATATGTGGTCGTGTTTCGTGTCTATGGTGGGGGATTCATCATGGCCCTCATTCGACAATTCTATTCTTGTCGACTTCCACACCTCATCAATGAATTAGACTTAGAAACCAAGACAATTATCTTGGGCATGCATGCCTCAATGGCATGCTACTTCTCTTTCAACATGAGTTTACATTGTTGACTCTTGATTGAAATATTCTACTGAGTGTTTGACTTCAAGTCCTTTATTCACACTCGGGATAATGTACTGAGATACCTTGGGAATCATTGACATCAATGGTGATTTCCCTCACACTTGTTAACAGTTTGCATCAATGACTGGTAATCAAGTGGTTTATACCATGTTCGACATCAAGACCTTGTAATCACATGGTTAGATTCGTATCGTTGTGGGCCCGGCTTGAACACCCTGGGATTATTGATATTTCTCCTAGGTTGCGATGGAGTTTTTTTTAGTCATATTACACGAATCCACTTTGTATTGATTTTGGTTGTATTATCATCTCATCATAGACCTATGCTTGTGTCTAGTATCCATGATTGTGTTCAGTCAGTCTCAACTACCATGGATCTGCATTGTATTGGTCGACAACCATGTTATGAGTCATATGAGATTTGAGTCCGTTGTACTGCAGCAGCTTCCAGGAAACATCATTGCCTTCGATTTCTTCACTTCGAAAATCATTCACCTATCACATTTCTCTAACTTCATGCTTTGGGAGGAATTATGTTACACTGAAATCTTGTCATCTTGACCCATGTGTCAACCTTATGCATAATCCCTAAAGTTCTCTTTGCTAAATTGGGTTGATTTGAGGTCGTTCCTACCATTTTTACCCTCTCTAGATAGGTTGGCTCTCTTTCTTATACGGAAAGGTGCACCAACGCTCTTCCCCTTCATGCTAGGTGCGTCAATGGCACTCTTTCTCCTAAGGAAAGGAGTGCCAGCGCTCTTCCCCTTCATGCCATGTGTGTCGGTGGTACTCTTTCTCCTAAGAAAACATGCGATGGTGTTATTTCCCTTCATGCTAGGTGCATTGGTGGCACTCTTTCTCCTTATGCAAGGTGTGTCGGTGCTCTGTCTCCTTCTGCTTAGTGCGCTAGAGGTGTTTTGAGGGAAACACACAAAGCTTCGAGGCTCTTCTTGAAGGTGGATGAGGTGGAGGACTATCCCTATAATCTAGGTGACATGGCATTCGGTTCCCTAACCTATGGGGAAGATCCCTTAGACCCCTCCTCCTAATCCTCAACCTACTCTATCCATTTAGCCTTATAAATTAAACCCTCTCTCCATGGTGAAGGAAGGAAGTACCATGGTACTCTTATGCAGGTGGAATTTTTAGGTGATCCCTATTATCCTTTGGGATGCAAAATCTCATGCTTTGGGAAGCTTACTATCTTGCTTTGGAGGCTTGGGCTGGATTGTTGGATGGAAGATTGTAATGTTAAGGCTAGGATGTGACCTTCCTTCTTTGTGTAATTCTATGTATCTCCTTGATTACATTAATACAAATCTATTTCCATAAACATTGATGTATTGATAATGTTTAGATATTTCTTCCTTAACTGTTAGCTTAGATCAATTCATGTTTGGATACATATGTACTGTTTGGTTGTTTCCACTTGCTTCACGGGGTTTTGCAGCTCAAGATCTGAAGGCTCTCAAACTTGGATTAACAAAGAGAGAAGAGGATTTGAAGACCTTAGGTAGGTAATCTATCTGTTAACTTGCATTTCTATTTGATCCAGGAAAGTAGATTGTATTATATACTTGATTTGTTCTAGATCCACTTGGACTAGGGAGATTTGGCTTGAGTCTGCTTGAGTAGATTTATCCAATAACAGAAAACAATATTGAACATACGAAGGGTCTATATATTCCTTATCAAAGGTCTATATCAAATGTACATTTGATATTTTATGAATACCACTAGTAGATATATTGTTGATCAAAATTGTTTTAAAAAGGAGATATTGTTCGTTATTTATTGATCATTTGCATCAACATTTTCATAAAAAAACCAATAGATATAAACTAATTGACATGTGTAAACCTTGTATGTAGATTCTTATAGTAACCTTCAAATATTTATTGTAATGCAGGTAAATTATGTCTATGTTGTTGACTCTATCAATAGAAAGAAATTTAGTATCTTGAATTGACAAATGATCACAATCTTGGTTTATTCAAACATAAATGAACAAAATATTAAAAAACATTCGTATATTTTTTACTCATGGTCACAATGCTAGGACTACAATTATTCCAGATGGATCAAAAGAAAAATGTGGTTATAATGAGAAAGTGAGTTGTAATATAAAGAATTGTTATACTTGTCACAATGTCAATGACACATTCTTGTTAGATCAATGATGACCTTGCTTGTTGCCCCAAATTGTAGCGAGCGATGTGATTCCAATTGCAAAAGATATGGAACTAGTTTTTTAAGTAGTACAGTTGAATTTTGTTTGTCACAAATAAACCAAATAGGTTTTTGTATATTCAATTGCATCATTACAATACTTGTAAAGTGTTGAGTTTGGTTTTCAAAAGCGCAAAATCATAACTTGAAAAATTGAAAATCAGTTTTCAAAATCATAAACTTAAATATTGGAAGTGTTAAAAGCAGACTTTCTAAAGTAAAAAACATGTGTTGAAAGTGCCATTATCATATGTGAATAATGGAAAAGTACAAAAAACGATTCCAAGAGTGGAAATAACATGTTATACAACTTGAGGATAAATTTATACTCAAAACAAGAACTCTAGTATCCAAAAAAAACACCAAAAACAACCTCCAAATCAAAAAGTGGTGCTACCGGTAGCACCACTTTTTTTTTTGAGGGGGGGGGGGGGGTAAAANATAATAACCTTTAAATCAAGCCCCAAATTGAAAATTGATGCTACCGATAGCACACTATTTCAAAAAAAAGTATAATCATATCATTCTATCATAATTTAAAATTGTATTTATTAAACCTCTTAGTAACACTATATAAAACGTGCACTATATTAAAGAAAAATTATTCAAGAAATTATTATACCACTCTTTCAATATAAAATAAAGGAATTTCTGATAGTACTCATAATAAAATCATATATTAAACCATAAGACGTAGAATCTATTCATATTCAAATTGAAAAACTCATTTACATTTTGCACGCAGACAATGTCATCTTAATAAAACAGATAAAATGTTTCATGTACAGATAGTGAAATCAACACATGGATTCTGACACACCATAAAAAACTGCATTTTCTTTAGATGAATGATCAGATGACTTGTATTCTTCTCTACTCTCAATAAATGCATCGTCCAAGTCTTCATGTATGCCCAACATTTCATAGGACATATTCCTTCTCGATCTACGCCTTGGTTTAGAAGACTCCCATGATGCAACTATTTCTTGTGGCAACAATCTTTTGATAATCTTTGTAGTCTCGGAGAGAAGAGTTCCTTTCTTTGTCAACTAGAAGTCAAACTAGTATGTCAACATCTTCTAAGTTCAAAACGTCAATGCGACGATGATTTACATTTTGACCCTTTCTTTTTCTCTTTTTTCAAACTTTTTTCTCAACCACCATCTATGGATTGTGCACACCGTCAAATGGGTGTGTGTCTGTTGCATACCAATGTACTTCAATGGATATAACTTCTTCATTTTATTTATTGACCTTCATACCTTTTGCAATATAGAATGGATAACCGCATTCATCTTCTGTAGCCAACACTGTAATCATACAACCTTCTTTAATATATTGTACTAAGCCTCTGTAAAGGTCTTCCATTACCTCACATCGTGTAGATGATCTTCTAGACCCAATATACTTTTCCCTTTCCATTTCTTGAGAAGGATCGACACCTTGTTGTTCAACATTTATTTCCTCATTTTCATTTGACATACTTTTGCGGCCAATGAAATGGAGTCTTCAAAAAAAATTCATTTGCAAAATTTGAAATTATGTCATTTTTCTCCATGAAAAAAGACTCCCACCAAATAGTATAAGCAACATCAAAATGGTCATATGTATCTTTGATGGACCTTTTTATTTCTTCCAAGCATTGAGCAAAATCAACATCTCTATTGTTTCGGCATGCATTTTGACTCTCTATAGTTGATTGCAATAGCAATAACTTTGAAGAAGAAATTTAACGAATTGGGATGAATTTTAGAAATGTTAAATATGATGTAGGCCCCCATTCTGCGCTATTGAGTACTTCTTACCCCATATTAGTGTTTTCCCATCAATCATTTTTATATGGAATTGATGTTGGAAGCTAATGTCGTTAAGTTTTTCAATGCACCTTTCTTCACCATGCGATCCCATAATAAATATTTGCATGTTAATAGTCTCCTACAATGTTAGTACAACAGGCTCTAGATTGTATGTCTTTCTAATAATTTCAATTAATGATGGTAGACTGCCACATTCTTCCTCCCCAATGTCACTGCAAAATGACTAAACATTTGATCAATATGGTCATGCTTATGTCCAACAAGAAGGAAACCAACTTTAACCTTCTAAAAAATTCCCAATTCAACAAGCATGTTTAGATAACCAAACATGATCTGATTTTTGTTTTATCGGGTAGTGTTTTCCAATTGCATATACAGAACTCGAGGAAGTTTGGTGGACCAATGAGTAATCACGTGATGAATTATGGTGATGGTAAAATTTGCACCATTATGAATATTCGGAGTTGTAAAGAAAACCCTTGGGGACATATAACCATTAAAAACCATACAACCAACCAAGTGAAACTAGATAAAAATGTCCTCCCTTAAATTCTTTGGTACACGAACAAAATGTGGCAAAAGTGTTTTTTTTATTTTTATTTTTTTTATTTTTTATTTTTTTTATTTTTTTATCCATGCCATTAATTATCAAACCCAAATACTGATGTGGATCATCATAACATTTCTTGTGATGTTTTTATAACTTTTTTCATTCAACTGATTGTTGATTGTGATGTGCTTGAAGTTCTTTGATAACATAATCTACAAATAAAATAAAAATAAAACATGATGAGATCTTATAATTGATATGTATAAAAGAAAGAAAAAATTAGAGACACACCTCTTTCTATCCCTTTTGATTTATCCCTTCTTTGTTAAAGAGAAGCACATATACAACAAACCCCCATCCTTGACCTCTTAGCAATACAAACATTGTTGAAGTCTATTTT
Organism: Pseudotsuga menziesii; assembly: GCA_001517045.1. NCBI lineage: Eukaryota > Viridiplantae > Streptophyta > Pinopsida > Pinales > Pinaceae > Pseudotsuga > Pseudotsuga menziesii. Next base: position 377,657 of record LPNX010219249.1, read on the forward strand.
CCATAGTCTTGTAAAATATGCATATCTGATGAAATTGTTATTTTATTCGGCCTCTTGAACAAAATGCCTTGTACAAGTTGTATAGTTCCCGCCTTGAGAAATTATCTGGAATGTGTATGGTTTCTCTATCTGGCATACTCTCTCCATGCTTAGAAAATAATTCACACATCCATGCTATTGCAATGTTTGTTATTGTCCCACTAGCTCATCCATGATATTCTTTAGAATAAAAAGTGGGATCCTTTTCTAGCCTTGTATGGATTCTTGATAGTCTAAGATTACCAATTGACTGAATTTTTTTGAATGACCTTCTACAAAGCAAAATACTTCCAATGCGATAATCATAACCTGCCTTTGTTGAAATTATGCACACCACTAAATATGAATTTTGCATATTTTTGTTCATTCAAATATATGATACCCTTTTTTTCAAGGCACAATTGAAGTGCATTTATTTCAAACAATGTTTTTGGCAACACTCACTTGAAATAAAATTAGTAATAGAACCTGGATTCGTGAGCAAATATTTCTAGACCTTGTATAACTAGAATGCTTTGGATTAATATAATATGGTCCAGTCCTACATTTATCTTTCTCATTGGTACAATTCGCCTTTGTGTTTCATGTACCATTCCATCATCCTCGTTTGAATGAGTGTCCTCATCACTATGAGAAATATCAACTCTCTCTAATTGACATTATCATCACCAAATTTAGTAGGAGATTTTTCCTCATTAGTATCATGTTTATCACTTGAGGTTAAATCAACATCATCAAAAATATTCGTATCTTCATCACTTGAAGGTTCATCCTCACCAAAATCATCATCTTTCTCTCTAAAATCCCCACTTGAAGGAAAATCATCATCGACAGCATCAAAATCATTGCTTGGAGAAAAATCATCTTCACCATTATTATTTCCTGCATCCTCACCAAAATCATCATTTGTCCCATTAAAATCCTCGCTTTGAGGAAAATCATCATTGGTTCCCTCAAAGTCATCACTTGGAGGAAAATCATCTTCATCACTATTGTTGCCTTAATCCCCCACCAAAATTATCATGTCCCATCAAAATCCTCGCTAGGAGGGAAATCATCATCGGTACCATCAAAATCATCACTTGGATGAAAATCATCTTCACCATTATTGGTGCCTTCATCCTCACTAAAATCATCATCTATCCCATTAAAATCCTCACTTTGAGGAAAATAATCATCGATGCCATCCAAATCCTCGCTTGAAGGAAAAACATCTACAATTCCATTGTTGTTTCCTTCATCCTCAACAAAATCATCTTCTGTCATATTAAAATCCTTGCTCGGAGGAAAATTATCATTGGTGCCATCAAAATCCTTTCTTCCAGGAGAAACATTACCAGTCCCATTGAAATCCTCACTTGGAGAAAAATCATCAGTAGTGCTTGTTACACCGAAATCTTGTCCTCTTGATCCATGTGTCAACCCTTTGCCTAATCCCAAAATTTCTCTCTGCTAAACTGGATTGATATTGAGGTTGTTTCTGCCTTTTTCCCCTCTTTAGGAAGGCCAACACTTTTTCCCTTTATTCTAGGTGTGTCAGTGCCAGTGCTTTATCTCCTACTGCTAGGTAAGCCGACGATGCTCTTTCCCTTTATGGAAAGTGCACTGGTGGTGTTTTGAGGGCAAAAAATGGAGCTTCCAAACCCTTCTCGAAGGTGGATGCAGAGGTGGATGTGTATCCCTATCATCTAGGTGAGGTGGAATTTGATTCCTAACCTATGAAGAAGATCCCTTAGACCCCTCCTCCTAATCCTCAACCTACTCTATCCCTTTAGCCTTATAAATTAAACCCTCTCCATTGTGAAAGGAGGAAGGACTATGGTACTATTATGCTGGTGGAATTTCTAAGTGATCCCTATCATCCTTTGGGAGGTTTACTATCGTGATTTGGAGGCTTTGGTTTGGATTGTTGGATGGAATATTGCAACGTTAAGGCTAGGTTGTGATGTTTTTTCTTTTATGTAATTCTATATACCTCCTTGATTAAATTAATACAAATCTCTTTCCATAAATATTATTGTGTTGATAATGTTTAGATTTTTCTTCCTTAATTTTTAGCTTAGATCAATTCATGTTTGGATACACATGTATTGTTTGCTTGTTTCCACTTGCTTTACAGGGTTTTCCAGGTGAATATCTGAAGGCTCTGGAGCTTGGATCAACAAAGAAAGAAGAGGATTTGCATGTCTCGGGTAAGTGATCTATCTGATTGACTTGCATTTTGATATAGGAAAGTAGATTTTATTATGTATTTGATTTGTTATAGATCCCCTTAGACTAGGGAGATCTGGATTGATTCTGCTTGAGTATATTTATCCGATAACAAATTTGGCGACCATACTAGGGATGTGCATAGATTTGATTTATTTTGTTTTTTTATTTCATATCTGTTTATCAATCCTTTTTCTAGCCTCTACAGACCCTCCCTCCTTTAGATTCTGTCTTGGAAGATTGTCTTGCATCCTCTTGATACTCTTTGGATTACTATTAGACCTTCTGCCCTTCTCCTGTAGGAAATCTGGCTTTTAATCTATCTATTTCTCCACCGGCACACTTGGGTTGTGTAGACAAAGCGTCTCTGATATTATTTATCAGTTTCATAGGTGTACATGCCACCATCGCTCTTTGCGGCCTTAAGAGACGAGGCACTTTTGTGCAGAGTAGTAGGTGCGCCACAGTGCTCTGGTGCAGTGTAGCAGGTGCATCATAGGTGCTCTTGTGAAGTATAGTAGGTGCACCGTCGACACTCTATTGCAGTGTTGTAGGTGGGCCTATCCTTCTTAGGCACTCTGTTGCAGTACAGGAAAGTGCGTCACCCTTTGAAACTCAGTTTTTAGCTTGATTTTCCTTCATTTTTGGGTTTTGGTTTGATGGATTGTGGTTTTTAGTCTGTTAATGACAGTCATACACCTTGTAGACCCAACATTACCTCTGTTTGGAGTTGATTTCATTGATTTTGGAATGCTTTTCTAGTCAAGAGAATGGCTTGGTCGTGTTAGGCAATTTCAATCCTCCACCTGCCAGTTCTTCCCTGCCATTCCTTATCACATTTCCATATTTCTTCATATATGTTTGGATAGTTATATCTAATCTCCAAACCCTTCCTCCCCTCATTCATTGAGTTTTGGTTGCATTTTGGTTGTTTTGGAGCAATTCTTGATTGTTTTGTACTTGTTTGGGTGCTTGTCATCTTCCTTTTGATTTCTGAATAAATGGAGTGCTGTAGATATTCTTTCATTTTATGTTTGTAAATATGAAAAGAGAATTATCCTTTTTTTTATTGTTCAGGTTCATGTTTGTTTGAAGAGAAAACTCAATCAAAAGAGAAGAAAATTTATAAAAAAAACAGGCCAATGGTTTTTTCAAGAATTGTGATTGATGTTAGTATTTGAAGCTTCATAGTTGGCTTTGACTACAACTTGGTTTTCTTAGATCTCTGATTTTTGTCTTCTTTAACAGAAAACTCTTTCCCTACCTTAGGTAGCTTTCATCGAAAGAGAAATGTGCATTGTCATGTAGTTAGGATTTGCATTATTTTTACATTTCCCGTGTACACTTCATGCATCCACTTAACCGCTCAAGATAAAATTAACACTGGCTTAGGTTTAAATCATTTAGTAACTGTGTGTAAGTTAGTGACGTCTTTTGGCATCGTTAAGCGTGGCAGCTATCATTTATTGCTTGCACTACATACTGAGGTTTGAGTGGTTCCTCCATGTACCATCGATATATCAAATGACCTTTCACGTACCATTGAGGTATATTGAAAGGTACTTCACGTACTCAATTGTTTATCAGAGGGACCCTTTCAAACGGTAGTGCAATAGACAACACCACTACGGATTTTAGCTCCCTCGTACCTAGTGTATATTGGGAGACCCTCTTAGGATTCCCATGACCAACTGAGTTAACCTTTTGGCCATCTTGGCATCGCAATAAACCGAGAACAACACTCAGGGAGATTTCTACGCACGTGTCATCCAGGTAGTCGGGTATTCTGGTGAGGGATGGTTGATCCTCCTTGCTGTGTTTTACTATTGGACCCTATGGTATATAGCGAGTTGTGAATCCTTGATAATACTATGAGATTCCTGACTTTTGATCCACTCCTATTCACACAGTTTGCTTGTGGCTTTTAGACTTGAGTAGTGTTTGATCTTATGTGGTGCTTCAGAGATTCTTAGAGAATTTAGATATGGGAGACTTTTCTAGGACCACCAGTCAAGAGAACCCTTTCCAGGCTATGTCTTGTGTTTCTCCCCTTTGTGGAGTTGTTGGTCGTCCCTTCATGGCTACTTTGAACCTTCCCGTATTGACTATAGGATTACTTGTGTGGTTATTCTCCAATCATGTTATACCAAATGCATCCTTTGTGTTGGATCCTGGTCCTTTACCACATGAGCATCAACCTCATGTTAACCCTTCTCCTTCTTTGTTGAATGCTGAATCAACTTCTCTTTCTTCCTCTTCACCTATTGAAAACTCTAATGTGAGTAAACGGGCGGATAAGAAGAAGACGAAAAGGAAGGCTAAGAAGAAGACCACTAAGCAAAAGGTCACAGCTCCAACCTCTGATCGCCATGTTGGAAGCCCACCATCCACTAATCATCATGCTGGGAGTATTGATGTACCTATTTCTGACTCACATAAAGTTAAGTTCCCTTGTAGACTTTACAAGGGTGATCACCTTCTCAAGGACAGTCCTGGTATTTCCCTTGTGTCAGAAGTGTGGTCTAAACATCCCGTGTCATCAGTCTCTGGTCATCATGCTGATGATGCCCCATCAACCAATGACTCTTTGGTTAAGAGTCGAAAAGGAAAGTTTAGCTATCCTTGCTTGCTATGTAAGGATATGCAGCGCACTTACATTTGTCCTCGCTTGGATGAAGCTTCAAATTTGCTGGAAGATATTACAGTTTCTCAGCAATGACTTCCAATTGGTTATCGTAAGTTGTCCCTTAGCATCCCATTGGTTGATCAAGTGGTTGATCCAAGTCCATCCTTGCCGATCCCACTCTTCCATTGAAGAGTGAAGTCAAAGCGGTCAATCCAACTACAACCTTGGTCGATCCCACTCTCCCCTTGGAGAGTGAAGTTAAAGTGGTCGAATCGATTTTATCTCCACCTGATCCCACTCTTTCGTCAGAGAGTGGTGAGACTGAAGTAGTCCCTTTGACACAGTCTTTGTCTTGTACCTCTCTTTTAATTGAGAGTGAAAACCATCCAGCTGAATTTTTTGTAATTAGTTCTGATTGTTCTATGCAAGAGGAAAATTTTTCTCTTTCGACAGAAGCATCTCCAAGTCGTGGGGTTATTTCCTTTGACTAGAGTAACCTAATAGAATCTCGTCTTCATTTGAGAGTTCCTTTCCATATAGCTGTGCAAGTTACTTCTAAGAGCATATTCCGCACTATTTTTGATGAAGGGGATTTTGTTAGTATTCTATCCTCTATTGCTTGGAAATCCATGGGTTCTCCTTCGCTTGTGCCAGCTACCGATCAGATACTGGATTTTAATCAAAGACCTACTTCTCCTTTAGGGATCCTTCCTCAATTTCCTATTACTTTGGAAGGAAAAACTGTATGTATCGATGTTATGGTAGTCCAAGGTCCCTTAGATTTCAATCTGCTCCTTGGGAGTGACTATGTTTATTCCATGAAAGTTGTAGTGTCCACACTTTTTTGAGTGATGTATTTTCCCCATGATGGGAAGATTGTGACCATTGATCAGCTTTCCTTCGTTAAACCCTATCATTGTATGACTCCTAGTCATCAGACTTCCTTGAATGTCCCGCATGTTCTTGTGGTTCCTTCCCCTTCTAGTTAGCTTCTTCCCATCATAGGTGAAATGGGGGGCATGGCTCCAGCCTCTAGACATCATACTAGAGTTAGGTCGCTAGCTTCTTATGTAAGGGGGAAACCCACCAACCTCTAGACATCATGTTGTCTTAGAACTACCTGTTGGTGAGCATAGTTCCTTTTCTGTGTCAATCTCGTTAAAAAATGAAACAGACGTTGTGAGCATAGTTCCCATTCTATGTCAATATCGTTAAAAAATGAAATAGATGCTCATGAGCATAGTTCCCATTCTGTGTCAAGTTCGTTAAAAAATGAAACGGATGTCCTCAAGCATAGTTACCTTTTGTTTCAAGCTTGTGTAAAAATGAAACAGGTCTCCTCAAGCATAGTTATTTTATGTTTCAAACTTGCGTAAAAATGAAACAGGTCCCCACAAGCATAGTTATTTTCTTTTTCAAGCTTGTGTAAAAATGAATTAGGTTACCTTTAGCAGTGTTTATTCTTAGTTTCAAGCTCATTAAAAAATAAAACTGACCTTGAGCACATTTCCTTTTTCGTGTCAAGCTCATTAAAAAATGAAACTTATTCTTCCATTGTGTCGAGACTCAATATTTGAACCTTCCTTTCATCTGCTTGTAAAGTAGACAAAACGAAGCTTGGAGGGCATGTACCCTACCTCTTTATGTTGGATTTAGCTACTTGACAGTTATACTAGAGGCAAGTACCAACCAATGGACATCATGTTGGGAAATCACCCATCGATGGAAGTCATTTTGAGTATACTTTCTTTTAGTTTTGAGCTCGTTAAATCATGAAACAACCCTTTGAGCATAGTTTTTTCTCTATTCCAAGCTCGTTAAAAAATGAAGCAGATACCTTGAGCATTCTTTCAACTGATCTTCGAGCTCATTAAAAATAGTAAGATGGTTTTGAGCTTACTTTTCATTTTTCATGCTCTGGTTAAAACATGAAAACTGGTTTGAGCTTACTTTATTGCTTTTTCGTGCTCTGGTTCAAACATGAAAAAGGTTTCAAGTTCCTTTTATACCTTCAGCGTGCTCGTTAAAAACTTAGTGAAGAGGTATCGAGTGCATGTTTACTGTTTTAAGACTTGTTAAAATTGGATTATGAAAAAAGAACTCATTACGGAGTTATATTTAAGCTCTTTTCAGTCTCCTTAAAAACACAAAAATATTACCAAGCGAAGTTGTTACGTTCACGCTTGTAAAAGTATTAGAATGATCGACTAGTCGGTGGTAGGTTATCTCTTATTTGGACCAACTAGGCCTATTTACGAAAAAGGACATTTTGGAGTTTTCTTGTGTCTCCATTTAGACTCTCTAAATATGAATGATACTGAGTTTGCTTTCATTGGACTCATAAAATAAAACGATGGAAGACCCTATTTGGGAATGAACCCCTCCTTTCTCAGGTTCATAAAACATATGAGAATGGACTCATTGCTTGATGAGCTACAACAAGTGTTTGTTACCCTCTTTGAACTCGTAAAAATGAAAAGAGGCACTCATCCTTCGTGATGGGGAAATTAAGGAAAGAGTTTGTATTTTGTTATGGTAGTACATAGTCACTCTTGAACATGGCACTCATTTGCATATGCATTTCAACACTTGGGTAATTTGTTTGTCTTCGAGTCTAGCTAAATCCTAGAGTCTTCTTACTCCTTTGAGTTGTCAAAGAATACTCTCATCGTCAGTTGCATTGGGGGATTGGTATCATTCTCGTGTCAATACTGCCAAGCCATGCCATGCCCATGTTCAAGAGAAATGTGATCATATGTTCATTATCTGCAGCCAGTTTACCTTCTATCATGTTGGTCATCCTTGAGTTAGTCTTGTACATTACTTTGTTGTTTGTTTTACTCTAAAAAACATCTTTGATCGTGTTTCGTGTCGATGATGGAGGATTCATCATGGCCCTACTTTGACAAGTCTATTCCTGTCGAATTCAACTACTTATCCATGAATTAGACTTAGAAACCAAGTCAAGTACCTTGGGCCTACATGCCTTAATGGTAGGACGTTACTTCGTTTTCAACATGAGTTTAGATCATTGACTCTTGATTGAAAGATCCTACCGAGTGTTTGACTCCAAATTCCTCTATTCACACTTGGCAGGATGTAATGAGATACCTTGGTAATCATTGACATCAATGGTTATTTCCCTCGCACTTGTTAACATTTTACATTAATGATTGGTAATCAAGTGGTTTCTATCATGTTCAACATCAAGACATTGTAATCAAATGGTTAGATTTGTATCGTTGCGGGTTCGGCTTGAAGACCCTGGGTTGTCTGATATTTCTCCCAGGTTGCGATGAAGTTTGTTTGAGTCATATTACATGGATTCACTTTGTATTGGGCATGGCCGTGTTATCATCTCATCATGGATCTACGCTTGTGTCTAGTAGCCATGATTGTGTTCAGTCGGTCTCTACTACCATGGATATGCATTGTATTGGTCGCCAACCATGTTATGAGTCATGTAAGATTTGAGTCAGTTATACTGCAGAAGCTTCCAACCAACATCTTTGCCTTCAATTTCTTCACTTTACAAAGAATTCACCTATCACAGTCCTCTAACTTCATTCTTTGGGGGGTATTTTGTTACATCGAAATCTTGTCCTCTTGATCCATGTGTCAACCCTTTGCCTAATCCCCAAATTTATCTCTATTAAACTAGATTGATATTGAGGTTGTTTCTGCCTTTTTTCCCTTCATTCTAGGTGTGTTGGTGTTGGCACTCTGTCTACCACTGCTAGGTGCACCTATGGTTCTCTTTCCCTTTATGGAAAGTGCGCTGGTGGTGTTTTGAGGGAAAAAAATGGAGCTTCGAGACCCTTCTTGAAGGTAGATGAGGTGGATGCCTATCCCTATCATCTAGGTGAGGTGGCATTCGATTCCTAACCTATGGGGAAGATCCTTTAGACCCCTCCTCCTAATCCTCAACCTACTCTATCCATTTAGCCTTATAAATTAAACCCTCTCTCCATTGTGAAAGGAGGAAGGACTATGTAACACCCCGGTTTCGACCCCGTTTGCATTAAAAATGTATATGGTGTATATATTGTAATTAATCATGGTGTGGAGCTAAAGGAAAAAGCCCCACCATCGATTTAACATTTTATGTTTCGATGATTAAAATCGTTGTCGATGGTATTTCATGCTAGTTGGCACATTATAATTTTGGCATCATGTAATTATGCAATTTAATTAAAAACCCACAACCAGCTATGTCAATGCAACATTAAAAGAGATGAGGGCATGATTTCCTAAGGATAAGGAGGGGGAATACTTAACCTTTGGGGGACAATGGGGAAAAGCCAAATGTCAATGGGAGAACCCATCAAACAGTCAACTACCTTTCTTGTCTCATTCACCCAATTATTTAATTCTGCCATAAATTGGTTGAAGTAGTTATTGCATGGGGATGGGAAGAGTATGGGCAGGAAATTCGAATTTGGAGAAACCCATTTTTGGGGAAAAACGTTTTTGACTTTTGGGGCAAGTTAACACCCAAAATGCATGCTCATTTGGCCATACACCCACGTTCTCCATTTTCCTCACGCAGTGAAGCTTGGGAGCTAATTTACCTCCATGATTTTTCCTGTTGTGTGTTCTCATTCACGATTTTGGGCCCCTGGATGTTTCCCTCATCATTAGTCATCCACGTTGGGGCTCTCTCAAACAGCTGGAAGTTTTCTGTGTGTGAATTTCGTTTTTGGGTTTGTTGTGTTTGTTTTACCTCATGTGGGCAGTCATTTCTTCATTCTCCACAGGCTGAGAATTTCATTTTTGTGATGATTTGTGGTTGGGTTTCTTCCCTAATGTTTTTGTTGCATTTATCCACCATTTGCCAAGTTGAAAATCGATTTTGGCTCTTGGGGTTGTTTTACCCACTTACCATTTCTGATTTTAGCTTCCAGGACATTTTTGTCCATGCCCAGCACTGTAATTGTTGTGTATTGAATTCATTTTTGGCCACATTAGGGCCAAAACGTCCTTGGGATATGAATTGTTGTTAGGGGTTTTTTTCACCCACCTTGGCAATTCATTTTGTTTCCAAACTGTTTTCCTCAACCCAGAAATTGTGTATATTGTTATGTATGCATTTGTGCTTTGGTCTATGTTGAATTGGGAATGGAAATGGAGCTTGACCATCTTGATAAACCTAGTGTGTGAAGGAACCTCACAGACAGATCTAGGGGGCTGGTTTTATTCTTTGCACAACCTGAATAACACTGGAAGGGAAGGCATAGCCTGAGGGACTATGTAGCAGAGAAGGGGATGCTTCATCGTGTTGGGTGGGTAGATGTTTGTTTAGAAGCTAGGCTAGATTTGGTGTAGGTGTCCATGGCTCTGTTGAGGAGCTCACTAGCTTAGCATTTAGCCTGTCCATCTCATTTGCAACCTGATAAACCCAACTGTGTTGGCTTGGCTGAATTTTGTGGTATCCTTGACTATGTGTGACCCTGCTAGTGTTCCCTTATTCCCTATGGGAATCATGCCCAGCTCGGGGGTGGCAGTATTGCTGAGAGATTAAGGATCACACTGGCCTATGGTTGGGTGGAACGTTTCAGCAACATAGCTTGTTGCAGGACGAGCTTCTTCATAAGATAAGTATTCTTGTGTTTAAATCTCTGCATTGTATTTGATTAATGAAAATGATGAACATGTGAATTAATGGAATGGATATGCCTCCGTTATATGTAAAATGTTTATGCATATATGCATGTATTAGTTCAATGCATTTCATTTTATCATGTGTATGCTCATGGGAATTAGATATCCCGGACTAGATAGCAGCAATAGTCGTGTCCTCTCCATCTGGTAGAGGGGCGGGGACATGACAAAAGTAGAATTAAATACTGCATGAATTTTGCCACTCTTTCGAGAATCATCAGCTACCCTTAATAAATCTAGTCCTAAAGCCTATAAAAGAGCCTTGTATACCTCCACAGGTATCCCATCCGGGCTCGGACTCTTATCATTTTTGCTTAAAGATAAAACAGTTTGAATCTCAGTCAAAGTAACAGGAATCATAAGTTCTGCATTCTCCTCATCAGAAATAGTTGTAGGAAAGTTCTCAGCAATCTTCATAATTTCAGGAAGTTGATGGATCTTTTCCTCCTGAAACAGGTTCTCGAAATGGCAAACGCTAGCCTTTGCAACATAATCAAAACCTTCCACAGTAATACCATCACCATCCACTAATTTCCAGATAAAATTAATATTCTTCCTATGATTAGCATACTTATGAAAAAAAGAAGTGTTATCATCCCCACAAGTAATCCAAATGGCTCTGCTTTTGTGTCTAGCCTCTTATTCTGGACCTAAAAGTATAATTCTTTTGTGCAACTCCAACTCAACCATAGCAGAATTATCCTCCAAAGAAAAGAAACCTAATCCTGGCTTGTTGACATAATCAGAAAGCAAAATTTCTATATCCACTAAATCCTTAAGCTCTCTAGCTTTTTTCTTAACAAACCAGGAAATGGCCACGTCTTTGATATGCTTCAGACTTGCAGCAAAATGTGATGCAGGTGATACCACAGAGTTATCCTCATAAATAGACCAAGAGGCTTTCAATAAAGTGACAAAATCCTCGTCTAAAAGCCAATGTGCATTGAATTTGAAAGGACTTCGAGGTTTCAGATCTTGATTTAGAATCTGGAGGAAAATTGGATGATGATCCGAATCCTTGCCACATCCTACCCATTGTCTAATAATAAACTCAAAATCCAAAAGATCAGCAAATATGAACAATCTATCCAATCTTTTACAAATATTTTCACTACCTACTCCTCTGTTTGACCAAGTAGGCACTAAAACATTTGGAGCAATATCTACCAGTCCAAAAACATCCATCTTTGAAGAGAAAAAATCATATAGATTGTCCACTCTAGCCCTATGCTCCCAAATATCTGTGAAACCCACAGAATAGTTCAAATCCCCTCCTAAAATCAGCTTGGAATAGTTAAGACATTCCACAAATAATAGGTTATTCCAATACCTTTCCCTTTCCACATAGGGACCATATACATTAACAAAACACAGTGTCTCTTTCAATTCAATGGAGTAAAGGGAAGCACTCAAAGAAAATTCCACTGCCCATGCACTTACCATCATGAAATAACGAGTCCTCCAACCCAAAAGTAAACCACCAAATATTCCTTTGGCATCCACCCAAACAAAACACCACTCTAAAAGAAAAGATTCCAACTCACCAACAAGAATTTGCCCATCTCCCATACTTTCTTGAAGAAATAAAACATCAATAAGTTGATCATCAACCAACCTTCGAACCGCTAGTTTTTTGGCCAAACTAACTAACCCCCTACAATTGAGAGTCACTGCAATCATGGTAAAACCCTAGAAAGGGTAAACACTACTCTAAGTGCCCCAAATTTTTGTTCAGACGAACAATCAGGTTCCACAACTGAAGGAAGGCCACCATTCATTTGATAGGAAGAAATACCAGAAAGGCATTTAGCAACATTTTTATTCCCCACAGAATCAACAGATATCTTAGAACTGGACCTAAGGAAATATCCAACATCCTTAATAGGAAAAGATTTGAAAGGGGATACAAACCCTAACCCTCCCATAAACAATTCAGAAGGAATGAACTCGTTGGAAAATACAAGATCCAAAAAAGGTTGCTTGAAATCCTTTATCAGAATATTAGAGCCGATTGTGGAATCTGTTATGGAGGATAAACAGAGTGGTTTAAGAGTACTCAAATCTAAAACCTGTAAATCACTAACAAACCCTAAACCTTTCGAAATGGGATCCACAAGCGAATATACCTCCAGAACTTCATCCGGCAATATAACAGGCTTAAGTTCAGTCAAAACTACATCCTTCTTGATCCTCGATTAAGATTTATTCTTTAAAATGGTAAGATGCTTAAACTTCTTACTAAAAGAAAGACTACATTGAGAGATTATATGCCCATAGCCATGGCACCTATTACAGCGGAAGGGAACCCCTATGTAGACCAAAGTCTGACTAAAAACAGAATCACCTCTCTTAATCAACAAATCAACAGCCAAGCCATTACGCACGTCTAAAAGAACCAAGACCTTACCCATGCAACAAACGCCAAACTCACGAAAGGATAAGTTCACCNTCCCCTCTCTTAATCAACAAATCAACAGCCAAGCCATTACGCACGTCTAAAAGAACCAAGACCTTACCCATGCAACAAACGCCAAACTCACGAAAGGATAAGTTCACCTCTAAAAAAGTACCCAAAGCATTACCCACAATTTTAAAAAATCTAGGAGACTGGAACTCGAACGGAAGGTTGGGTAGTTTAACCCAGATCGACAAAGAGTCATACCTCTCATTCCGCGGATCGAATAATGGCGTCCACCTTTTCAGTAAAAGACCAGAACCATCCCATCGCCAGAAAGTTGAAAGAACAGCGACTGAGTCCTGCTCAGAGAGGAGTTTAAAAGCAATCCACTCCTTTGGCAACTTAAAAAGCTCAGGGCAAAAGGAGACCACATCCTTCCAGGTTTCAGACACCTAATGTTTAACACCAGCCGGGCTAACCTTTTGGCCACCAAATCGACCCACCAAGGTAAGGGCGTTTGTCAAAAAAATCTTGTTCACGGGAACGTCCTCACTGACAACCAACAAAACAGGATTATCTTTTTTCTGAATAACATGCTTCGATCTTTGCAAGCGGCCTCCATGAGCAGGAATCCCCGGATCCCCCAAAAGCTGATGCCCTAGTGAAGATGGCCCAAGAGATGCATTAAACCCCTCCCCCCGTGCCTATTGATGAAAAGAAAACTCACGAGGAGCGCTCTCATGCACCAGTTCACAGGTTAAAACCTTCGTCATAGAATTAAATGCACCATCTGATGGGGGAAAACTAGAACTCAACTCCTCAAATAAAATATCAGTCCGAGAATAAGGCAATCCCTCGCCATCATAAATGGGAACAGTGAAAACCTCCTTCGGTGAACCGACCGATAGCATACCGCCATCACCCAACGGCTCTAAAACATCATCAATAAGCCTCCCCACTCTAGGAGAAAAAACAAGAGAAACCAAACAATCCCCCAGCTCCAAAGAGAACGCCATATCCTGCTGTTCAAACTCTTCATTAGATGAAAATACCTCCCAAAACACAACTCGTGAAACCTTAGCATCCCCTGCTCGTAGGTTTAATAACTTTTCGTCTGATGAGAGGCGTACGAGCCAAGACCTTGAAGTCTTGAAGAGACATCTTAGAATGTGGCACACAAAGGAGGAGAAACCAAGTATAAAGAAGCAAAGATTAAGCACAATGATCTCAACCAAGTTCAATTAATTCAAACCCTAAACCCAAGGAAACCGATCTATATCATTAACTCAACCCTAATCGCAAGGAGTACGTTCTAAGCCATCAACTCAAACCCTAAACCCTAAGTGTAAGTCCTAATCCCAAGGAGTACGTTCTGAGCCGTCAACTCAAACCCTAAACCCTAAGAGTACGTTCTGACAATTAAGATTGCTCCAAGATTAGATCCTTCCGACCAGCTTTTCGAGTAGAGTACTACATATATTCGAGAATGACATCCAACAAGTGGAAGTATACGACCAAGGATGGGATTAGAATAACTTTGTAACAAAAAATTCTCCATTCTTCTAAGTGAAAGTATGTCCGTTTGCTTTTGGGAGGGTTAAAAAACATATATATATATATCCTTTTGCTTTTGGTAGGGTTAAAAAGCATATATATATCCTTTTGCTTTTGGTGGGGTTAGAATAAATTTGAAAAATAAATCTTTTCCTTTCGGAGGTGGGAGGGTTAAAAAACGAATCAATACATGAGTTATGGGTGCCTGTATTTATATAATTTTATAAAATTAATTTTTTATTTTATTCATCAAAACATGTTGAAGTTTGAAGTTCATCTCTATTTAAAAAAAAAATTATAATAAATAAAAAATTCACAACAAATTATTATAGATTTCTGTTTTATTTATTCAATTTTTTTAAATGAAATTTTAATATTTTATTAACTTTTTATATAATTTAATAACTTTTCAATTTAATTCACAAATATAAATAATTATTTTTTAAAAATAAAATATTAATAATTATGTTTATAGATCTTTTTATTTGAAATTTGGGACTGACTACAAATGAAACAAATATATTGTCCAAATTAACTGTATAATAGTAATTTAAAATTCAAAATAAACCGTTTATATATATATATGGTAGTTGATGAATTTAAAATTTGAAATAAACAATTATTATTTATATATAATAATAGATAGCTAGCTGATGAATGAATAAATGATAATAATACATAAATAACTGGTAATTAATAAATAAATAACCAATACTTTAGACAAAAAGAAAAATATAAAATATAAAATTATATATATAATTTTTAAATAAATAAGAAAAAAAAGAGTTGATAATAACATATAGCTAAATATAAAGAACTCAATAGTTATATATAAATAAATATCTCCATTTTCCACCCCTTAGATATGAGTGAAACTATGTCTTTTTGCTTTTTCGTAGCGTTCGAATAAGTTTGAAAAAGATTCTCGTCAGTACAAATGTGAAATAATGTCGAGGAAATTTCCAGGAAAATAGGCTGAGAATATATTCCTCGAGTCCTTGAAGCATATTTTCCTTACAGTCCAGCAGTATATGTCTAGGCCGGCGTTGTTTGCTCAGATATTTATTGTGAGATAGCAAATCCGTGAAGCCTCCATATTACTGGCAGCAAGATTGGCCTTTGGTTGCAGCGTACCCCATCGCTCCAAGGGATTTTGTGTTGTCACTGCTGGAGAGTGGAATTGTCATTGGGAGACTTTTTAAAGAGATATTCAGCCATTTGAGGGAGTGGTTCAAGGGGATTAGATATATCACTGCCTGTAGAGAAGAGTGATTGAGAGAAAATCATGTCTGGGTTTATCTGTGTGAGTATCGACAAGGCAATCAAGCAGATACTTCGTAACGTAAACAGTGCAGTTCGCTGCCAGGATGAGTTGAAGCCTCTGAAAGAACTGGTAACGAGCATGGAGGCCACCATGAAGCAGATCCAGCGTTACCGCCTGCTAATCACTTGGAAGAAAGATAGCAGGTCAGCACCTAACGACCGGGATAGCGAGTCAGATAGCTGGGTTAAGGAATTTAACGAACGGCTTGATGAGTTGGACAAGGATCTGCAAAACGCATCCACAGAGACCCAAAACTGTGCCGTGTCAACACGCCAGGGTATTCTTTGTGATCATCTGAGCAAAAAGATCACGGATTCGACATCAAAAATTGCCAAACATCTACAATCGATGTCAAGTTTGGTTGACGGTGCCCGAGCTAAGGGGATAGTAGCTGATGCTAGACACATTTCCCCGGCTTGGCAGACGGTGACACCCAGTTCTGGCGTCAGAGACATCTTGGCACCTTCAACAACTTCTGCAACTTCCCAAACCGCTCTTTATATGATGCTGCCCACTGAAAAGATGGACAAACAGCAAAAAGCCCTTCAAAGGATGAAGTTGATGGACGAACCCCTTATAGTGGGACAACAAAAATGCCTTGAAAGGCTAGAGAAGTTGGTGACAAATGAGGAGTTGCCCACAACTAAGAAGATTGGCGTGCTTGGCAAGGGTGGTTCTGGAAAGACTCTGCTGCTCAAAAACCTCTTCAATAGCGAAAAGGTACGCAATCACTTTAACGGTGGCTTCATGCTTTGGCTGACTGTTTCCCAAAGTCCATGTTTTACAAGTCTTAGGAATAAACTGTGGACACAGATAAAGATACAAGATAAGAAGGGGGCAGTGAAAAATATCAATGAACAACATGTGGAAATATGGATAGCCATACAAAATAATGTAGATGCGATTAAATATACAAAGGAACCACAGGTAAAAGATGAGGTGAATAAGACACTGCAGCTGAATAGCAGCTTTGTGTTGTTCTTGGACGATGTATGGGTAAACAATGCTCAGGAATTGTTGGAACAATTGGGTATACTGCAAAGTGTAACAGACAACCCCCATTCAAAAGTTATTGTCAGTTCGTGGGATGAAAATGCACTAAAAAATATGGAAATTGCAGATGAAGATGTAGTAAATATGAAGGGCTTGAACGAGCATGACAGTTGGGAGTTGTTTTTCCGTCATGCTTTTCCGGCTGGTAACAGAAATCCACCGGGAAAGGAAGAGGGCAAGCTTGTGTGCCAGATGTGTCAAGGACTTCCCCTGGCAATAAAAGTAGTAGGAAAGGCAATGGCCGGTAGTACTGATCGAAAGCAATGGAGATGGGCGCTGCAGAGGCTGTCAAACTCCAAAAGCGTCTGTGATTGCAGACTAGGGTTTGGTTTTGAGGCACTCGCCAATGAAGGTGTTAAAATGCAATGTTGCTTTCTACTTGTGGCTGCAACCTCCTTAGAAGACGAAATTCTTTTCGCCCGGCATGTGATTGTTCTGTGGGCAGGAGAAGGACTGCTTTCAGGTAAGGTGGTGCAAGAGGAGGGTTACGACCTATTTGAGATGGGATGGAATTATCTCACCCTTTTAGCAGATCGTTATCTGATTGAGCCGATGATGAGAGACCATGATGGCCGCGTGGTTTGCTTTAGGATCCACGACGAACTGCGTAATTTGGCAATTCAGATTGCTCAGAAGCAAGAAAATTTCTACTACTCTGTGGGTAAGAATTCAACAGTGTTAAAGGCAAGTGAGTGTTCCAGCAGCACTCGGATTTTCTTGAGCCACAATGAATCACTTGGCAAGTCACTTGACGAATCACTTGGCCAGTCTCTTGACCCGCCACTAGATTTTTCAAAATTGTGCTCATTGTCAATCTCTGAAAACAGAGTTTTAGAAAAGATTCCAGGAAAGGTGCTTGTGCGTATGTGCTCTCTTAAGTTTCTGGACTTGAGCTGGACGGGAGTGCTGTCATTACCAAAGACTTTAGGAAAATTGAAACAGCTAGTATGCTTAAGGGTAATGGGGGTGCCTATCAAAACACTACCAGAATCTCTTACAGCTCTGGTAAACCTAGAGATCCTTGACCTTAGCTTCTCTAGCATCACAGAATTACCGTCTGGACTTAAGATGTTAAAATCATTAAGGTATTTGGGGCTGAGCCATTGCAAATATTTACAATATCTGCCTCACAGCATCTTGGCGCTTACATCTCTGCAATACTTGCATATGATTGAATGCAAGAACCTTTGGACAAATGCTGGACGGCGTAAGTGCAAGAAAGTGGTTCGTATTTCCGACCTAGGGAAATTAAGTAAAGTCAAGTGGCTAGAGCTACAGAACAACGGGGAAACTTTTGATGACAAGCCACTAGGGAAGATGGCCGAAGTGGAGACTCTCCGTTTGACACTCACAACTGTGAAAATTCTACCCAGCAGCATCAGTGAGATGTCAAAGCTAAAAAGACTTGCTTTGAAATGCCCCGACGTGGATAACATGGAGTTGTCTCGCAACAAAAAGTTTGATGATTATTTTCAGAACTTGAACTGTCTTGTATTATTCAAGTGCGATAAGTTGGTGACGCTTCCAGATTTCCACAAGCTCAGGAATTTACAGAGACTCGAGATCATTACATGCCGTAAGCTAAGGAAGCTTCCAGAAGCATTTGGTGAAGCAGGGGCATTTTCTTCGCTAAAGATATTTTCACTGGTTAGGTTAGAAAAATTAGAAAAGCTGCCAGAAATAAAGGACGGAGCAATGCCTAGCCTTCAAATATTCACTATAATGGAATGTCCAGTACTAGAGGGATTGCCGAGGGATGACTATTTAAAATTGAAAACACTTCAAAAATTTAGGATTTATAGTTGTCCGAAGGTAGTTAAAGCATTGGAAAATTGGAAAGAAGTTACAGAACCAAATATGAATAAGATGGTGAAATTAATGTCTATAAGAGAGACAGAAGAGATCAAAAAGTGGCATTTCCAATTATGTGTAAAACATGGAAGCTGGGTTTATGGTGAACTTTGGTGTAGCGAACTTTTTTTATTTTTAGGAGGGCTAGATACCCTTCTATAATTTTTTTTAAGTTGTTTGATGTAATAAGCTTTTCTAAAATCTTGATACATTTGTATAATTTATCTATTCATGAGAAAACTTTGTATATCATCCATTTTCAATGTAATGAATAAGGTTTATATGGTTCAAATGTAATAATTTATTTATTCATTAGAAAACTTTGTATATCATCCATTTTCAATGTAATGTAATGTAAAAGCTTTATATATATTTTTAAATGTAATGAGCTTTTCTTGTTTTCAAGTATGTCTCGAAGACAAGAGGATATGGAATTGCGAAGAATCCCATATATATAATTTATTTTTTATAAATTAAAACGATTACAGATATTAAATAGAAGTTAGAATCGATACACATTATACATTTGTAAATCACAATGCTTATGTCAATGATAGATTCATAAAATTTCTTATTAAATCATCAAAATTAATATGTTCTATTACATAGATGTTAGAACCATATTTATCATTAAGTCATCAAAATAAAAATGTATTCAATAGATGTTGGAATGCCACTAGGGAATACAAAAAGGGGTAGATCAAGATGGAAGAATCTCATCTATCGATAGCCCCCCTCCATGCCTAAATCAACAAAACATCATTGTTCTCTTCTTCATTGTCCTCCTCTGCCTCTCTACCCATCCTAGGATCTACATCTACTGGTGTGGAGAATGACCCCTCCAAAGGATCACCACCATCAAAAGTGATCCAATACATATCATTAGGAAAGTTAACACTTTACAGTTTTGATGAAACTTCATAATCCTAGTGTTAAAAATAAGGTAGAAAAGGCTTCTCATGTTTGATAAGTGATTTTGCTTGAGTGAAAGGTACATTTTTGTTAAAGTCATAGAGAAGTTGATGTGCTTGATTAAATGCCAATCACATACCCTCATACATAATAGACCAATGGAAATAATACAATCCTGAAATCCTAAAAACAATTAAGTAACTTCTGCATGGAATATCCTAGCTCAATACACTTGTATAATTTATCTATTCACTTTAAGAAAAAACTTCATATATTATTCAATTGTAATGAGTTTTTCTTTTCAATTTGAATGTAACAAAAAAATCTATGAATATTGTTTAAATGCAATGAGATTTTCCTTTTTCTTGTTTTTCGAAAGCATGTAACGAAAAATCTATGAATATTGTTCAAATGCAATGAGATTTTTCTTTTTCTTGAAAGCCTTATTAAGCTTGTATAATTTATTTATTCACAAAAAGTTTTTTATGTTATTTATTTCCATATGGTTCAAATACAATGAGATTTTCCTTTTTCTTGGAGGCCTAATTAAGTTTATATAATTTATTTATTCACAAACACCTTTTTATGTTATTTATTTCCAAATGATAAGAAATGAGCTTTGTAGGTTATCAATGACAAAATAATTAAGTAATTTAGATAACTAATAAAATTGATAAGTGATTTATATTTTTTAAATTTGATTTAATTTTATTATTTTCAAAAAAAATATTAACATTATATAATTATTTTATTATATTTATTTAAAATTAATAAAAAATAATGTTTATTTATTTTTCATTATTATAGTTTACTTACATAAAAGAACATAATATTTTGATTCTATTAATTCTTTTAGTTGACGTCTACAATATTTTGATTTTATTAATTGTTTTAGTTGAGGTGTACAATATTTTGATTCTATTAATTGTCTTTTAGTTGAGATCTATAATATTTTGATTCTATTAATTGTATTTTAGTTGAGGTCTACAATATTTACAACCATGTTAATGGGTGGATTTGACGTATGATTTTTTTTTGCAATTTGTAGGAATCGACCACTCTAGTTAATCAACTAGTCTATGTAAATTTATTAAATTTATTGAATTTTTTTAATTTAAAGTAAATATAAATGATCTTACTATTGGAGCATTGAAGGGTTGGCTTGTTACATTAGGAAGAGCATATCTTGTCATATAAGTTTTTATAAGAAAAACCCTTTAAATCAAGACATTTGGTTGGAAATTATTAATATTAATGCTAAAGAAACCTATATAGCAAGCTTTTATTTTGCACTTATTAATTCTAACTTTTATAAGAAAAACAATTTAAATAAACTTATCCTTATAATGGATTAGAACATGGTATGTCTAGTTTAAGGATTGAAGGAAATATTCTCTTAATGGGTGACTTTGACTCAGAAAACAAGTAACCAAGCTATTTTCTCAAGCAATGATTCCAACCCTAATCCTCTATGGTTAGACAAATACCTTTATTTAGCTAGCAGTTACCAAAGAAGTTCTTAAGATTTAGGGGAAATTTTGTCTTGTTTCTAGCTAATCAAGCTTTGTAGTGCTCAAGATTTAATCATTTGCAACAGTTTTATGAAATGGCTCAATTCTAGTCGAATGACTTGTATCCATGGGATTGGGAGTAGTGTGGTTGATTATGTCATTTTTTTATATGCCTTGCAACTAAATACTAATTTTTGACATCTTAAATGACCATGAATAGAACTTGGATCATAGGCTTTTAGTTGTAACTCTCAATTGGGTCATGCATAACACTCTCATAACGAAAAAATCTCATACACAAAAATACCTAATCTTCAACAAAAATAAAGTTCATATTTTACTAAATGATTTGTTTTCTCTTTCAAGTAAGGACAATGTAAAAGACCTCTATCATAATTTTTCTACAAGCCTCTTATATTCCATTAAGAAGTTCCCTTCTGAAGTATCATGTAGAAAGGGTACGAGACTGACCAACCTTGGGTATGACAAAGAGTGCAAAATTGCAAGAGAAATTAGGGAAGTTGTTGATGAGTCCCTAAAACTTGACAAGATAAATAGGTACAAAGCCCTCATTGAAAGAAAGAAAATGTACTATATAAATAATAGGAAGGAAAATCTTTACACCTCTTTGAGATGGATCCTAAGAAGTTATGGAGGAAAATTCTAACTTGTAAAACTAAAGAAAATAATATGATTGTTTTGAAAAATTTAAATTCATATCATAAGAAGCTTTATGAATCCCCTAATGTCACAGAAAACATTCAACCCATCTTTATTGAGGATGAAGCATTTTTCTTCAAAAGGCATTGATTTTGGGATTAAGCACCTCACGAATGGGAAAGCTAAGGACATCAAAGGTTACCAAGCAAAAATCCTAAAAATTGGATGACAAGTCATCTTCCCTCACATTGTTGGTGGCTAGGTTTTGGAGTTGTTACTACGCATTGATCTAGATAGTTAGAATCAATTACGCTCCAATAGAAAGCAGTTAGAAACTACACACCACTAATAGTTTTCCGTTTTGGGGAATCGTAGCCTATACAATGCTCAATTTTGTAAATAGTTGGGGTTGTTCAACGAATCAATTGTCAATTGTCAGTAGTCCTTTTTGTTGTTGTTATTTAGTAGTTCCATTCTATGTTTTAGTTCTTATCATTATGTAATTATTCTTTGACAATAAGAATGAATATATGATGAAGTTTAAGCTAGTGAGCTTAGTTTTTTAGAATTGAATGGGGGCCCAATTTTCTCCAAGTAATATAACAAAGTTCCTTTTTCCATCTATGTTATGCACAATGCCTTTGTGGATGATTGTTTATGGGATGTTTGTCAACTGGATGATAAATTCTTAGTTATAGAACATCATGATGAATGTTCAAGGAAGAATTGTTACCACTTTAAATGAGAAGAAACTAGACCTCCATTGTATAGACCATATTAAGTTATTTGTGTAATTTCCTATGTGCATCTCGGTTGAGACCTTACTCTATCCTTAAAGAATTGAAAATGTTGGTGCGGTAAAGGATTTGACAAACTGCAACCAACAATGGTTCCATTGTTAAGATCTGACAAGAATTGTGTAGGGCGGTTGAAGCCATGAGGTCGAAGCCTTTGAAAGTTGAGATTGGAGAATGGTTGGAAAGAAAAGAGGACGAATTCATGTAAGAAGAGACTATTAAGTTTTCTATTCAAATAGAAAAAAAGATCACTGAAAGAATAACAAGTACAACAGAATAAAAGAGAACACAAAGATTTATTCTGGGAAACCCTTGTGGGGAATAAAACCCAACAAAACTTCCTCTATATATACTTCACCAAAGTATAGTGTAAGATCCAAAGAACAAGACTAGACTGCTTCCTCTCCTCTAAATGGACTGTTTCTTCTCTCTTTAGCGCAACTGCTTGAGTTCTATGTGCTTCCAAATGAGTGAGGCACATCCCCTATTTATATTGATCAGTGGAGAAACCTAATAACCCAACAGTGCATACTTCTCCTCCCAACCAAGGCCGACTTACCTTGGGAGACTCAAAAATACATTTTAATAATACTTTTGTGGGTACTACTGACCCGAATTACAACGTAGGTTTTACCTTAAGAATTTAGATGAAAAATTACCTCAATGACATCCCTAATCAGAGGAACAACATCTTCGAAGAGGTAATAACAATAAGAATACAAAATAGAATATATTTTGCAATTACATTTCTGTTGCAGCTGCAACAATTTCCCAAATTTAAAAAAAAAAATTGGACCCTCCCTTTGATTTTATCTTGCCTAAAATGGTTTGGATTCATGAACTCTGTTTTGTTTTCCCTCTGCTACAGTTTGGATTTTTTCGAGGTCAACTGTTTTCATGCTTTTCAAAAAATTGTTGTGTCTGCAAATGCTTTGGGTCGTGGAGTTTAAAGTTCGATTTGAAAATGTTGTCCTTTTGATTTGATTGTTTTCCTTTATCACTATCGGAGGTTAGTTGAGGTTTGAGTCGGAAATCTTGTTCTCTATGCCGCCGCTATTTCGGAGGTTAAACGAACTATTTTGTAACGCTTCTCAGCCAAGGGTCTTTGAGCAGTTAACACTGTGTTTTATGTTTTCTTGTCGCTGTGGGAGGTGTTTTCGAACAATGAATTGGGGTTCTAGTCTCAAGCGACGCCGCCGTTACGGAGGCCTTGTTGTTTGTCTCACCGACAGTGCGGGTGTGCTTAGTTGTAAGTCCGTAGTTTGGTAGTTTTAGAACCTCCGATCGCTGGCATTTTTTTATTATTATCGTGGAAACCCAATCAACTATTTTTTGACATTTTCGGGAGTTTGAATGATTATCTTTTGTTTGACTTGAGCTTGAAGTTTTGGTTTTCGCTATCAAAGGTTTATTGAGCAGTGAGTTGGGGCCGTAGTCATCTACGTAGTCGTCGTTGCGGAAATTAACTAACGAATGACCCGATCTAAAGACATGTTTTTCGCCAATGCGCTTTTTTGTTTATTTTATTTCGGCCTTTTTTTGTTATCACCGTCGGAACAATAGTCCTTTGTGTTGCGACCGTTTCAGATGGAAAATTGCAAGCATTCCGATGGAGGCCTTTATCTTTGCCAATTCTGCAGGGTTTTTTAATATGATTTGTTCTTTTCGCTATCGGAAGTGTATTGGACATTTGATCGGGGAACTAGTATTTTGCTTTATCGATGCATGACCTTTGGTTGTTCCAATCGCCGAAGATTTTGTGTTTTACAGGCCTATAGTATAATTGTGTTTCGCCGTTGCGGCCCCTTAGCGGATTAACCATCCGACATGTAGTTGTTCAGTTCACCGATGGTTTGTTTAATTTTCGTCGATGGTTTGTTCTGGCTTTCTTCAATGTTACTAGTCTGCGGAACCCTTAGTTCATGTGAATTTCATCGTTACGGCTCCTCTTTGAACTAGTCATCTGATGTCGTAGTGGTTCCGAGGTCCAAGGCTGCAGTTTAGTGTTTATTTCGCCGATGTTCTCGGTTGCCGCAGAGCCCTGAGTTTGTCCGTCACCTGCCATTGCGGTTATGAATAGGACTATGCTTCTAGAGTCCTTAGTTATTCCGCTTGCCGATATTTTTTATGTTTATCACGGAAGATGTTGTTTGTATGGTTTTCGTCATTGCGGCGGCTTAATGAACTAATAGTCTGATGCTATAGTATGGTCACTCGCCGAGGTGGATTATCTGCTCGATGCTTAGTGTTTATTGCTTCCGACTGTCGGTGGAGTTTTTCCCACTGTTTTGGTGTGTTTTTACACTATTTTATGGAATGGCGGAGATTTCCTGTGGGCACGGGTCGATGTTAAAGTTGTCTGAGCTTAAGAGGGCAGTTTGGGGGTTTGGTGTTTTGAAGAGTGGTGTTTACTTTGTCCCAGTTCATGCTTTCATCGGAGGGTTTCGATTTAGTTCAGATGTGGCCTGGATTGGGAGGAAGAATTTGATCTATCGGGCATGTGTTTTAGTTTTTGAATAGGGGTTTAAGCACAAACTTGCAGGATTTATTTTGCCTTGACATTCTTTATTTTCATGCATTAATACTGTTTATAGTTCATATTACAGAATGCATGTATTGATCTAGTTTGTGCTACTTTGTTAAACACTAATGATCTGATATGTTCATGATAGGAAGATTGCTGCAAAGAATATATGTTTAAAGGGCAAAGCAAAAGGGAGGTAGCCATGAAAGAAGAAGCTAAAGTATAAAGAAGCAGAGATGTTGCTCAAGGAAAAGAAGAGAGCGAAATTCTGAGATCAATAGGATCTCAAAAGGACCAATGGATTACAGAGCATAATGATTAAGAGTAGAGGCTCAGGCTTGGGAAGTTTTTCAGTTACCAAGCTGGTCCCTTTTCATAAAAGTGCTCTTAAATCTTAAATCTAAAATGTAACGTTTGTATGAATCATGAACACTCACAAAAGGACAAAATTGTGAGATTAAATGGTTGGGGGAGCCCTAAGGTCACCAAGAGGTAGCCTAAAAGGTTTTGCTTGTAGTATAAGTATGGGAGAATTAGATAGAATAAAGGACTTTTTCCTAGACAGATTTGTGAGAATCTGATGTAAGAAGAACTATTTCCTTTTGCATAAAGAAATTACAAGTTTCCTGTTGGAGAAAGCTTTGTGGAATTTTTCAGATGTTGTGCCATGGATTTGCTGAATGTGAACTATTTTGTTTTCAGTCTTGTGTCCATGAACTGTGATATCGTTCTAACTCTTTGAACCTATGTTCTTATATGAATGCTCTCTAGTTTATTCTATGAATTTTCCACTATGAGTAATGAATGTTTTTTATAAACAATTGGCTATCTGGTTGTTCAAATATCTTTAAATTTTCATGTGTTTTGAAAGAAGTATCAACTATCTGTGATTTTTCTTAATGCATGCGCAAAACACATTACTCATTAATGAATGATAATCTTGCTCCCTAGGGATAAGTTAGATAGTTAGTTTTAGTTTTCTTGCTGTGTGTGATTTAGATGCGAGAGAGTTTAAGACAAGAGGTAAGAACCTGCACATCACATTGTGACCACTCCTCGTATTCTCTATCAATCTGCATTCTTAGATAGGCACTTGCATCTCATACTTTAATATAAAAACTAAAACATACACGGTGGATCGGGCCATAATCGGTAAAACCTTTTTATTTTGTTACTTGACCTACAGTAGCCGAACCGTAAACTGGACGGAATCCCCATACCAAACAGTAACGGGCTAGTTGGGAACGTTTACTGGGGAGAATCCCTTGTTGTTGTTGCTTACGATTTTCCAGGCCTCAATAGTTTTGGCGCTAGAAGGAGGGCCTCTAGTGCATGGCTGGCCTGAGGAAACTCATTTCCTCGAAATTACTCAATCGATAATAGCTCTGAGAGCAGTTTGTTTCCCAATCTAATTCCTGAAGAGAAGGGTAGAGAACATTTGTATTCAGTCGATAACGAAGTAGTTAATGATCTGAGAAGACATACTAGGGAATATGTGAAGAAGATTGGAGGATTACCGATTATCTCTGACTTACCCAGAAGAGAATATAAAAAGGAAGACTGCCCTATATTGGAAGACTTAGTGTTGGTTGGAGATTTGGAAGAACTTGTAGAAACAACCTTACAGAAAGTTGTATAGCCTTTGAATCAAGTAGGCCGAGATACACCTTATGGTTCACCTATTAATACTCTTGTTCATTTACCACCTCACTCTCCACCCAGACTCATGGCAGGCATAAATGCAAACCAGCGACCCAATCCACCAAATCCACCACCTGCTTGGAAGGCTAGGTCACCTCTAAACCTGGCACCTCCTTTGCATGACTTACCTCAGGCTTTTGAGAAAATGTTGCCTAAGTTTGATCCCAGTGAAAATATTTTAGTAGATGATCATTTGCAAAGCTTCTACTTGGCTATAGAAGGGCTAAGGGCTGGAGAACATGAAGATGTAGTTTGCAGATTGTTTCCACATACCCTGAAAGGAGAAGCAGCCTCATGGTATTTTGCCTTACATGCAAACTCAATCCCATACTGGGACACATTTGAACGGATATTCAGAAATAAATATGCAACCCAAAAAACACATGCAGCTCTAATGAAAGGGTTATGTGCTTTGAAGAAAGAAAGAAAATAAAAAGTGCATAGTTTCACCCGGAGGTTTGCTACTTATCTTAAGAATTTTTTTGTAACTGATAAACCATCTGATAAAGTTCTGATCGAATACTATACTTCAGCTTTAGGGCCTGATTTGGCCATGTTTTCCAAGATGCAAGTCAAACCTACGCTGCCAGAAACATATGAAGAGGTGGAGAGAGTAGAAGCTGAAAAAGAGAGCATAGAAGATTATCCTGAACAGTCGGGAGAAATTTTTTTTTGGTAAGAAATCCTTATTACTGTCTAGGCCTAAGGAGGAGCAGTCACATGACTTTGAAGGAATGTTGGAAATGATGCAGAAACTATCTAACAGAATAATAGATTTGGAAAAGGAAAAAGAGGCTCATAAATCTTATAATCCTTACTATAAAAGGAGAGAGGACAACTCTCAATCTAAAACCCCTCCACACAGTCCTGCATCAATGAACTTAACAAAGGTGGGTATGGATAACTTTTGCACCTTTCATCAACAACCCCATTCTGAGAAAAATTGCCCTCAATGGATAAATTCAATGACATTAGTAATGAATCAGCTATTGGATTCTAAACTAATAGAAGCTGATGAGGAGGAGGAAAAGGGTAGTAAATCCACAGATAAACAAAAGCTGATGAGGAGGAGGAAAAGGGTAGTAAATCGAAACACCTTGGATCAATTTCTTCAACATCTTAATAACCTAAACGACAATATTAAGTTCACTATGGAGATCGAAGAAGACAACAAACTACCTTTTCTCGACGTCCTTATCTCAAGAAAGGAGGATGGCTCGATATCCCACCAAGTCTATAGGAAGAAAACCCACATGGATAGATATCTACATGCCAACTCCCACCATTTCCCTCCTCAAAAATTCAGAGTTATACATACGCTCGTGACAAGAGCTTTGAGAATTTCTGACAACGAACACATCAAAGAAGAGATTGAACATCTAGCTGAAGTCTTTAAGGATAATGGTTACAGTATAGGACAATTTAGGAAGATAGTTTCCTCCTCTAAGAAACCTAGAAAGAAGAAGACCTTGGACAATAACGATGACCCCATGTTGAACAAGGTCTCCCTTCCTTACATTAAGGGTACCACAGATAGACTCGCCAAAACCCTAAGAATACATAAAATCCAAGTTTTCTTCACCCCTCCCAACACCATTAGGAACTTTGTCGACTCCCTCAAAGATCCAATTGATCCAAGAGCCTACAAAGGGGTCTATTCCATTCCATGTTCCTGTGGCATGTTATATATAGGAGAAACCGGACGATCCATGGAGACTAGATTCAAAGAACATAGCACAGACCTCAGACATGATAGACATAAGAAATCCGCCCTCACAGAGCATGCGCACCTTACTAAACACCACATTTGTCTTGAAGATGCAAAATTCATTGCCAGAGAGGACAACCTAACCAAAAGGAAAATAAGAGAGAAGATTGAGATCAACCTTAATGAGTATTGCCTTAACCGAGACGATGGTGCCAGAATCAGTGATTCCTGGAAACCTCTCCTTTGCTCCTTACAAACCATTAAACGCCTTCAAACCAACTCTTAATATTTGGTTTCCTGCCTCACCTTTCCCCTAAGCCCTCTATGGACTTTTGAAAACCTCTCAATTTTTTTTAATTTCTTAGGTCTTTCCTTTTTCTTTTTGCTCCTTTTTAAATTAAATCCTTGGCCTTCTTCTAACTGGTCCACCACTCCTCCTTCTAGGTCAATTCTAATAGTTCTAGTTTTTAGGTTTAGGTTAATTTTAAAAAATAAATAAAAAATAATAATAATTTCAAAATTTTTAATTTAAAAAATATTTTATATATAAAAAACTTTTAAAAACTTTAAAAACTTTTAATAAATAAAATTAACAAAGTTAAATAATTATTTTTAAAAATTTTATGATTAAAACTTTTAAAACTTCTAAAATAAAATAAAAATAAGAATTCTAAATGATTATTTTTAAAACTTATAATTAAATATTTTTAAACTTTTAAAAGGAATTTTTTTTTAACAAAACTTAAAAATTAAAATTAAAGTTTTAAATAACTTACTATAGGAGAAAAAAAATTTAGATAAAAAATGCTTTAGCACCTATTCTCCTTTTTTAATATTTTCTCCTTCCCATTAAGAACTTTAAAAAAAATTTCCCTTAAAAACCCTAATTTTTCAATTCCATATTTTGAAAATTTGTAAACAAAATTAAAAATTATTTAAGATTTACTAAACCGACCTTTCTAATACCTTTCTTACCTAAAACCTACTAATCCATATTTAACTGCTCGGGCATCTTACACATTTCCTCACGCTTCTAATTGTCTCCTGATGATGATCCCAGAGTAGGGATCGAAACGTTGAGATCTCCAATTTTCGAATGCAGCTCCTCTTTACTCAAGAAGATAATGCTCTGGTTTTATGGGACTATGTCTCACTTTTTGACACAGAAGACGAAATTTCACTGAAACGGGAACAAATATCAGAAACAAATGAAACAACAAGAAGTCAAGGTTTGGTAAGTAAAGACAACTCAATACTTCCAAAGATTAAGAAATTTCGGGAGAAGATGAAGAGAATACAAAAGAGCAACACCGATGATGAAATACCTAAACTTACCATTAGCAGTCAAGATCTGAAACAAGTCAACATTGAAGACAAAGTGGGTAATGTCAAAGAAGATCTCAAAGCACTTGAAGGACCAGAGGAAGAACTTCCCACCAACAACCAACCTGTAAAGGAAATTGTTGAAGCAAGTGTGGGAGTTAAGACTAGGTTTAAAACCCCACCATTCCTCCTGAATATTGAGATTTTAAACCATAATGTGCACAATTATTTAGTAGACTCAGGGTCATCTGTCAATGTTATGCCACTTGCAGTCTGCAAAAAGATTAATGGACAACCTAAACCTACTGACTGGTAGGTTACTCAGTTAGACAGAACCAATGTGAAAGTAGTCGGAGAAATGGAAGATGTGCTGATTCGCTTATTTGCAAATAAAAAGATATGTCAGTACATTGATATTGTAGTAGCAAACATACCTGATGGCTATGGAATTATTTTGAATCGAGACTGGTCAGCAAGACTAAATGGGTATTTTGCTTCAGATTGGTCACACTTGTGGTTTCCTCAGAAGGGAAGTCCAAACCAGATTAAAATATTAAGAGAGCCCCACATGAAGCACAATGTTACACAATTGGAAGAAAAAATGAACCAGTGAATTTTGTGTTGGGAAATCATCTAATTGAGCTAGAACCGGGAAACTACCAAGCAAAAGAAGCTAGCAGTATATCAGACACCCAGCCCGATCTCTTTCGATTTTCATGGGCTGATGAGATTGATTGTAAAATAGTGGATGTAGTTTTTGATTTAAGTACAGTAGAATTAGATAATGGTTAGGTTTTTTTTCATTTTGTATTCAAGCCTAGCCCCTTAACTTACAAGTTGCCAGATTTATAGGGGTGGGCAAAGGACTAGACAGTTAGTGGTTTAGTTCTCAAATTTTATTTTATTTGTCTTGATTTTTATTTCTTGAATTATCTTGTACATAAATAAACTGATTTTGTTGTATGTTTGATTTATTTTATTTCTGCTTATTTTCAATTTGGATTTTGATTGATTTCAATAAAAAGAGGAAAACTTTTGGTTGCATGGAGGGCATCAGAATTCTGGATTAACTAAATTCCTTGAGTGTAAGATTGTGTACTATTGTTTTATCTGAACGAATTTCTTTTGTTGAACAGTTTTCCTGAATGGCTATGAACACATTGAAGTCCTACTTAACCCTTGTAAAATAACTCAGGATCAACAAGTCTGGAATACTATTTCGAGGCTCCATCCATCTCACATTTAAAATGTCCTAGGGAGTGATAGCAAAAGACCCATGGAAAAGAAGCAGGGTAAACAGTGTATTATATATAAATGATCCCATGCCAAGATTTGAAAGCTGAAAGGCAGATAAGAGTAAAAAATCTCCTAAGAAAGCAATATGCATCAAAACAAAGTACTAAACCATATGAGTACAAATTTGCCAAAGTTATTCTCCATCCGTGAGCTGAAAATTAAATACATCTCTCACACAAAAGGACACTATGGATATAGGAGCCCGAATAAAAAAAAAATCAGAAAGAAAGGCATGCAGGAGGACTCAAATAAAAGGACAGAAGTCCAAAAGCACAAAAAAGTGCAAAATGGCATGGGAATGAGGAACAAATGATTATTTATGTTTACCATATGTTACAATCCTGTGGTGTCCAAGCTGGAAGCTACCTTAAGATAGAGGTAATAAATGAAGCTCCTATTCCTGGCCTCAAAAGAGTTATCTTGAATTTGAAATCCTGGTTTCCATTTTCCTAATTGGACTATCATCAATGATTAAAAGTACATACATTTGCCATTTGGAAAATCCAGACATCTAGAATAATTCAACATGCTGGTTTTATGTTAAACAGTCTGTTACTTAAGGAAGAAATTGTCCAGAGATCTGGGTTCACCAAGTAGTCACCAATTGTTGTAGCTGCAACAATTTCCCAAATTTAAAAAAAAAAATTGGACCCTCCCTTTGATTCTATCTTGCCTAAAATGGTTTGGATTCATGAACTCTGTTTTGTTTTCCCTCTGCTATAGTTTGGATTGTTTTGAGGTCAACTGTTTTCATGCTTTTTGAAAAATTATTGTGTCTGCAAATGCTTTGGGTCATGGAGTTTAAAGTTCGATTTGAAAATGTTGTCCTTTTGATCTGATTGTTTTCCTTTGTCACTATTGGAGGTCAGTTGAGGTTTGAGTCGAAACTCTTGTTCTCTATGTTGCCTCTATTTCGGAGGTTAAACGAACTATTTTTTAACGATTCTCAGTCAAGGGTCTTTGAGCACTTAACGCTGTGTTTTATGTTTGCTTATCATTGTCGAAGGTGTTTTCGAACAGTGAATCGGGGTTCTATTCTCAAGCGACTCCACCGTTACGGAGGCCTTGTTGTTTGTCTCATTGACAATCCTGGTGTGCTTAGTTGTAAGTCCATCGATCCGTAGTTTTATAACCTCCGATCGCTGGCGTTTTTTTTATTGTCGCGGAAACCTAGTCAACTATTTTTTTCCATTTTCGGGAGTTTGAATGATTATCTTTTGTTTGACTTGTGCTTGAATTTTTGGTTTTCGCTATCGAAGGTTTATTGAGCAGTGATTCAAGGTTGTAGTCATCTACACAGCTGCCGTTACGGATATTAACTAATGAATGACCCGATCTAAAGCCATGTTTTTTGCCGATGCATTTTTTTGTTTATTTTATTTCGGCATTTTTGTGTTATCACCGTCGAAACAATAGTCCTCTGTGTTGCCGCCATTTCAAATGGTATACTTCAAGCATTCCGACGGAGGCCCTTATCTTTGCTGATTCCACAGGGTTTTTTAATATGATTTGCTCTTTTCACTATTGGAAGTGTATTGGACATTTGATCGGGGAACTAGTCTTTTGCTTCACCGATGCATGACCTTTGGTTGTTCCAATCGCAAAATATTTCTTGTTTTGCGGGGCCCATAGTCTAATTGTGTTCCGCCGTTGCGGCCCCTTAGCGGATTAACCATCCGACATGTAGTTGTTTAGTTCATCGATGGTTTGTTTGATTTTTGCCGATGGTTTGTTCTGGTTTTCTCCGATGTTACTGGTTTGCGGAACCCTTAGTTCATGTGACTTTCGCCGTTACGACTCCTATTTGAACTAGTTATCCGATGCTGTAGTGGTTCCGAGGTCCGAGGCTGCAGTTTAGTGTTTATTTCGTTGATGTTCTCAGTTGCCACGGAGCCTTGAGTTTGTTTGTCACCTGCCGTTGCGGCTATGAATAGGACCATGCTTCCAGAGTCCTTAGTTATTTCGCTCGCCGATGTTTTTTATGTTGATCGTGAAAGCCGTTGTTTGTATTGTTTTCGTCGTTGCGGCAGCATAATGAACTAATAGTCTGATGCTATAGTATGGTCACCTGCCGAAGTGGATTATCTTCCCGATGCTTAGTGTTTATTGCTTCCAACTGTCGGTGGGGTTTTTCCCGCCATTTTGGTGTGTTTTTACACTGTTTTATGGAATGGCAAAGATTTCCTGTGGGCGCGGGTCGATGTTAAAGTTGTCTAAGCTGAAGAGCGCGGTTTGGCGGTTTGGTGTTTTGAAGAGTGGTGGTTACTTTGTCATGGTTCATGCTTTCATCAGAGGGTTTCGATTTAGTTCATATGTGGCCTATATTGGGAGGAAGAATATGTTCTATCGGGCATGTGTTTTAGTTTTTGAACAGGGGTTTAAGCACAAACTTGTAGGATTTCTTTTTCCTTGACATTTTTTATTTTCATGCATTAATACTGTTTATAGTTCATATTACAGAATGCATGTATTGATGTAGTTTGTGTTACTTTTTTAAACACTAATGATCTGATATGTTCATGATAGGAATATTGCTGCAAAGAATATATGGATAAAGGGAAAAGTAGAAGGAAGGTAGCCATGAAAGAAGAAGTTGAAGCATAAAGAAGCAAAGATGTTGCTCAAGGAAAAGAAGAGAGTGAAAGTCTGAGATCATTAGGATCTAAAAAGGACCAACGGATTACGGAGCATAATCATTAAGAGCAGAGGCTCAGGCCTGGGAAGTTCATCAGTTACCAAGCTGGTCCCTTTTCATAAAAGTGCTCTTAAATCTTAAATCCGAAATGTAACGTTTGTATGAATCATGAACATTAACAAAAGGACAAAATTATGAGATTAAACGGTTGGGGGAGCCCTAAGGTCACTAAGAGGTAACCTAAAAGTTTTACTTGTAGTATAAGTATGGGAGAATTAGATAGAATAAAGGACTTTTTCCCAGACAGATTTGTGAGAATCTAATGTAAGAAGAACTATTTCCTTTTGCATAAAGAAATTACAAGTTTCCTGTTGGAGAAAGCTTTGTGGAATTTTTCAAATGCTATGCCATGGATTTGCTGAGTGTGAACTATTTCGTTTTCAGTCTTGTGTCCATGAACTGTGAGATCGTTCTAACTCTTTGAACCTATGTTCTTTTATGAATTCTCTCTAGTTTATTCTATTAATTTTCCACTATGAGTAATGAATGCTGTTCATAAACAATTGGCTATCTGGTTGTTCAAATATCTTTAAATGTTCATGTGTTTTGAAAGAAGTATCATCTATCTGTGATTTTTCTTAATGCATGCGCAAAACACATTACTCATTAATGAATGATAATCTTGCTCCTTAGGGATAGGTTAGATAGTTAGTTTTAGTTTTCTTGCTGTGTGTTATTTAGATGCGAGAGAGTTTAAGACGAGAGGTAAGAACCTGTGCATCACATTGTGACCTCTCCTCGTATTCTCTATCAATCTGCATTCTTAGATAGGCACTTGCATCTCATACTCTAATATAAAAACTAAAAAATACACGGTGGATCGGGCCGCAACTGGTAAAACCTTTTTATTTTGTTACTTGACCTACGGTAGCCAGACCGTAAACCAGACGAATTCCCCATACCAAACAGTAACGGGCTAGTTGGGAACGTTTACTGGGGATAATCCCTTGCTGTTGTTGCCTGCGATTTTCCAGGCCTCAACAATTTCTTTAACACTCCCTCTTAACAAGGAAGGTATTCTATAACACAACAATACATTTGTACAACTGTCTGGTAACTCTATGCCTCATAGGAATTTTTCACAACTATATCAACAATATCATTGTCTGTGGAATATCATCATCACGGAGCATCACGTCTTGATCATCATGTCATGAACACATTCATATGAGCATCATCTCTCGACATATCATAACAAGCATCACATCTCATTGCATCATCATAAGCATCACATCACATTTAGTCACATCATCACGAACATCACATCTCATCACATCATCACGAGAAACACATCTTATCGCATCATCATAAGCATCACATCTCATCGCATCATCATGAGCATCACATCTCATCGCATCATCATGAGCATCACATCTCGTCGCATCATCATGAGCATCACATCTTGTCGCATTATCACGAGTATCATATCTAGTCTCATCATCACGAGCATCGGATATCGAGCATCACATCACCTGCAATAAACAAAACATCGCAACTTAATGCAAAATCACCCACAGCATCAAAAGATGTTGGATCATCTGCAATGGATCCAATACCACAACATATGCAAATGAATTCCAGGCCACAACATCTGCAAATGAATGCCAGACCACGACGTCTGCAAATGAATGCCAAACCACAATGTCCGTAAATGAATGTCAGACCACAACGTCTACAAATGAATGTCGGACCACAATGTCCGCAAATGAATGCCAGACCACAACTTCTACAAATGAATGCCATACCATAATGTCTGCAAATGAGTTACAGACCACAACGTCCACAAATGTATGCCAAACCACAATGTCTACAAATTAATGCCAGACCACAATGTCCACAAATGAATGCAGGACTACATCTCGTTGGGATATTCTTATTTGAAGATACAACCAATCTTCCTGGGATCTTCCTTGTGAGGACTCCACCAACCATGTTGGGATCTACCACGGGGTCTTCACTTGTTGACCAATATCCTATCACGTTAGTTCATATTGTGGGTTTTAAAATTATCAAAAATTGAACCAATATATTGCAGGTATTGGGGGGATGAGGGGTTTAAGGTGGTGGTGGGTAGGGTGGTTTATAAGGATTGAGGTATACAAGTGGGTGGGGAGGAGGTTTTAAGTATTGGGAGGGGGTTTCAACAAAAAGAGTTTGGGTCAATATCTCTGGAAATTAAGGGTATTCTTTAATATCCCACGATCGTACGTGTTATGTGAGAGGTTTACTAAGTGAAGTCTCCATGGGATCTACCCTTAGTGATACGATTAGTCATATTGGGATCCACCCTCAGTGATGTCACTAACCATATTGGGATCTACCCATGAAGATAAGACCAGGCTCTCTATACAGTAATCATATTACTGGGTCTCATCATTCTCTTCTTATACATCAAGGAAAACCATGTACTTGCATACCATTAACATCTCATTCTCTTATCATCACTCCGTCTTACCAAGGAGGCCCTTTAGGACTACACCAAGCTTGTCTCTAAAACATTCAAACTTCACATGACACAAAGGCTTAGTTAACACATTTGCAACTTGTTTCTTTGTAGGAACATACTGGATATTTATGGATCTTCTTTGCACCATATCGTGGATGTAATGATACTTATATCTATGTGATTTGAATTATCATGGAACATCGGGTTCTTTGTTAACTTGATACAACTCTGGTTGTTACAATAAATATCAGTTGCATCCATTTCGGTATTAAACAATCTTGTCAATAATTTGCGAAGCCATATTGCTTCACTACAGGATGAACATGTTGCAATGTATTCAACCTCTGAAGTATTGAGCGCAACACTGGTATGCTTTCTACTAAGCCATGAGATCACACCTGATCTAAAACTGAAATAACATCCTGGAGTGATCTTTCTTTCTTCAACATTTCCTGACCCAATATGAATCAGTGTAGCCACATAATCTAAAATCACTATCAGCTACATATGTGAGGCCACAATCCAATGTACCCTTTAGGAACCTCATCACATGTTTTGCTGCAAATAGGTGAACATGTCTGGGTTCTACCATATACTGACTTAATGTTTTCACGACAAAACATATATCTGGTCTGATATAGTGACATATATTCTTTCTGAAGAGTCATCATTTAGGAGCTTCAGGTTTGTGACCATCGGAGTGTTCATTGCCTTACAATCCAACATCCCAAATCTCTTTAGGATCTCAACTGCATATTTTCCTTGGTTTAGGAAGATTTCATCTAGGAACTGCCATACTTCAAGACCTAGTAAGTAATGCATCATGCCAAGATATTTCATTTTAAATTATGTCGTAGTATTCTTCTTACATTCACTAAAGAGCTTCTCCTTTCCTATCAAAAAAAGATAATCTACATACAATAGCAATATCACGATCCTGTAATCTTCAAACTTATAGGAAAGGTTGGCAACTGATTTACTTTTGGTAAAGCCTAGGCTCATCGTGAAGTCACCAATTCTTCTGTACCATGCTATGGGTGCTTGCTTTAATCGATATAATGTTTTCTTTAGTCAACACACATGTGTGTTCTTGTCACGTGTCTCAAAACCTGGAGGTTGTTCAATATACACCTTCTCTTCTATGACACCATTTAGAAAGGTTGTCTTTACATCCATTTGATGTAATTTCCATCCCATCTTGGAAGCCAAAGAAAGAATGGTTCTGATTGAGGTATTGTTGGCCAGATTTTCTGAATGAGGCCAGCTAAGGAGAATCATCCCATAAAATTCGCTTACTGCAGCTTCCGGTTTATTTTGATTAGTTGATTCTCATAGGTTGTGGTCCTACTACCATCTAAGTTTTCACTCTCTTAAGGAGATTCCTACCACTTTAACTTAGTAAAAGTATATCCTAAACTAATTAATAAAATCTAACCTAAATCCTAATTAAAACAACTAAACCAAAACCAATTACTTATCTGCAAACTATATTAATCTATCAACAATAAAAATCATATTTAATAGCTACTGAAATTAAAATTAACTATTTATGTCTAATGAGTGAGTGCACAAAGTTGAGGGACCTTTTAGAAGCAATGGTTGAGTGAAGTCAATCATTCAATATCCATAAAATAGAAATCATCCCAAGCAATCTCGACCATTCCAAGCCTAGTCCCAAGCCTGCCAACATGCTTTCCAATTACGATAGTTAAAAACAACGCACACGTGTTATAGTGCATAAAAACATGCTTGCGTTATAGTGGTAAAAAATGTGCTCACATTATGTAAAACATGTTTTATGCTTAAACAGGTCGAGCCTGTCATTTTCTCCACAACCACGCGCTGGAATGAGTTCGGGAGGAGAAAAACGAGCAAGGATGAACACGTTTTGGGTGAGAAAAGGCCAACAAACTCCACCTTGGGGATCAATCTCTTCCTTGTGAGGTATTTACTCCAAATCCTCTAATGCTAATTTTCCTATATTCAATAACTTCTATGCCCTAATATGAATTGAAACCATTTTTTTTAATTTATATGCCCATAAAGGAATTTACATACCCAATGGAAACCAAAACCCCAATTACATCATAAAAAGAAAATCATTTTGACTATTTGCATATGTATATTCATAAGCATCCTTATGAATCCATACCAAAATTCACATGCCCAATGGAAACCAAAACCCCAATTTACTCACAAAAACAAGTCAATTTCACTATTTGCATATGCATATTCACGAGAATGCTTGTGAATCCATACCAAAATTCACAAATATGCAAAGTTTGTCAAGTATATTGCAAGTTTGCATAAGTAATTTACATGCCCAATGTAAACCAAAACCCCAATTTACTCACAAAAAACAAATCAACTTCACTATTTGCATATGTATATTCACAAGCATTCTTGTAAATCCAAACCAAAATTAACAAATATGCAAAGTTTGTCAAGTATATTGCAAGGTTACATACAACTAAAAAAAAATTCAAGTAGAATTCATATCTTCCCTAAAATACATAAACAAACATGGTAAATCCCTTGCCTCTATTCGAAATATCGAAGTTGGTCATTCAAGAACATTAATAAACACATTATAGTTTTGATGAAACTTCCTAATCCAAGTGTTAAAATAAGGTATAGAAGCTTCCCATGCTTAACAAATATTTCCTCTTGACTGAAGGGTACTTTTTGGTTAAGGTCAAGACAATGGAGTTCAACAATAGGCTCTACGAACATCAAGATACATAGGGAGGTTGATGTGTTCGATTACATGCCAATCACATACTATCATACACGATAAATTACAATGGAAACCTTGCAATCATAACAACCACTATACACAATTATGCAAAGTCTCTCATAGGTATATAGAAAGAGTGCATACAACTAAAATAACATCAAGTGGAATCCATACATGGCCCAAATTACATATAAACAAAGATGATAAATGGACTTTGGAGTCCAAGAAAAATCACGCTACAACAAATAATTACATATCTATCAAAATCCTTGCCTATATTGGGATTTTATTCATTAATAGAACCTTCTTCCACCTCTTGTAGGCTCTAGCCCTTGCCTCTACCCACAATGTGAGAGTTGGTCCAACAAGGGCATTAGTCAGCACCTCACAATTTCGATGAAACTTCATAATCCAAGCCTTAAAATAATCTAGAGGAGCTTCCCAATAAACATATGCACATAGGACATTTTATGTACACATGCATATGGAAATTGGAATTAATACAAATTTACGACATAAATTTAAGATGAAAAAATGTTAAATGTTTATTCTTTACTGTAAAATTCAAGATCAATTTTAAATTTAAATTATAAATAGTTTAAGTTGTTATTTGTCGTACATTAGTTTTACACTTTTCATTGCTTAGAGATGTCATTATACCATGTATTTATTTTTCTAATGATATTGTATTTGTATTTATGATTGCAGTGGCTACTATGGACCACAATGCAAAGATTTTGAGAGTTATTGGTCATTTGAGAGAGATTGGTTCTGCTTGGAGGGGTGGAGATGAACCTTGTCGCTCCTTGTCAGCATCATTGTTGACCATAGTGGATATGATCAATAGATTGAATGATTCTTTGTATAGAAGAGCATCCTACAGGGAAACAAAAAGATGAGAATATACCAATGTTTTGATCTACAACGAGATCAAGAAGCTCAAAATAACAAAAGAGCACATATATACACTATTATAGAGTGGTTGGGACATATGACATTCCAAAGAGTAGCAGACCACATATTTAGATTGAGTGGTGCATCTGTACCCCCATTAGAGACCATTGGATGGAAATATGGCACATGGTTTTTGATATTCTCCCGCACAACAATAGGGAAGTATCGTTGTACTTCCTCCATAAACTTTATGCAGAGTTTGTGATGGGAAAACATGTCAACTATTTTGACATGTTGGGGTTCCGGGGCACTGGTAGGGGGATGCCCCAAAACTGACCCAATGCTAGGAATAGAGATTCCAATTGGTAGATACCTCCACCCCGTGCCCAAGTACCGAGGCTAGACATCCCTCCTGCACATGATATGGTTACCCAGACACAAGAGATATTTTTATGCTAGATGAGAAGATTTCCCGACACTGTCACAACTACTGACCAGGAAGGGCCTCTTCCTCTGGTGGGGTACAACCACCAAATTTCGATGGTA
Organism: Pseudotsuga menziesii; assembly: GCA_001517045.1. Lineage (NCBI taxonomy): Eukaryota > Viridiplantae > Streptophyta > Pinopsida > Pinales > Pinaceae > Pseudotsuga > Pseudotsuga menziesii. Next base: position 418,124 of record LPNX010219249.1, read on the forward strand.
GAGGACCATCTATTGGTGGGGATAGACCGAAAACCCATGTGCCCCAAAGTGATCCACATGTGTGCACAACGCGTGGTCAATCCTGTTATGGTCATGGACCAACACATGGTACCTCTATGATGACTGGTGGTGTCACGTCTTCACCCTTCTACCAGAGAGAGGACGTGACTAATGTTGCTAGCAATCTGGGAAAACTAGCCCCATGAACATGATATAAAATGCATTGAACTTAAAAACATACATAGATGCATAAATCAATAATGTACAACGGAAGCAAAACACATTCCATTCAAGCATTTAGAATGTTCATATTATTTCATAAACGAATACAGTTGCGGAGGTAAAATACAAGAATAATTATCTTGAGAAGAAGATTCCTCGCAACTAGCTATGTCGCTGCAATGTTCCACCCAACCATAGGCCAGTGTGCTCCTTACTCTCTCAACATCACTGCCACCCCCGAGTTGGGCATGATTTCCACAGGGAACTAGGGGACACAGACTTACACACAATAGGGTTACACAACTACTGTCAAGCCAATAACCACATCCAAACATAGTCATCCCACTAATAGGTGGATTCTTGGACTTTCTCAGCTAAGCCAACACAGGGATGCACTAGACAACAAAATGCAAGTTCTGGGTATGAACCAAAACAGTTTTGGAAACAAAACGGATTGCTAAGATGGGTGAAAACAACCTCCTAACAAAAATTCGATCCCCAGGGACGTTTTGGCCCTAATGTGGCCAAAATGGACTCAACAACACCCAAGAAATCGTGGGTCTATTCTCCCACTCGTTGTGCATTTCCAAAAAATGAATTCTTAGCCTGGGGAAATTGAAGAAAACGACTGCTCATGCAAGGGAAAGCACACAGCAAACCAAAAATGTGAGTGCCACACCCAGGAAGCTCCCAAATACTTGAGAGAACCCCAACATGGATGAATGATGAGTGAGAAAAATGCCCAGGAGCCCCCATTTGTGAAGGAAGAACACAACAGACCAAAAACATGGTGGGAAATAACTCTCCAAGCTTCCATTGCATGACGAAATGGAGAACGCCCTACGTGAGGAAAATTGTGGTTTCCCCTGTGAGTGAATAATATGCTCCCCTCTTCCACATGAGGGATAATGGGTGAGAACTCTTCCCTAGGGCATGCGTGTGGTCAAAGGCTGACGGCCCTGCCAAAAATGACGACTGCCCACACCTCCAAAGCCCCAAGACAATAACTTCCCAACTCACTCCTTGGAGAATTAAGTGGGTGGTTGAATAAGAAAAGAAAGGTGGTTGGTAGTTGATGGGTTCTCCTTTTGACACTTCGATTCTCCCCATTGGATAAAGGTTAAACATCCCCCCCTTATCCTTAGGAAATCATGCCCCCATCTCTTTAATGTTGCATTGACATAGCTAGTTGTGGGTATTTTATTAATTGCATATTTACATGATGTGGAAATTATATTGTTCCATCAACTAGCACGATAACCATCGGCATTGATTTTAATCGTCGACACATTAAACACTAAACCCATGGTGTGGCCTTTTCCTTGATCCCCACACCATGGTTTAATACAATATTTACATCATATGTAATTTAATATCATGGGGTCAAAATAGAGGTGTTACATTCCCGTCCCCCTTCAATAGCACTGTCCTCAGTGCTTTACAAAATTTAACTAAATGCTACACTGGCACCGCCCTTAATGTTCTGCAAATTTGAACCAAAAAGGATGTTCCAATCACATGGCATCCTCCAGGTCCCATGTAACCTCTTCAAGACCGCAGTTCTTCCTCCGCACCTTTATTTGTCCAATGGGACAATCTGGAACTCTTCCAAGTCCTTGCTTGCATGCATCAGTACACACCAACGAATCTTTTCTTGGTCTTGGAGAATCCTTCTCCGCAGCTTGGAACATCTCCAATGTATTTGGAATCCAGTGATACCTATGCTCAAACCCGAAGCAATGAGTCAATTCCTATGTTAGTATTCACAAGATTTTCCCAAATCATAGATGAATCACATGCACATGTATATCGACATAAAATCAACAAGAAGTTTCCAAGTGAACCAAATACTTATCTTGCATAAGTATCTTCTTTTGGTTCCACAGGTGTCTGACTGGGCTTAATACAACCATGGCACTCACAAACCTGCTCCACCTCACACCTGGGTGTGCATTAAAGGCTAGCCAAATTTCTGCAAGCCTCAGATCACCCAAAAATATCTCTCAATTGAGATCTGATAGTTCTGCTTCAGAGCCTAAAACTACTTCTAGGTTCTCACCAAGCTCAGCGCCTCCTTTCCGGTCACCACAACAATTAATTCACATGTCAGATTCATTCATATAAGGTGCAATCTATAACAAGATTTTCAAAACCATGGTTGCATCATATGCTCATGTATATTTACAGGAATCAACAACAACAAAAATTTGATAAGTAAACCAAATACTTATCTATATAACATATCTCAACCAAGATTTGGTAGCCCTGCATTAGAGCCCAACACCTCTTTGGGTGCTTATTGGAAGCTCTGCTTAAGGCTCAACACTTCCCCTCAGTGCTTACCAATGCTTCGGCATTATCTGTGTAGCATCTCTCAACCAAGATTGGGTAGCTCTTCTACAGAGCCTAACACCTCTTTGGGTGCCTGATGCCATCTCTCACTTAAGATCCTAGCACCTCCTCCAATGCTCACCAAGCTCAAGGAAATCATTTGCAGACAATAAAATGAATAAACTCACTGGTCAGATTCATTTCTATAAGATGCAACCTTTAACAAGATTTTTCGAAAATCCAGACCGCATCATAAGCATATGAATAATCATAGAAATCAACAAGGATTTTCCAAGTAATTAAATACTTATTTGGATAGAATCTCTCAACCGAGATCTAGTCAGCCCTGCTTCAGATCCCAACACCTCCTAGGGTGCTTAGTGACAGCTCTAGCTTAAGGGCCCAACACCTCCTCCAAGTTCTTACCAATGCTCAGGCGCTTACTTTCCAGACATCATAATACCTAGGGGTTATTCTCTTCACGGAGCTCCCACTCTCGTGATAGTCCCCTTACGGCGTGAATGTGTGCGGAAAGAAGTCTAACCGGATGTCCTACACCGTGGTCGTTTCCAGTGATGTATATCGGTGCCTAGCTGGTAGGGGGGTGAAGCTATGTACTCTCGTACATCCTTCTAGAGGAGTCATCTTCTCAACTGCATCCTCCTGAGAGCTATGTACTCCAGGGTCGGACCACCATCATATCACTTGTGTTACATAGAAGCATGCAATTTATATGAGATGTCATTATAAAAATAATTTGTAATTATAGGTTTCCAAACCTATTCCAAGCACATCCCTCCGAGAAGCTATGTATCCAAGTACATCCTTCCGAGGAGCCATGTACAACCAGTACATGTTTTCATGATCTCACCTGCATTATATATAAGCATGCAGTTCATATGAGATGTTATTATAAAATTTAATCATAGACTTTCAAATCTATTTCATGCCTGGATAAATTTCAAATTATCAAATGACTAATACATTGATAGTCGAATCCAAAATTTTGAATTCACAATTCTGCTTCCCACAAAAAAATCAGATTTTTGCAACCATGAGGTCATCCTCATATTGTTTGGATTTTGCAAGTGGGGGGTACTCATCCCTGACTTACACATGCTGCCCAAAACCTGGACATTCACATACAACATGTCATCTTGACACCATTTTAGATAATCCAAACAATTAATAATATTTAATTAACAATCATCAGCAAAATTTAAAATCTGAAGTTCAAAATCTATTCGGTTCAAAGGTTATATTTCAGTCATTAGATCCTTCTTATAGCCCATGGCAGTTTCCTTCCTTAGTTTCAGTGGGTACAACCAGACTTCTCTGTTCAGGTAATTCTACTTGCAGTCTTCAGGAAAGGCCATTTCCTCACAGAACTACAAGTTCACATGCAAGCTTCCTCAGCCTATACATAGACTCAGCTTTACCTGCAAAATATCCTTTAGTGAACCTCATTTAGTATCCTGCAAGTCCCACAAAAGATCGTATATCTGTTAACTTTCCGGGAGCAGGTCAACTCATCATGGCCTCAATCTTTTCAGGGTCTACATATATTCCTTTATCTGAGATAATGTGACCCAAATGATGAACTCCATCTTCGTAGAAGTCATAGTTTCTCAACTTTGCGTACAACTTATGCTTCCTGAGACATTTCAAAATCAACCTCAAATGTTCCACATGTTCTTCCATCTTCTTAGAATAAGTAAAAATGCCATCAAGGAGGAAAAGAACTAACCCATCCAAAGACTTATTGAAAACATTATTCATGAGGCACATGAATGTAGCTGGTACATTTTTTAAACCAAATGGTACCACCACCAACTCATAAGATCCATACCTTGCTCTGAAGGTTGTCTTATGAACATCTCCATCCTTGATCCTTACCTGATGGTAATCAGACCTTAAGTCAATCTTGGAAAACACCTTCGCTCCTCTCATTTGATCAAAGAGGTCATCAATTCTAGGCAAAGGATACTTGTCCTTCACAGTGACTTTTCCCAGCTGCCCATAATCAATACAGAACCAGAATGTATTATCTTTATTTTTCACAAACAGAAATGGTGTTCCCCAAGGAGACACACTTGGTATGAGGTACTTATTTTCCAACAAATCTTGTGCCTTCATGTTCAGCTCTAGTAGTTCTGGTTTGTTCATCCTATGGGATGTATAGGACACTAGTGCTACTCCAGGAACAAGCTCAAAGGTATAATTAATGTCAGTCTTTGGAGGAAGCCTTGGAATTTCATCAGGAAGAATATTCCTGAATTCTTGTATCATATGAAAGCCCTCCAACCTAGGAGTATCATGCTTTGTTGCCTCCAAAATATGAGCTTCATACACTCTGCAACCTTTCCCATAGAACTTCTTTAGCTGCATTGCTGAAGACTTCCTTTCAGAGATCACTTTTGGAATTCCTTTCACAACCCTTAGGTTTCCTTTTTCATCTAAGCACTCAAAAATCTTGTAGTAACAATCAAGATTTGATCTATGTACTTCCAACCAGTCCATTCCAATGAGTATATCATAGGACTCAAGTGGTAGCATATTCATATCTGCATAAGTGATTAACCCATCTATGACCTATGGACATTCCCTTACCACCTCACTGACCTTCTTCTTAGTTCTAGTGGCTAGTCGAACTAGCCATGATCTCCTATGCTTTGACTTCTTCAAAGTGCACATCTCAACCAGTATAGGGGTGATATAGCTGTGAGTCGATACAGGGTCAATCAAAACATAAACAGTCTGTTTAGCAATCTCACCCTCAACTTCCACCACAGTTGAGTTTTGACCTGCCCGGTGGTCTTCTAACACTGCACAAATTTTAGGAATGGTCCCTACTTCCTGACCTATAGTTTTAGCTTCTTGGGTGCTAGGGACTTGACCCTCATTCCTATTTGCAAGTGGACAATTCCTGCGCAGATGGGGTCCTTCATATCCCCAACATTTGAGTGGTTCCTTTAGCTGTTCCTTCATCACTCTGGCCGACTCAATCACAGCTTGTGATGGATGCCTTTGCTGCTTCAGGAGGTGAGGAGGCTTACAAATTTTCTTCATTAAGTTAAGCTTCTCATTCTACTCATGGGAATTTCTCCTACTCCCTTCTATCTCTGTTAACTGACGCCCAGAGTTTATCTGCCTTTGGAGATCAGTCAAACTATGTAGCATGGCTGCAGTCAACTGGTTTTTCTCTACCAAAGCATTGACCAACCTTTTATTTTCCTTATTTTCAATCCTGCAACTCTGCCCTTAGGCTTCTTATGGTAGCTGCAGCATCTAAGGAACTCTCATGTTCCCACTTCCCAACAGCTTCAATTCCATGACCTTGGATATTGTAAGATGTCCTTACACACCCTTCCCCATGTGGAAAACTCCGGAAAAAATGGAGTCCTCCACATCTCTAGCATTGGAGTGGCTTTCTTCTCTCTTGTGGATCTCTTGGATTCCCCCCCATAGCATATTTCCCATGTCCACAGGGATCCTGTACATCATCCATGCTGTTAATTTTCCTGGCATTGATCTTCTTTAACCTTCTTGGTCGGACCAAGATCAACTCTCCAATCTACACTATGACTCTGCAAAATGTGTTAACAACATCATTTGTTATTCAATCTCATAAATTCAAACAATTACTTACCAGTTTCTTCTTGCAGGCATGATTGGTCAATGTCCCTTTCTCTGGGTTGGCTAAGTTTAACAATTCTGCTAATCGACACTCCTTCTTGTTGTAGTTTCCTTTCTGCAATAATCGACTGTCTCAGGGGACGACGAGGGTCAAGGGGGGATTCCCCCCTTGTGGTTCTCTACACCACTGAAGGATTTTTTTTTGTAACCCTTTGATTTCACGCAATCTGTTGCATAACTTCATTGCCATTTTTGGGTGATTCCATGAAGATGGGTAACACTTTTTGGCCAAATTTGGCGATGAAAACCTGATTTTTTACTCATGTTCTAGATAGAAGCCCTCAAAACGCATATATGCCATGTGAATTTTGACTTGCAGTAAGAAAACAAATTGTAGAATATTATGTTAGCTTCATAGTGATATTTTTTTAAAAATATTCCGATGTCATTTAATGTGTGAATATTTGCATTTAATGAACTGTGTGACCTTAAAAATTTGAAGAAGCTAATAAGTGGCTCGTGTCCACGTAGAGTAATTCAATCTTGCATTAATAATTTAAAAAAAATAAATATATGAGCATGATCTACATAAAATGCAGTGTGATGTGCATATTTGTTTGTTAATTTTTTTCGCATTATACAATTATTTATTATTTTTCGAAAGTGACCACATTCGATTTCAGCATCGTTTTAAACACATATTTGTCCACGTAAAGGAATTTTTTCTATTTTTTCAAAAAATGAAAAACCAAAGATACCCTTTTGAAGAGGACACGTCGATATGTGATGTGAGCATTTTTAAGAATTTTTTGGCTGTGTATTTTTAACTCTGTGGATTTTTCTTTGAGCTGCTTCGAAGTTGCAGTGTGGTTTTCTAAGTATAAGTTTTAGAAGTAATTAAAAAATAAATATCATATGAATGCCAAAATGAGTGTATGATACGTCAATGGATAGAAGATTCGTTGGTGAATCTATCGGTATCAACTCCGCTCAGTTATGTGCTAGGAATAGCAGGGTTTACATCTCTGTAAGGCACAGGAAATTTTCCATTTGTTTGAATGTGGGCTAAGTCTGTTTTTTTCAGCCCTCGACCGAGGTATGAACCTCGACCGAGGTATTTAAATACCTCGGTCGAGGTATTAACAAGACCTCGACCAAGGGTTTGTAAATCCCTCGACCAAGGGTTTAACAAACCCTCGGTCGAGGTCTTGTTAATACCTCGACCAAGGTATTAGCTCGGTCGAGGTCCTAGCCATGTAATATCTATTTAAAGGGAGCAGCCTTAAGACAAAAGCGTACGTGGTCATTACATTTGTTGAGAGTTGGTGTTTGAAATGAAAGAAAGAGTCATTTATCTTTATTTGTAGAAATGGGTCTTGGAGTCATAGGAGTCATAGATTTTATCAATCATATCTATGACTCCTATGACTCCTCGACCCATATCTACAGATCTATAAATTGATATAACCCAAGGAAATGATGTCATATCATTTTTTTCATGCTCACATTTTCATCTCTCTAACAGTACTAAAAATACTTTGCACCTTCATATATAATTTTTAATTTTAAAAAACTACAATTATGTGATATGACTTTCAAATTCATATCACATAATTGTAGTTTTTTTAAATTAAAAATTATATAGGAAGGAGCAAAGTATTTTTAGTATTTAAAACCTTTAGTAATTTAGTGATTTCTCGACTAAATGTAGAAATCATGTTTATTTACAAAAGGAGTCCGCGGCCTCTATTTATAGTTTTTTTGACAGAGGCACCTCGGTCGAGGTATATACCTCGACTGAGTTAATACCTCCGTCGAGGTATTTATTAACCCTCGGTCGAGGTTTTAATACCACGACCGAGGGTTAATAGATACCTCGACCGAGGGCTGAAGAAAACCTCGGTCGAGGGCTTCATAAACGCTCGGTTGAGATATTATTAGCTCGGTCGAGGGCTCAACAAGCCCTCGACCGAGGTACGTTTTTTGGTTTTTTTCCAAATTCGCTTGCCAAAAAGTGTTAGCGAGGTCCGTGGATTCACCCTTTTCCAACTTTCTTCCCCCTGCAATCCCTACTGAAAACCTGTTGAATTTCTCTGTACACAGAGGTGGATTTCTCATGGCCCCTTTGAGGACCAAAGCTACAACATGGGATCTGATACCACATTGTCATGTCCCCACCCTTCTACCAAAGAGGGGATGCGACTAATGCTGCTAGAGAAAACTAGCCCCATGAACATGATATAAAATGCATTGAGCTTAAAAACATACACAGATGCATAAATCAATAATGTACAATAGAAGCAAAACACATTCCATTCAAGCATTCAGAATGTTCATATTATTTCATAAACGAATACAGTTGCAGAGGTAAAATACAAGAATAATTATCTTGAGAAGAAGCTTCCCCACAACTAGCTATGTCACTGCAACGTTTCACCCATCCATAGGCCAGTGTGATCCTTACTTTCTCAGCATCATTGCCACCCCCAAGCTAGGCATGATTTCCACAGGGAACTAGGGGACACAAACTTACACACAACAAGGCTACGCAACTACTGTCAAGCCAATAAACACATTCCAAAAATAGTCATCCCATTAACAGGTGGATTCTTGGACTTAGTCAGCTAAGCCAACACAGGGATGCACTACAGAGAAAAATGCAAGTTCTGGGTATGAACCAAAAAAGTTTTGGAAACAAAACGAATTGCCAAGATGGGTGAAAACAGCCCCCTAACAGAAATTTGATCCCTAGGGACGTTTTGGCCCTAACGTGGCCAAAACGGACTCAACAACACCCAATAAATTGTGGTTCTCTTCTCCCGCTCATCGTGCATTCCCCAAAAAAAATTCCCAGCCTGGGGAAATTGAAGAAAACGACTACCCATGCAAGGGAAAACACACAACAAACCAAAAATGTGAGTGCCACACCCAGGAAGCTCCCAACTGCTTGAGAGAACCCCAACATGGATGACTTATGGGTGAGAAAAATGCCCAGGAGCCCCCAATCGTGAAGGAAGAACACAACAGACCAAAAACGTGGATGGAAATAGCTCTCCAAGCTTCCACTGCGTGAGGAAATGGAGAACGCCCTACGCGAGGAAAATTGCGGCTACCCCTGTGAGTGAATAATCCTCTCCCCTCTTCCATGTGAGGGATAATGGGTGAGAACTCTCCCTTGGGGCATGTGTGTGGTCAAAGCCCCAAGACAATAACAACCCAACTCACTCCTTGGAGAATTAAGTGGGTGGTTGAATAAGACAAGAAAGGTGGTTGGTAGCTGATGGGTTCTCCTTTTGACACTTGGATTCTACCCATTGGTTCAAGGTTAAACATCTCCCCCCCCTTTATCCTTAGGAAATCATGCCCCCATCTCTTTAATGTTGCATTGACATAGCTAGTTGTGGGTATTTTATTAATTGCATATTTACATGATGTAGAAATTATATTGTGCCATCAACTAGCACGATAACCATCGACATTGATTTTAATCACTTACACATAAAACACTAAACCCATGGTGGGGCCTTTGCCTTGAGTTCCACACCATGATTTAATACAATATTTACAGCATATGCAATTTAATACCACGGGGTCAAAACTGGGGTGTTACAGGTGGTCAGGTAAGGACATTGTAAAAACTCTATTGTTATTTAATTTTTCCATATTGTACACATATTAAAATATTCTTAATATATGCAATTTTTACTCTTGCAGGAGCTTGATGCCTCTAAGGGGGGTGGTAGTGCACCCAGTGTGGTTGTATCTGAGGCTCAAACAACCAACATCGAGGTAATATTCAACATGTGCCATTTTGTTAATACATGTGTTAGTCAATTAATTTGTTAAATGGTTTAATATTTACAATTTTTGAAGTTGCAGGAACCCCATTTTGAACAGGATGATGGAGACATTGCTCTCAGCGAATTCCCCCTAGGTGGATTTTATGATTACCTCAGGAATGTAAGTACATGGTTAATGACTGAATCTTGTTCAAATGATTTAAATTTATTACTGTACTCTCCTTTATAGATTTCTAATATTTATAATTTTTAAACTTGCAGGTGCTATTTTGATCTACAGAGGGGCAATAAATTGCTTGCAGCGGTCGCTCCCATGGGGGAGATATGTCCCAAGAAGAGGTAAGTATATTACAACATGTTAGTTTTTCAGTACATATTATTACATCCATTCATGTCCATGTCTAACTACAGTAACACTTTATGACTGCAGACATCATCACATATCCATGCAACACCTCTTTGGTTTGGATCTCCCCGTAGTCCAAACGTAGATACGCATGTTTTCTACAGCATACAAGCCTCTTCCTTAAAAACAGCGGGTGTCCATGACGATGAACCTATTGATTCCATGTGAATGTACACAGTCCCAATGGCAGTTGTTGGTTAGCTTTGAATTCACTTCACAACTAGTTTTTATTAATGTTATTTTCACATGTTTACAACATCAGGATGTAGAGTCATCTATGCTAGACCTTAGCGGGGTTGTTGATGCTGCAGTCAATGTTGCATCTAAAATGGGGATAAGTCACATAGAGGTATCTACTTGAATATTTGTAATTGTACAGTTCATTTGTATTGTCTATGGACACGCAAGATGTCTAACTATTTTAGCATTTAGTGAATGTAGCCACACCCTAGTCCATTAGTGCATGCGAAGAGGTTGATGTTCAACCTACGGCTCCTCTTGCTACTGAAGAAACCCAGTCTCATTCCCTAGAACAAATTTTTTTGGTGAGATGTTCATTATTTACATAATTTGTTAGTACTTTCTTATTCATGTACATGTTGATAATTGTTGAGATAATTGACATAGTTTTTTTATTCATAGAGAAGCATTGTAGAGACACTCTCTGCAAGGAGGAGGACACCAGAGGCATCTATACCCCAGATGGATGTTGTGAGTGTTTGTTTTATGTACAATTGAGTCGTATTTTAAATTTTCAAACTTTTTTATTGCTGGACAATATTAGTTCAGTTACCTGATCAAGAAATATTGTCATTGATTTGCAGTCGCCAGAGATGCACAATGGTCATGGACAGAGGCAACAAGGATCAGAGTCAGGAAAAAATAAGAGAAAGTTATATTTTTGATGTGTTAGTCTAGGACAAATCTATACAAGAGGAAGTTAGAGTTTAGGGGCGCAGTCTAGGACAAATTTACTTTTGTTTGCATGTACATCAATAATGTTTTTGATAGATGTACATTGACAAGCCATATAAGGGCCTTCTATTTTTGTATTATAACTTTCATGATATAAAAAAATACTTCATATCAAGGATCTTGAGATCTTCATGGTTCAGTATTTTAAGTGTCATCATGCATGCGTGGCCAAGAATGTTGCTATGTGTAATGCTCCCAATATTCTATAGATTTTACGATTGCATGGAGATACTAGTTATAAATTTGAGAACAATGCACAATTACAATATTACATAATGACAACAATGTACATTTAAATTGTTTTTTACCACGATCCAATTGCATATACAATGTTAAATTGTAATCACAAAAATGCAACATACCTAACACACATAAGAACCCAACACACCTAAGCAATTGACCCAACTAAGTGGAATACAAAATCACCTTACCCACATAACAACCTAACAAATATTTAAAGGATGCATGAAGTTGACACACCTAAGTGATGCACTTGTGTGTTCTACATAAATGAAATTGGTTTTGGCATGATGTCTTTCGTCTAACGAATATATGGGATACACATTAAACCTAAAAGTATCTGAGTATAAGGTTGATTCAAAATAATGGTTATGATTCTTTATTGTTGTATCTCCTCCACATTATTTTATCATTTTGTTAATGTACATGGCACTTGATGAATCACCTCAAGGACCAACTGAAGAGATGAAAATTATGTGTGATTTTATTATAATTTAAATTGATTGGAGAATTATTATTCTGAATCTTGTTTTATAAATTTATGTTTATGTATTGAAGTATAGTTATATACCTATGTCAAATCTGAACTAACCCTAATCTTTAATGGTATACCCCAAAAATAATTACAAATGACTTGAATACTTTAAGGGACCATTTTCGAGTTGCTAATTAGTTGTGCAGTATCATTCATTGTTATTGTTCTACATGTTTCTAAAATGAAAGTGACGAACTTGAGTCCACAAGTTTGTATTTGATTGACTTCACTACAACAAATTTGACTTTTAGGGGTGGTTGTCTTCCGCCTCCAAAAGTCACTTTTGGGGGCAGTTTTGGCTTTGTAGGCAGTCTTTACAAAACTGCCCCTAATAGCATCGATGCTAAATTTTTTGAATTTTAGGGGCGGTTCTGGAAGAGATCAAAACCACCCCCAAAAAGT
>LPNX010219249.1:430807-445807 GCA_001517045.1 Pseudotsuga menziesii
TTTGGGGGTGGTTATAAACCCACCTTGTAGGTACCTATGGAGGTGGTTTGAAATCCCCCCTAAAACTCTTTAGAAACCTTTGGAAGAGGTTATAAACGCCCTTTGTAGGTACCTACAAGGGCGGTTCAAAACCCCCCTTAAAATTATTTATTACAAAACTTTGGGGTTGGTTATAAAAACCCTTCTAGGTACCTACGAAGGAGGTTCAAACCCCCCTCATAGGTACCTACGAAGGTGGTTCAAACCCCCCTCGTAGGTACCTACGAAGGCGGTTCAAACCCCCCCTAAAACTCTTTACAAACCTTTGGGTGCGGTTATAAACCCCCTCGTAGGTACCTATGGAGGTGGTTTGAAACCCCCCCTAAAACTCTTTACAAACCTTTGGGGGAGGTTATAAACCCCCCCTGAAAACTCTTTACAAACCTTTGGGGGCGATTATGAACCCCCCTCATATAAACTTACATGGGGGGTTTTCAACCCCCCTCGTTGTAACATACAAGGGCAGTTTTAAACCCCCCTCATAGTGACATATGAAGTTAGTTTAGAATCCCCTCGTAGCCATAATAAGTCATAATAAAATATATTTTATTTAAAATATAAATATTGCAATATCATTAGGGAACGAAGGAATTGAGCCTTCAACCTCCTGCTTGTAAAGAAGACACTCTTCCGTTGATCTAGAACCCTTTAAGAATTGGGGAAAGGGGCAATATTAACACCAAGATTGCATCATTTGTAATTATAAAAAAAGACTAATAATCCCAACATTGTTTTTGACTTGAGAGACCTAAGAAAGTAATACTAATGGGTCTGAACTTATTTAGATATATGCTAACCACTTCAAATCCTATGATGTAATGAAGATAATGTAGATGTATGCTAGGAAATTTACATTTAGACTCCGAAACATATAATTATTCATCCAATTGAACTCAAGTTGGCATTTAAAAAGAAGAATAGTATGCCACCCAGGCAGACACTCAGTTTGCTTGATTATGATCATGCCACTGTACAACACACAAAGTAACAACAAATAAATGTGTTTTGGAGCTTTGTAGGTTTGAATCTTATGTTTTTTTATGACAAAAATTTGTATAGAATTTTAACTTGTGTGTAGCGGGATTAAGCTGGTAAGAATAGGGGGACTGGTGCAATCAACTATGGTTATTTTATTATTGCATTTATCTATTGTATATGATGGTTTTCTTCAGAAATATATCGAATACATAAATATTGTTTGTCATTATTCCTATGCTATTGTGATTTGTTGCTAGGCGGTTGGTTCATCCTTATTTTAATGAAAAAACCCAATAAGGACTTACATGCATCATATTTCTCATTAATTTTCACCCAATAGATCCTCCGATGGGTTACTGTCATGTGCAAGCATCAAATTATCAAAATTCTTTCTCAATCTATAAAAAATCTCAACCAAAACATGTGCAAATTGTGATCCTTCAAGATGTTTGACATAGCTAACATCCCAATGCTTGCAAAATGCCTTGATCAAACCCAAGTCAAAAATATCTCCCTTGGACTACAATCATCTAAGCTCTCGCTCACAACAATTCTCGACCTATTCCATCATTGGAATATCTCCCCCAATGTGGGGCATAAAACCAATCTAATGCATCATCTTCCAAGGAACAAACAGTAAAAATAAAAGTTAGAAGTCTAACTAAACTAGTCTTGATGTTTGGCATATAAAAATTGAATTCCATGGTAAATTTGTAAACACATAGAGATTACACCATGCATACAGATTTTATAGAGATTGCATGCAGAAGGGGCTGATAAAAAACAAAAGAACATAACAGAGGAGGAACAAACAATTTCATCCATTCTTCTAAAAGAAGTGATTTAAATTTAACAGATGATAATAAAAAACAATATTTCTACAATATTACTCAACATGCCCAACATGAAAATGACCATTATTCAAGAAATATATTGATCATGGAAAAGCTTTGTGATAATTCATCTGAAAAGCATCCACTAATAAAGATTCATGAAATGAAAATATCATAAACATAAATATTAAACCCACTCAGTTCATGTTGTGGAAATAAAAAAAATAGATCATAACAGAGGGGGGACAAACAGTTTCATCATTTCTTCCAAAAGCAATCATTTAAGATTAAACAGCTGATAATCATTGATCTAAAAACAATATTTCTACAATATTACTCAACAGGCCAACATGAAAATGACCACTATTCAAGACATATATTGATCATGGAAAATCTTTGAGAGAATTCAACTACAAAGCATCCGTTGATAAAGATTCAAGAAATGAAAATATCATAAACAGAAATATTAAACCCAATAAGTTGTTATTACAATATAATGAGAGTATACTGATGTAAGAGTAGTTCAAGATACAATTTATCACCTGGAACTTCTTCAGCTGACAGGATAGGTTTTAACAACCCTTCTGAGTCTATCAACTACCCAGAACAACATGCACCAGTCAAAAACTCTTGAAAGAAATTTCTCAAACTTGAAATATATAAGTGCTAAATGTCACCAGACACAAATTTGACATATGCATATATCATCTAGTTGACTTCAACAGTTAACTGAAAGGAAAAATTCTGAACCCAACTTCCATATAAATAGTAATATTAAGGATAAATTAATGGAGGTATTAATTCAATTCCAAATTTGATCAATTTATCTTTGGTTCTATGTAGGATTAAATCACGGGGACTTCACTTAGTGAACCTCTTACATAGCACGTGCAATCGTGGGATATTAAATAATACCCTTAATTTTGAGAGATATTGACCCAAACTCTTTTTGTTGAAACCCTCTCCCAATACTTAAATCCTCCTCCCCACCCCTTTTTATACCTCAATCCTTATAAACCACCCTACCCACCCCCACCTTAAACCCCTCATCCCCCCAATACTTGCAATATATTGGTTTGATTTTTGATAATTTTAAAACCCACAATATGAACTAACGTGATAGGATATTGGTCAACAAGTGAAGCCCCTGTGGATTAAATAACCATTAAGTTCAATAGTTTAAGATTCACAAGTTAGCATCAAAAACAAGTTAGAAACATAACAAAAGTTGTAATTAACATGTCACAAGTAGAATACAAAAAGTAGCAAGAAACAATATCAAAGTAATACCTTCATACTATGTCCTTGGTTTGATCTAATATAGAGCACACTAATTTCCTCCAGTAAACCAAAGCCACACCAAAGCGTTGCTTATTATCCCTCTTTACTGCCTAAAATTTCAATGTTGAATGAAACCAGTAACCCAATTTCCATTGTGTTAGCTTCATCATTAATGCATATCTATGATTTTAAGTGGTATAACACTTGAAACAAATGCAAAAATTATGTCCATATAATGCTAGATCAAACATCTACCAGATTATTCTGGTAACTAACCAATAAACAAAAATGTCATTATGTTCTTCCCATGAAGATTCCAGAGAATAGTCTGGCTATGGAACATAAAGAGAATTAAATCATAAAATGCTTCTACGTTATTCAATCTAGTGTGATGATCCATAACTGAAATTATGTCTGCTATAGGCATCATATTACCAACTTGGGTACACTAGCTTATTGATAGAAAGATTACAAAACGAACTATCTGAATTGACTGCCAACTCATACTCACCTATCCAATATCATCAACCGAGTAAGCGTGCCCTGCTTTCATGAGGAATTCCTAGATTAGATCACCTAAGGTAAAGCATGTACTACCCTTCCTAGGGAAGCTCACATAATGTAATAATGGCCAAGTTCCAACCCTTGCACAATGCCACTTTTAACTATTGTTTGACTTATACCAGAAGAGAAAATATGCTAAAGTTAAACTATCAAACATAAATATTACCTCAATTTTAAAAATAAAAGAGTTGTAGGGGAAAAACTCTAGGTTTGTTGCATGCACGTTGAAGGCATGCACACACCCTTTTCTACTTTACAAAAGGACAATCAATTCACCTCTAAGAAGCTTAATAGTGTATCTTCAACCTACATCTACAAACTTATGAGACCCTAGATCCCTGATTATACAAAATTTTGCTACATTAACAATTATTATAACCATAAAAGCAGGAAGGTAATTACGAGAACCAAATATTCACAAAATATTTATAGTTTCATTCTATGTAAAAATTATGCAGGATTACCAACAAGGATAACCATAAATGGATACTAACACGAGACCAAAATTAAAATCTTAATCAAGAGTACATAACTGAACCGGTGAGAAAGAATTACAGTTGCACCAATGGCCAATTGACTGAAGTAGAAGCAGCAGACCACTGCGAGAAACATGAACTCTCTAAAACAATAAAAATGTGTAGCATGTTTATTTCAAAGTTACAATTATGTTAAAAGAAAAGTTAAGTTAGAAAGTATAATTATGTCAAAGGGAAAGTTAAGTGAGAAATTAAGTTCGCTGTAAGTAGTTTAAGTTAAAGTTAAATTCAAGTTACATTGAACAATAAAATTTGATTCAAAATCATGAAATTATTGAAGCTACAGTTATTAGAGTTGTCAAATTTGGTGAATCAAACTAAGATAGAAAATGAAGATGGACTTTTGGGACGAAAGAGTAAAAATAAAAGAAATATGCCAACAACCCAATTCAATACATAGCCATGTAAAAACATAATTAGGAATCATTCACCATGTGTTTCACTTTGCATTCCGTGTGTTCTTGTTGTCTGTGTGTTTTTTTCTTCGATTTTCATCCTGTCGTAAAAACAACATAGATCCATCATAAACTCTGAAACATCTCTATCAAGTATTCAATGGGATCAGATTGATTGGGGTGACTTTTTTCCTTAATATATAACAAAATAAGATATAAAAAAAGTACTCCTCAAGAAATTGGAGTCCTCTATATGTTTAGTAGATCCAAGTTTAAGATGTATCTATGTCGATTTATTGTTAAGAAGAAGCACATAACCTACTCCTTATGATCCTAACCTATAAATCTAAAAATGAAAAATATATCATTGCTTGCCATTGATGATGTTGAAGATATAGCTGTGTTGATTTATTGATAATAAGAAGAAACACACCCTATCCCTTATGATCCTAACTTGTAAATCTAAAATGAAAGAAATATTATCGTCTGCCATTGATGTTGTGCTCAACATGAGAATGCCAATGGAATTGGCCGAGAGTAAAGCTTGCACCATTTATGTGCACTGTTCCTTCTCTTTATGCCCATCTTATCTAGACTTTCAATACTCTGTAAACATTAATATCCACATATATATACATATATATATATATATATATATATATATAGCATGATAAACAAGCATAACATGAGGACATGCGCCTTGAACTCTCGTTAGTGCTACATGTGAAAACAAAAACACCAACAATGTATTAGTGAAAGAAATCAATTGCTAGATCTTGCACTTATCTCTATATATGATCTAGCCTAGAACATAGGCCACCATCTATGCATCTGACTATTTACAATTTGAAATCATCTCTTAGATGGAACTTGAAACAAATTATGAGATGAATATACAACATGAGAATTATGAGATGAACTCTAGGACAATTGATCCTATGACCAAACTTGAAAGTTTGTAGTTGAATTTTAAAATGACTCTTAAAACAATTTCTAAAAAAAATATGGGAGACAATTCTGAGATGAATGTTAAGACAATGAAACTTGACACTAATCCTAATAATCTTCAAATGGTTTTTGAGATGATTCTTGAAATAATATATGAAGTGGATCTACAATATAATGTTGAGATGCAAAATGAGGCACTCAATTCTAAGACCAATAACTAACATCTCGAGACATACTATGAGATGGATCTTGTAACAATTTCATAGATGAATCTATAACAAATTTGTGACATATACATCAAAACATTGAATAATTCTAAGAGAAATCTTGAACATCTTTAAACATAATTTAAGTTGACTCTTAAGATCATTTTAAGATAATTTGCATCAAAACTTTGATATGAAAGTTGAGAGAGTTAATCATGATAGAAATCTTAAGAATCATTAAATGAACTTTGATATGAACATTGGAACAAATTTCCACATGAATCTTCACTACAATTTTCAACTGAACATTGAAACAAAAGAATAACAAAAAATAATTTTGTAATTTTTTTTGTTCGATTACCCGTCACTCGAGGCCGATAGTAATGAACCATTGGTTAAGAACCGCAACCCAGGGGCATCTAAGCCACCAAAGTCACTCGAGGATCGCATCCATATTGGGAAACACCAACCCTTAACATGGCTTGATTTTTGGTGTCTCCTCCCAACTAGCTCACCCCTAAGGGGAATTGAACCCGGGTCACCCCGCTGACGATACCCACGCCTTAACCAAATGAGATAGTGAGAATTGACAAAAAATTTTGTATTTCAATGAAGCCTTTTTTTCTTAAAACAAAATTGATCATACCATATTTTTTAACCTTAGGATTTTACAATCTTGACTTATTCATACCATTCTTTGTACATTTTAGGGGGTTACAATGTTGATTTGTCATAACAATTGCCTTGGTTTCTTGTCATATTTTTATAGTTAACTTCTTAAATCATAAAAATTCTAATGTTGTTTTATGAAAACGTATGATATTAATTAGATATTATATGTTTCTTTCCTTGTCATTTTGATTCATTTTCAAGTTTTTATTTTTATTTTTTAAAACGAAAAATGCATCGTGAATGTGGGATGCACATAGATATCCACACTATTTATCTTCATAAATTTCTCCACTATTGATTATGGTCACATGATTAATCCCAATAATATCATAAACACTAAGTCACAACATTAGTGAGTTGTACAACTACTGACATTGACATATCTACATATTTCTACATATTATGCATTTCCTAGGGAAACCTACCGGTTCTTTATCTTCATTATGATGGTACTCATAGTAAACTGAATTATTCCTTTCTCAAGGCTAAGGACATCAATTAACAATTGGCTCAAGAAGAGAGCAAGCATTTGAGAAAGTGGGAATTGAACTAAGGGAGAATAACAATTTTCCTCTTTAACCACTCAAGCTTCACCCAATTGTCCTCATCATGTGAATATCTAATATGGTTATTAATATTCATAAATTATATTCAAAATCTACCAATATATTAATTGAAATAACTTGTTTTCAAAATAGCTTCATCTCCAAAAGGTGTTGTGTCCAATTTAGTGAGCAACTATTTTTGTTGAATCTCAATTTTGATTAAGTCTAGAAAGTTTTTTTTTGAAATACCTTGTATTCAAAAGACCTTTATCCCCGAAAAATGTGTTGGTTCCAATCTAGCAACAAATTTTTTGTGCATGTCCTTATCTTATATATCCAACATAATACAACCGTTTGAATCTAGATGGTAAAATTCATCCATTATAAACCACCTTGCATGTTTTCTAGGTACTTATGTTACACTTTTTATGTATGCGATGAAAATACTTCAACCACATTATAATAACCATATTGGTTTATCATAACAACACTAATGTAATTTGTAATGTATCTTCACATCGATATTGTTAAGTACTTAAAAATGATTACTTATAAACAAGCTAATATGTTACATTTACCATTACTTTATAGTGTCTCCTTGTTTCCACATTTCTAAAAAATATTCAAACTCACTTCATCACAATGATATTTCACCTGATCAAATTTTTAAATTTTCAGTTTATATTGTTTTCACATCATTATATGTACTTTACTTTCTTCTATTTTCCTCTTTTCGGCATCCCGTTGCACCTTTTAGGTGATTTAGGGCTTTAAAAAAATTAAACATCAAACATAAGTTGTCCTTGTTGGTAAGGGAATCAAGATTAACTCAACCAAAGATTAGAAATCACAATCAAGGATTGGGACAATAGCTAATAAATAGAATAGTGGAGCTAAAGGTGGTTGGAAGGATGGAGTAACTGTTGCCCCTACATGGAGTTCAAATTCAGGATAAGAAACAATTAGTTGTCCCTCTAAGTTGTCACCGGCAGAAAGACAAGAGGTTCAAATGAAAAAATCCGAGCTTGTGGCCATGTTGGATGAGGTATACTCTTCATGCTAAAATATAAACATGAAAAATTCATAAAGGAACTCAAAACACTTGGTGGTTCTTAAACATGATTATTTGTAATGAAACATTAAATCCACCATAACTTTGTTTCACATCTTCCATTTCCTCAATCCTGCACCACATTTTGATCAATGCATGAATTCTTACTCCATGAACTATGCATAAGTTTTCAGCATGTGTTTCTTTCTACTTTAAGACATTCGCCCCCAATTTTGTATTGTACATTGACGATTGTGTACTATACTGGAGATAGAAGAGTTCATACTATTTTTACTTGTTGTTGGTTGTCCTCACATTTTTTGTTGGCCCCAATTTTTTGTAAGCGGCTTGCGAATTTATTGGTAGTTCCTTTCCTATTGTTTTTATTTGTATCTTATCATGGATTATTTAGGCCCATGTCAAGGTGATTTCCAAATTTTCAATGTATCAATGGATTTCTCTCTTATAAGGCTTGCTGAAATACGTGATCTACCCAGGCACGTTGTTTCTAATCTATCGGACTTAAAACCGTCTTTCAAAAGGTGACTTTTGCGGATTGAGTGGTTGCATGTATGTCATGACTTGTGGCCCTATATAATTCAAGTAATATGTTGATTGGACTATGGTTTATGGATAGCTCAACTTCGATGTTTAGGATATTGACCTCTCCCTGACTAAAAAATGGAGAGTTTTTATTGAAAAATACAAACTCTAGATAAGATGATAAAAGACCAAAAACCCTTAGCTTTTTGGTATTTGATCTTGCAACCTTTTTCTATTTGTTGGCATTTTCTATTGGAACCTAGCTATGCATTTTCTTTTCTACTTGAGAACTCTAATGGAGAATGAGATGCCAACTTTTTTTTACTTTTCTTTAGTTTATGGTAATTGTTGCATTATAGATTAGATTTTGTTTAGTTGTTGACTTGGTGACTTGTTCTTGAAGTTTGTGGTGACATAATTAAAGACTATGAATGCTTATGGAAAGTTTATGATAATTTTTTTACATATTTGAGCACACTTGCATTACATAATACATAACTTTATTTACATGGTATACCTATGGTTCCTACTTGGATACAAAACAAAAAACCACATAGCAAATATAACCTTGTATATTTATAAATATACATGTCGATATGAATATTAGTCTTCTGTATTTTTCTTAATCCATTCATTATACATAAGAAATTAAGAAAATAATGACTATTTCTGTGCACCTTATTTTTTTGGTGTACTTAGAGGCGATATGTGATTCAGTCCTAGAAATGGTCTCTTTATAGTTTGTAAGATTGACAAACTCTTTATTTTATCAATATGAAAGAGTTATACTACTTGAATCTAGATGGTGAAAAAGGATTTCATTTTTTTCCTAAAGATCTTGTCCTTTTTACACTTATCTTAGTTTGTAGAAAAATGAAAAAAAAATCGTCCATTCCGTGTTTTGCTATTTTCTTTTCGTCTTCATATAGTAGATAGTGCTAACTTTATATAGAAATTTGGGCTTCTATCAGTTACAGTATGATGACGTTTCTTTTTTACCATCTTGGATGAATATGGTAGATGGTGGGAACTTTGTAGTAACTTGGGATTTTTCAATTGGAGGAAATTTGGGGTCTAAAATGGGCCTTATAAAAAAATGTGCCATGGATGAGTTGGATAGAGTTGGATTTTATAATCCATTAGAATTTCAATTTCTTTGGCCAACCATTATGGTTGAGTTGGACATATAATTCTTATGTGTCATAATTTTATTTGACAACAGCTAACTCCATATCAACCTCACCTTGGTTAAGATCGTAAAATGATCATCTTGAAATATGATATATATACTTGAAATAATAAATATATAATAATTTATTTGATCACTACTTCCAACTCATTTAAAAAATAATTCTCTCATTAACTAAAATTATAGTGGAGACATTTGGAAATACTAAAAGCATTTACTAATCAATATTTAAAAAACAAAACTAAATAGTATTTAATTTTGAAAGGACTTATGTTGAAATACTAAATAAAAATATTTAGTATTTTTAATATTACTCTCCATTTTTTGGGATAGGCTTTGTTCATAGTAAAAGTTTAATAATACATTATTACATTTACATTTCCCTTTGGTAAAAGTATGAGAAAAAAATTCTATCAATATTACATTTACACTAAAATTTGCAATATTACATTTACATTAGAAATTCGCTATGCCGTCTAACAATGTTTTTTTAATATTTAGAAATTTGCAATATTACATTTACACTATAAATTTTCTATGCCGTTTAACAATGTTTTTTCCATATTTTTTAATAATAATAAAAAAAAAAACATTACAAATGGTTATAAAAATATAATGTTTTTTTTATAAAATAATTATTAATAGTTATAAGCAAATTCATCCTTATATAAATGGAAATATTGAATAATTTTTAAATATTTTAAATATTTTGTATTTTTATTATAAATGTTATTTTTTTTTATAAATTAACATAATAATTACATTATTAAATTTTTATATTTTAATTATTTTATAATTTTATTATATATAATTTTTTTTAAATCAACATGACATGAAAAAAATTATATAAAAATATATATGGTTTATTAGATTCTATAAGTTATAATAACATATATTGTTTATTGTTTTATTTTATTTTATGTAATATAATATTTTTTATGTGGATTAATATAAAATTTATTTTAAAAAATAATAGTGATTTTTTTAAATTTTTTCATACTATTGTAATGATATTTTACATTATAATTTAAATATGAATATATTTGAGTTTTGCATTTTATTAAATATATGAAAAGTAGGAGTGTATTTATTTAAAAATATTACAATATAAAATTAAAAAAATTCCACTATATCATTTATTATGTGTGTATGAGAACCTAAATATTTCATTAATATTTTTAACCAATATCTCTTTACTCTACATTAACTCAACACACTTGTTAACTACCATTAATGAGACAATCTAGGTTGACTTTCATTAGATTTAATGTGACATAGCATATTTGTAATGTGATGTGGATTTTTTTATTATTTTCCTTAGGAGGCCCATTTTAGACCCCAAATTTCCTCTAAAGCTTCTACCAGTCAATCCAACAGGGTGTAGAGGCCCCATGGAAAAGTATCGCTTGAAACAATTGACTAGAACATCATGGAAAAATTTTCCTTGAAAGAATTGATTGAAACGTCATGGAAAGTTGTCCCGAAAACATTGCTTGGAACCGATTGAACTAACCTTATGAACTAGGAACTTAAAAAATTATCATAATTATTTCTCTTTTTTTTTAATGTAGACAATTTTCTTCTGTGATTTTTTTAAATGAGAAGAAAGATATGCTCAGACATTGAGTCTTTTATCATAGGAAAATAGGAGAAGATACCAATAAGGACACAACTTTATTTTGTATCAATTTTATCGCAAATATAACGTGATTTAAACCAATTATTCTTGTTAATAATAATTGTCTTCTTGCCATTTTCCATACTTGGTGTCACCAATAGTCCCCACATGAACATAGTTCATCTTGAAATGGTGGAAGCAGTTCGAATCTCTCACAAAAATATATGTCCCGACAATATTTGAGATGAGCATGGTGGAAGTATGGCAATCGCCCCCACACATCCCTCAACTTAGTGAAATGTTTCAAAGTGTGCTTTGTGGAGTTCCACAAAAGCAGGGGTGTCACGTGCATCCCCGTGTAACACTGGTATAAACTACTAATTTAATGCTCCATCTAGAGATGATAACCTGTATGTGTGACCCTTAGCAAGTCAAATATTTATCGTTTAGAAATTTTTTGAGTCCCCATACAAACTCAGAAATGCCCCTTTTCATGCAGGCTTCACTTGGGTAAATGAGATGTTTAGAATATTGAAAATAAGACCTTTGAATATTCATTTTTCGAGGAATATGATTCAATGGATAGCTAAGATAGTTTAGGTTTAGTTACTAGAAATATTAGTTTTCAGTCTGTCAAGAATGGAAAATCTTATGGATTTCATTGGCAATAAAAAAATAATAATGTTGGGCAATTTTTCAAAAGCATTATATTCCATAATGTATACCATTTAGAAAACATGTAAAATGGTCAAATAACAATCATCAATACGAGGGCCAAACTATTCATTTTAGTCAGGATCTACTATAATATCTACTGATATAAAGTGTGAGTGTCTCTCTTTTTCAACCTTTATTTACTAAGTATAGTTTCCATTATGCATCTATGTATGAGCCATTTCCATTGTATTTTCAACATATCCTCTAGAAATGTAGCAAACAAGAGACCCCAATCTCTATTATCAATATTACATCCACATGCTTCACTAGTTACATTTGGTTCGGGCTAAAAAATATACAAGAACTTGCCCAAAGTCCAAGACAACACACTTGTACAAGTTAGGGGTTTCTTCCCTTGCACAAGTTAGGGGTTTCAATTACAATTTATTTCTTTCCAGATCGACACTCATTCCTTGTCATTTACAAACTTACAATCTTCAACAGTCATGAGATGATGATTTTTCTGACTTCAATGCAATGAAAATAAAGAAAGATCAGTGCTTCAAAAACGGTTCTTGTGTCAAAATTTTTATTGAGTGTACGACCATCTAAAGAAGTCATCAACATTTTACTGGAGATGGAGATTAAAATATTGGGAGATCTTCAATTATATGAATGGGTTAAAATATGAAATGAAATAAATAATTTTTGGTTCCTTACAGTGAAAATACAACTAGATTAATAATGTTTAACCAGACTAATCATTTTCACTACAGTTTTGACATATATCTAAAATGGCGTACATGAATGAATATCATTCTTGTATAGTGCAACATTTATGGAACTACTTCAATAAATTTCAACTGGATTGAACAATAACGATACCGAGGTTTTTGAAGAATTCTCAACTAAGAAAAGTTGAGAGACCTTTTTTTGCAAGGGAAACTTGACCAGGAAACCCATCAATACTTCCCCATATTTCATGGATGGTATCTGTGGTAAACCATCGACCATCCTAGCAGAAGGTCTGACCTCTAAGGGCTCAAGTCTCAAACTCATGAACCCCCCCCCTCCCCTTGAACTGAGAGAGTCATTATAATTGAGAGACCTCATGATAAAACTTGTGTTTTCCTTCAACAAAATCATGTCTAAAATTTTCTCTAATGCATGTGTTGATTTTGAAAGATATGGAAGGTTGTGATCCCATGCATTGTATATAAAATTGGTGATGAGGATTGTGTTTTCCTTCAACATAATTATGTCTAAATATTCTTGTTCACTAAGTTTAGTTGTATATATATATATAATGCATTGCACTCTAGTTAAACTCAAAAGTTGATGGAAGCATATTTATGTTTAAAACTTGACCTGCGCAAAATATCCATGAACAAATTTCATGAATGATTAAATATTTTTCAGATTTTATATATTTTAGTCACATGGAATTCTCCAAGACAATTGGCAACATATCCATTCTCCTTAAGGAGATCCAACAATTTGCAAATATCAATCATAGTTTGGTTGATATAAAATTATGGTTCTCAATTTGATTTGAGAAGAATATTCTTCTTGATATTAAATTGAATGCAATGCAATAGCTCTTTGAAATTAGAAAAATAGTGGCTTGTTGTCCAATTTCTTAAAATTATATAAATTTGAAACTTGGTTGCAGTAGCTCTTTGAAATTTGAAAAAGGGTTAGTTGTTATCCAATTTCTTAGAAGTTTGTGATTTATAGAAGAAACCTACAAACAAATAAAGAGCCCACCTACAACCAAGAGATGAATAAATAAACTTGTTTTCAGGTAAGTGAAAAGCTACTAATTTGTTGAGGTTGAGAGATTGCTTTCCTTCAAAGTGAGTAATTCATTGTGTTAAAGTGGTAGATTGCACATCCAAGTGAGTGATTTGTATTTTTTTTTGCAAGAGAGTTTTTGTGCCTCCTAGGTTGACAATTTTCTCTTTTGGTGTGTGGTTTGTTGATAATACTAAATGAAGGGTGTGTGCAAGAAGTTGAGGGTCTCTTTTGGTGCGCTAGATGCAATACAAAACTGAAAAAATAGGCATCCATCAACTTGCATGGATATTTTGAGACACTTACACAATGAATCTTGCGATCAGTAAAAAACAAGAATTGTAGGAAATTGAATGACCTTTCCAAATATATATATTTTTTTCTATTGAAAATGCTGTTAACTATCTAAAGTTAGATAAATTTTAACGGGCACTTTTTTATTTTTGGGACAAATTATAAGGTATATGTTTTTGTGGGTGCAGCGTCTGAGTGTCTAAATGATGGAATGAACTTACGAAAACCGGTATACATATAGAGAACATATAGGACTAGTGCACGACTATTTTTCCAATAATAAAAATAATTTTTTATTTTTTTTAATTATCTAAGAGATCAAACCTCGAAACGGTACGTCAATTGTGGGTGCAACGTTTGAATGTCTTAATGCAATTATTTGGAAATGGGTTTTTTATAGCATGTAGAGGTTGGTGTTCTTTAGTGCACCATACAATTTGTTTTTAAAATGGTTGAGAAACGAAAGAGATATGGACGAAACACTACCAGTGTGTTTTTTGAGTTGAGGAGTGATGACAGAAGATAAATAAGAAAAAAATGTGTATTCTTGTTAAAATTTACATATTTAGAATCTGCAAAAAAAACCATATCTGTTTCTAAAATCTCATAAAAAATGGAGGTGTCCAGCATAATCAGATGAACCGCTAAACACGAGCATATTGAAAAGTTGGATATAATGCTGAATTAGTCATGGTTTATCATACTCCAAGGCACAGGCATGCTGAATCCTAAGCAAAGTACAAAGCAAACACATAGGCATAAGAATTCCATGAAAGCATGGGTGGAGGCTCGGCCTTATCATTTGGAGGGAATAAATTTTTGAATTTAAATAATACACGAGCGCGATTTAGTTAAAC